>JAJEKV010000018.1:6816261-7312189 GCA_021234155.1 Isoetes taiwanensis
TCGGTATACTTCGTTTCAGTTACGTATTGCTACCTCTACATATTGTTTTGGAGTTTTGGCATCTACGTTTTCAAATATTTATGATTTGGGTTTAATATATATGCTGGCATCACTTCGCGGATACTTACAACAATCAAGTTCAGTTCTATTGGAAGCCTTTAATAAAGTTCAAAGCTCCAAAGCTTTAACAACTAGTGCTTTACAAATCCAAGTGAGCTCGAGGTTCTGTTGAAGCCTTTAATAAAGTTTTAAAGCTCGATTCTTTGAGGTTATCACGATGATGATCCGGCGTGGTAGAACTTATGCCTATCACGTGTCCTCACACACTTTGTCGCCATAAAGCCCGGCGGGATAAACTCCTAATAATTGTGTGGTATGCACAGTAAAAATTAGCTTCCATGTACGGGGCTGGTATCTTGGTTGTTACACAATATTTCCCGACTACGTGATTCTATCTGCCTACAAGGTGTGCATGTGGCTGAAGTTTTTGCCCAATGAGATGTGTGGTGAGTTGGTATAGGCCTAGTAAAATAAATGTGCACGCGGTGAGAGTTCAACCACGGCCGGTGTATGTTATCTTTGGGGAGTTAGTTCTTGGGGTTATCACGATGATGATCCGGCTGTTAGAACTTGTGCCTATCGTGTCACTCCTTTTAATGCGCCATGAAGCGGCGGATAAACTCCATAATAATTGAAGCTGCATGTACGCGGAAATTTGGTATGCGGTTGTTGCCTGGGATTTCCCGGAACTTCTGGTGATTCTATCTGCCTACAAAGATGTACATATATCAGCTAAAGTTTTGCCCAGCGGATGTGGTGAGTTGGTATAGGCTAAAATGTGCCAAATAAATGTGCACTTGGGCGAGTTCAGCCACGGCGGTGTATGTTTATCTTTGGGAAGTTGATTCTTGGATAATGATCACAGGCGTGGTAGAACTTTTGTGCTATCGTTGTCACGCACTTTAATGCGCGTAAAGGCGGCGAGGATCGCTTCCACAATGGTTATTGTGGTATGCGCGATGAAATGGCTTCCATGTACCTTTGGGCTGGTATCTTTAGTTGTTGCCCTAAAATTTCTAGGCTTCTTGGTGATTCTATCTGGTGTGCAATATAGCTAAAAGTTGGTATAGGCCTAGTAATGCTAAAATAAATGTGCACTTAGTCGGAGGTTCAACCACGGCAGGTGTATGTTTAGCTTTGGGAGTTATTCTACTTTGGGGTTGCTCGATGATGATCCCAGAAGCAGTGGTAGAACTTGTGCCTATCATTGTCCTCCACTTTATGCATACAGGCGGATAAAACTCCACAATAATTGTCAATGAGTATGCACCCGATAAAATTGGCTTCCATGTACAGCTGAAATTTGGTACCTAAATTTCTCACGACTTCTTTGGTGAGATTCTATCCTGCCTACAAAATTAATACATATATGGCTAAAGTTTGCCCCAGCGGATGTGTAGTGAGAACAGTATAGGCCTAGTAATGCCAAAATAAATGTGCGCAATTGATTCAATACGGCCGATTGTATGTTATCTTTGGAGTTGATTCTTGGGGTTATCGATGAAATGATCCCGACTGATGGTAGAACTTGACCCTGCTCTGATGTCCTCCACTTTGTCTGCCATGAAGCTGACGGAGGATAAACTCCACAATAAATAATTGTGTGAGTAGCCGCGGTAAAAATTGGCTTCAGCGCGGGGGTACGGTATCTTTGGTTTTAAAGTTTTAAAAGTTTTAAAGTTTTGTTATATATATATAGATAAGGGGGCTGAATTCTGGAGTTCAGCGATTGGGACTCAAGCAAGTGATTTGCCTTTGCAATGTCATAAGTCAAACTAGATAAAGTGTCATTATCTACGTAAAAACAATCGAACAAACCTTACTTATCTTCTATTGTGAATACATACATGTTGAACTCTGAAACGGTTATAATTGGTCACTTATTTTTTCAAAGCCTGATTTCTCAAATGTGCAATTGATAACATTTGCATACATATGATAATCATTGATGCCTATCACTTCAGACATCTTGTCAATGATCCCACCTCACGAGGTGCACAAGGTTCAAGCCGAATCTAACGCGACGCTCCATATTTCTGGCCTAATTTAATCACAACATATTTTATTTATGATCCAGAACTAGTAATAGTCGCCTAATAGTTGCAAAATTGAAGGATCACTACCTAATTTGGTACATCTATGTGAGAAGTTCACAAGTAAAGTCATGCCTTAGAGGATCACTCTATATTGTAGATACTAGTATCCGACCTTCATGCTTTCTCTCAGATTTTATATCTATGTATTACCTTGGATGAAAGCAACAAATACAACTTAAAATACATTGATTTAAGAATAGCATTATTGACCTCAAAAATGTGTCAGATCAACTCCAAAGGAAGAGACTCCACTACTTTTCCTATAGTAGCTCATTTTGCTTGATATTGTTTTCTAAATCGCCAACCTAATGTGCATTTCTGCTAACTCACACAAAAACCCTTCAACTATAGCGCGACAATGTCACGCTAGCATTGTTTTGTCCTATATTATAAAATGATCATGTATGTCGGTTCGGAATCTCAGCCTCAAATTGGGTGGCTCAGATTAATTGATTACATTGGAAGGTCGATTACCCAAGTTTCGCTGCTTACATTTCGCTTTAGTCTAGGGTTTTGTTCGTAAAGCAGCCTTTTGTCTCCCCAAGAATTCAGATATGGCGATGGTTCTTAGAGAAGATGGGGAAAGATGAGGCGAAGACTTGAGGCATGGTACGAGCTCGATTTGAAGAACCGTGGTTAAGCTTAGAGGAAGCTGTGGCTTGCATTCATTCGTGATAGTTTATTGATCCAAAATAAGTCCGCCACGCCTCTGGGCAATATCAATCTAGAAATCGGCTTATTTCGACATAAAACAGAAGCCCCAATCCAAGCATGAAAGCCGCTACATTTGAGCCGATAAGATTTTCTATTTTTAGACTTATTAAACAACTTTTATCTTATTGTTTGTATGTCTCATCGAAGGGAAGAGTATAGATTTATGGAACAACATATATCATTGGCTTCTTTGATTGAAACCTAAGAGAGTTAGACAAGGACAGAAAGCTAGCCTACAAAATCATTATCTAGGTTGCTTCCTATTGTCATTGCCACTATAGCATCTCATTGATAAATCTAATTTGATTTTCTTAGTAATATACTTCATTTCTCACTTTGTGTAATCGCTTTTGATATATTAAAACCTCCAAAGCTAACATCTAATGTGTATCTGGGTAAGGATTTTATGTCTGCCTTGGATAGTATTATTATGCTATCCTTTGGAGTGTAGCTTTCGGGCCGATTTGGCTTTAATTATACAAAGGTATGTTGTGAGGATAAATGTTAAATTTAAATGGCGATATTCTAAGTTTGATATGTTTGACATGCCTCTACCATTATTAATAGGGATACATATCCCTCGTATGTTATAAAACCCATACTTGGCTTTTTATTATAAGATTTATGTTCCTTCATCATTTGTCATAGGCTTATCCTTACTTCAAGATGCTGTCGGTGCTCAATACCAAGCTATGCAAAGATACTTATCCAATGGGGATGTGGCATCAGCTGAACGCCATGTTTACCCTTTCTCACCAAGGCTTTAATTGGTTCGGGCTTGTGTCAATCGATGTGATTTGCTATGGGGAAGACTATACTTGAGGTACATATAGGATCACATTGTACCTAGTATTTATATCATGAATGCCATGCAAAACTAAGACAAAAAATCTTCATATCGTGATAATTCCAAAGAATTTAATACATATGCAAAAGTCTCTTGTGGATAAAAGTATGCCTCGTAATGCCCTCGAGAACCTTTCTTCTATTTCTTTTGAAGGATGGTCCCTACTAATCATATATTATTTTCCTACGCTTCCGCCCCATATTATCCAAAGATTTGAATCAACACGACAAGGCCCCTATGCCCATTTAGTAGCTTGAAAACCAATAATGCTAAAACAATACAATTTAATGCTGGAGAGCCGTAGAAACAGAAAATGCGCCACTATAAAATCATGGCTCGATGTACCTGCATTTGACATTGTAAGGGCTGGAAAATTTCGCATCCGATTTTTAATCAGATTAAACCAATTTTATCACTGGTGATGGAACCAATGGAATGCAATCAAACATTGCTCTATATCCCGTGAGTAATGACTATCAATTTCTATATAATGCAGTAATTAGATGCCTAATTCTATGGTGAATCAAAGGTTTCTACATCATCTATTTAGGCTTTGGTTGCTATTTGAAAAGCTACACAGGCGCTCGAGCGGTGTATTGAATCACATATTTCCTTTCCTATTTTTTGAGCAACCGAGGGCAAGAGATTTTATTTCTGAATTGCATATTGGTTTCTGCATTTTACTATTTCGTGATCTATCGAGAGCCTTGATCTTAAAATTTGTACCTAATGTTATCTAATTAGACCTCGTGATTGAATGTTATCTAATATTTTGCATGGATCCGTTGTGTGCCAAAGTTAATGATGTTACTACGTATCTCTCGTTTCAGTTTTGAGCATAAAATAAATCTCAGAATGGGACTTAATGAGGCAACGAATAAAAGAATTAAGAAGTTTTGCAGCTGCCGAGGATATTTGCAGCAGAAAGCACTTAATAAATGGATAATTATATTGACAACCCTTTGAGGTGAAGATTTTCATATTCCAGAGTCTCATATTGCTAATAGATGTTGAATTAAGAGAGAGACATACCTCGCCATATAGTTCACTTTTCAAAACCAAAGATAAATGTATGTCGATCTTTATATGGAATGTGACGCTCGGATTCTCACTTGTTAATTCGGGTGAGTGCATCATTTATAGAATGTGTCTAGTGGTAGGCACTCAAATGATTATCATCTATGCAAAATCGTTATCAATTACTTACTACAAATTAGACTTTTAAAAAAATAGGTCACTCTCAAGCCGCAAAACCATATGGCTGTTATGATCTTTTTTGAAACAACAACAAACCGCCCTAAGATTAATCTCTCATAGATTGTCATGAATCCACATTTTTGTTTAACAATCTTAGCCTCAACAATTGTAATCATTCCAAGAGTTGCCGCGATGTACATAGTGTAATAGTGAAAATATATTCAAAGAAACAACACCTGGCCGAATTATGCTGGAGAAGTTCTTCAGAAACAACGCTTGTTCCCTTAAATAGAAAACCTCTATCCATATCGAAAGCATAGATAGAGCCCAATCGCCTCCATAGCGGTAAGATTAGTTACTCCTAGAGCGAAGGCTCGTGAACTAAAGAAAGAAGAAGGAGGGCACGATTATGATGTCAAAGACCTTATCGAATTCTAATTCATCCGTGAGCAAGAACAAGTTGAGCAGAACTTCGTGATTGCGACCGCAGACGATGAGAATAGCTCCCAACGCGTTCGCATCACAAGGTTAACCTCATCATGATCGGTGTGGACAAGAGCATCTTCTACCGCGACGACATATCAAGAACCTTTCGGAGTGCAGAGATCGAGGGTACAGGGTAGACAAGCTCTTGCATCTCCTACACCAACAACCTAATCTTGATGACTTCTGATATGGTCTATGGGGTCATTGGAGGTCATTGTATTATACTTATATTCTGAATTTGCTCAATTTTCATCAACATCACATCAATGCTGCCACCGGCACCCCACTACTTGTAGAAGCTAAAAATTTGAAATTATGGGTCGAAAAATATTATGTACAATTCATATATTTTACGGTACCTAGCTTTTAATTAGGTGCTAGAAGTTTTAACACTGAAGCATTCACATACATAAGCTTGCCCAACTATGATTTGTATCAAGCATTGACATATGTTGAAATACACACAAACTGATACATGATTGCATGTTTGACAAACAAGACAAGAAAATTTATGTCTACATTTATTAAGATGACACATAAAACATATTTCCTTCTGGCTTTCAATAATGTATAAATATAATATGTTGTATACAAGTTAATATGATGATTATGATTTTTGTAAAGAAAATAATATGTCTATAATTTAATATGATGATTATGGTTTGTTGCATTCACAAGAACATGAGTTGGATGATAGAATTATCACTTTGTATGTTACATAAGCACAAAGGCATTGGTATGATTTTGTTTGATCTGAATTGACGGATAATTGCGCCAATATCTAGGTTGGCAAATGTAAAACTAACGACACAATAATTCCTTGAATGTCTGCATAGATGAATATCAACAAGGATAGTTAGATATCGATATCACACACCCTTTTGAATGTTCCATAAACGAATATCCAATACATATCTTTTAGCATATCTTTAGCTCAACTTTTGCATCACATAAAAGGCTACTAGTAATTTAAATGTGTCTTAGCATTATGTTATGATGTCACAACCACCGTGGACATATTAGATGAGGAGGAGAGCATACATCCTATGTATGTAGAATTTTGTAATTATTGAACACTCAAACTATATTTGAGATGAATGGATATATATTCAAACATCTTGATATATACAAATGAGAAAGGATGCTCCCTTGTAGGCTTGGTCTCACCCAAAGCTATAATAATAAGTTCTATTAAGGTATCACAACATACCTCAGAAAAAAATAGTCCTCCAACATAGAAAAATGGAGGTATGTACAAATATATTGTGTATTTAGAAGGATGCACCAAAAAATGTCGCAAACCATGGATGTTGTAAGACTTCAAAAAATGTAGGCCTTGTTTTGGCTCCTACATAACATCGAGTAGATGAGATCCTTGACTGCTTCAGACACATTTAGCTCCTCCTAGGTGGTGGTGCATATGTTATCAACAAGCTCGTCCCTTCCAAGTGACAGCAAATGTCAACAAGCTCATTAATTGAGCACTTATGGGGAAACATTTGGGTGCCAGATAACATCTCATAAAGAATTACACCTGTGCTCCACATCAACCTTTGCCCTACAACATTGTAACAAAACCTCGGTGCCATATAACTTGGTGTTCCCACAATATCAGGATGAAGGTGTCTTTATAGTCTATAAATTCTCATAATCCAAAGTCCGCCACCTTTTACATCCATGAACTTTGAGTTTTGTGGCGTTTTGTTTCAAAAGAATATTTTGGGGCTTAAGATCTCTGTGGATAATGCGGTGGGAGGGACAAAACTGCATAGCTTGGACAATTTGAATGAATAGAAACTTGGCCTCTTTCTTCAAGTAGCCTACCTCGATCATTGATGTAGTCGTGAAGGTTTCCTCGCAAAGCTCCATTAGCATGTACACGTTGAAGTATCTTCGCGGAAATGCCCTCAAGACGCCACTATTATATGCGGATTGGAGGAGAGGCTTAGCTCCAATTCTGATCTCCCGGACCACATCAGCCGCCCACTCTTCTTCTTCCACCAGCTTCTTTTTTAGAAATGTAATCTTGCACGCCAATTTTTCCAGTCTCGTGATGCTTGCAGAGCTTCACTTAAGCCCCATTGCACCTGCACCCAGTATCTCATATCTTCAAATATTTCGATGGAGTTTCCCCAATAGAGTTTTCTTCTGCCTTCCCAATCTCTACTCCCATCGCCATCACTTTGGGGTGTAAGAATGTCGCTCAGACCCAAACGCTTGCGTTATGAAAAGAGCTAATAAATCCTACCCAGGCATGAATGGCCGCCAGATCAATCATAAACCAAGGGCTTAGATTTTAATCCTGGTCTTCCAATTCATTGGTCCCCCTTTGGCGGATAATGGCGCGTCAGATTTGGGGTATGGCGATCGACGCTTCTCTTCATCGACGACGGCAACATATCGACCACATGGGCAGCATCTGCTAAAGGTAATCAATTTCAACTTCACGGATCCGGAGGTAAAGTTAAGGTGTCAATCCCAGTAGCTAGCAAGGAAAAACTTCGGTGTGTCTGGTAGCAGGGCTGGATCGTAACCTTGGTTTGTACTGTTTGGTCACAATTCCGGAGACAAAGGGATTTTGTGTGGAAAGACAAGGCCCTTTCACCACCTGCTGAAGCTTTTCTTGCCTATTCTGCAATTATTTCCAATTGGTCCGCAGGGCTCCATTCCTTCACTCGTGAAGAATATCAACTGGGCGGCCTGCAGATTGGCGATGCTGGGTGGATTTCCTGGCCTGAGCAGTTCTATGTCAAGATAGAGATTTTTGAGTTCAAATGGGTCTTCCTGGAGTGCTGAAGCTAGGTAAAACTGGAAGCAAGGATATGGCTAGGGCTGGCAAGCTTTCGGCGATAGGGGCTAGGGGCTGCCAGCGTTATGGCTATGCGAGGTTAGGTATGGCTCTGTGTTTTAAGAAATGAAGATTTCCATCATAGAACAGAGAAACTATATGAACGGAAGAACACTCTGTTGGTGATGATGCACACAAAGAAGGTGGCTAATTAATGTACAATGTTCTGCATTTCTTCCATTCAAATGTCAACACCCGAAATGTTTTTGCAGTCTTACAAGCATTAGGGAAAGTTATCTAAAGCTAAAGTAGGGAGTTATCTAAAGCCAAAGTGATAAAATACGGTCCACATTCTGGCAACAAAATCAACTTCGAGCTTGTGGCGGGATCGGAACTGATCGGAGAGCAGAAGAAGTGAGCACAGGCAGCATTGCTGCAATTCAGAATGAATTGTTCTTTTGCATACGATTTGTTCTCTTCCTGCTTGGCAACACGGAAGATCTTTTGTCCAATTCATGTATAAACCTTTTGCAACCTTTTCTTCAAAGCTTTTGCAATTGAGAGCTCTTGCCATTGTTCTTTTTTATGAAATTGTTGTTCTTCCAGTCCACTGCAATATCATCGGATCGTGCAGCGAAATTGCAAACCTTTTTTGTTTTTCTGCGGAGATTGTGTACAGTGGAATGGCAGAACTAGCCACTGAAGATCTTTTGTTTGGGATTTATCAAGGCTTGCAAATGAAGGACATAAATCCCAGCCCAAGAAGCAGCATGATGGAAGGCGGCGCTGCTGCTACAGCAAATGTTTCCAGTTGTTGAGATGTCACAGGTATGGTTTTAGTACTGATTACAAAACCCATGAATAGGTATCTGCATTCTGCAGGTTGTTTCCCAATGCTTATGCTTATTTCTACATGGTGATCATGATGTTTTTCTTTATCTCTTTCAGATATGTCTTCAGTTCCCACCTACCAAGGTGCCTTATGATAAACGTTCTTCTCTTTTTCTTATTTTCGATGCATGTCTTATCTTCTTCACTGTGTTTCCTTTTACATCATGTTGATGCTCAATATGGATGAATGTAGCCAATTTCTTTGCCGCTAGCAACAAATCTAATTCTCAAAAAATATATGCAGATTAAAGCTGCAGACAACCCGATTTCTTCAATAGCACCTCTTGCAGGCAAAGGTAAAAACGTGACTCAATAAGCATAAGATTGTTAATTGTTCAACCATTTCATAAGCTATATCTATATATTGACCAGCTCCCCTATTAGGAAGAAACAAACAAACAAATGAAAGTGAACAATAGAAAGAGAACCAAGCACGACAACTCCGAAAAGGTCACCATCCTAAGCTAGTTCAACTTTATACTCTATAAACAACCTGATGCAACATCTGACCAGGGCAGGAATGGAAGGCAAAGAAGGCGAAGATCAAGGATTAAGGAATGACCGCCGAAGATAAAGGATTAAGGAATAACTGCATTAAAGTGCAAAGCAAAGATGGATCCAAATGATTAAGTCAAGAATTCGTTCTCAAAAGGCCTGATGCAACATTTGACCGTAAGGCAGAGCTTAAGGGATGCACCGGCACTAAAGAGCAAAGTAGAACAGACCCAAATGATTGTTTCAAGAATTTTCTCAAACTTAGACCGAAAGAATGAGAATGCCAAACAATTTGCAATAAAAACTCCATGCATAAGCTTCTCCTCAAACTTAAACCAAAACAACAGAGAGACCAAACAATTTGCAACAAAACGCCATGCATAGGTGATCAACATCCTAGCCAACAAAGATCAACCTACATACAAATTTATTCCAATGTACATAAGAATTGTTCATTTACATTAAAAATAAACAATTTGCAACAAAACGCCATGCATAGGTGATCAACATCCTAAACCAACAAAGATCAACCTACACAAATGACACCCAATGTACATAAGAATTGTTCATTTTGGTTGCACAAACATAGGCACTAAGAAAACTAGTGGAAAGTAACTGTAAAGCCTTCAAATATATAAGCACCAATGTGGTGACATATTCTCCAAGAGGGTATTGGTATTGTGCAAGGACCATTTTCTCGCAACAAGTACCTTTGCAACACAAAGTATCATGCATCACCTTTTAAATTAAGTTTTCATTTCTTCACATGCATGAACAAATTTTTGTGATCAAGATCATCGTAAATTTTTCTCACAAGAAAATTCGAATGTCTCCGCAATGTATTAACCTGTTCAAAGATCGCCTTTCGCCAAGTAGTGTAAATTCTCAATGTCCCGCACGTACAAGAGCTTGCAATCTAAAAAAGAGTAACGTAGAGAAAACATAACATAACAATACTAAAAGCTTTAGTTTGCAAAATAAAATAAGAGAGTAGAATTTTGCTCACCAATTTCAATTCTTTACTACAATGTGATATCATCATGACCATTTTAACATTCGAAAGCATCTCCGTGAGACATAATCGTATGCCAACAATTGAAAGTCACTACAACAAGATTTTAGAACACGAGCATGAACCTTTCGACAAAAAAATCATTCTAGAAAATTTAACATACCTATGGTAGGACTAATTTTCTGAGTCCTGGATTCTTCATAGCAGCTTCCATACCGCTTAATGAGCTCATT
The DNA here is from genome assembly GCA_021234155.1 of Isoetes taiwanensis. Lineage (NCBI taxonomy): Eukaryota > Viridiplantae > Streptophyta > Lycopodiopsida > Isoetales > Isoetaceae > Isoetes > Isoetes taiwanensis. Next base: position 6,827,081 of record JAJEKV010000018.1, read on the forward strand.
AGTTTTCTTTTCAAAGAGAATCTTTGCAAGGGCATTCCGCCTAGTGGCATCCGGAGGAATTTGTATCAACCGTCTTGACCATAATCAAATTTCGCAATAAGCTTCGCTTTTGATAATGAAGCTCCGAGAACTTTGTAAATTTCATATTCACAGATTTCAATTTCTCATCCATTGCATGTATTCAATAGATGCACCATCATCAATAAAAGCTTGCATTAATTGATGCCGCTTGATTGCTAGTGCGTGACTATTTGAAAATTTTCTTCCAAACAATGTGTTATCCGGAATCTCCTCTACACCGTAAGTTGAATGGTAGCATCAGCTTTTTTTGGAGATACAATATCCATTCTCAAAATTCAAACAAGGATACCTTACAATAGAATGAAGGATAAAGCCAAATGAAGTTCGAGAAGTCATAAAAATCTTTTGGTAGAATACAAAATAAACCCGGTGGTTTTCGTAAGGTAAAATGAATAGAATGGACTTCAACCTAGATAATGTATCTATTAACATTCTAGAGCCAATTTTTCAATGTCGACCTTCAATTTGGAGAGATCTTTTTGGGAATCACACATGAAACTAGATAACATATTTATATGTATTTGTTATATTTATAGATAAGGGTTGGTTACAGCCATGATTGGGACTCGCTAAAGTAATTTGCCTTTGCAATGTCATAAGTCAAACTAGATAAAGGTCATTATCTACAGAAAACAATCGAACAAACCTTACTTATCTTCTGTTGTAGAATACGTACATGCAACAACTCTTGAAACGATTATAATTGGTCACTTATTTTTTCAAAGCCTGATTTCTACCAAGCAATTGATAACATTTTGCATACATATGATAATCATTGATGCCTATCACTAGACATCCTCACAATGATCCCACTCACAGAGGTAACAAGGTTCAAGCCGAGAACGTAACGACGCTCCATATTTTGGTCTAATTGTCAACATATATTTTATTTATGATCTAAAACTAGTAATATTCGATCTAATAGTTGCAAAATTGAAGGATCACTACCATGAATTTTCTATGTGACAATTTCCACAAGTAAAGTCATGCCTTTAGTGGATCAATGCGCATATTGTAGATACTAGCATCCTACCTTCATGTAAAGCTTTCTCAGATTTTATATCTATGTATTATCTTATATTATTTGGATGAAAGCAACAAACACAACGAAAATATTGATTTGGAGAATAGCATTATTGACCTCAAAAAAATGCCGTGATCAACTCCAAAGGAAGAGACTACACTATTTCTTTCCTATAGTAGCTCATTTTTCTAAGTTGTCAACCAAATGTGCATTTCGTTAACCTCACAAAAAAAACCCTTCAAATATATATATGCGCCACAAGTATTGTTTTGTCCTATATTATAAAATGATCATGTATGTTCCGTTTTGAATCTCACCCTAAATTGGGCTGCTCGATTAATTGATTACATTGGAAGGTCGAGGATTTACCCAAGTTTCTGCCCTCGCTACATTTCGCTTTAGTCTAGGGTTTTGTTCGTAAAGCAGCCTTTGTCTCCGTAAGAACGCTTAGATATGGCGGTGGTTCTAGAGAAGATGGGGAAGATGAGGCTAAGACCGAGGCATGGTACAGCCTTCGATTTGAAGAACATGGTTGCTCAGAGAGGAAGCAGGGCTTGCATTCATTCATATAGTTTATTGATCCAAAGATAGTCCGCCACCGCCCCAAGGCAATACCAATCTAGAAAATGGCTTATTTGACATAAAAATGTAGTTCTAATCCAAGCATGAAAGCCAGCTTACATTTGAGTCGATAGCATTTTCATTTTAGACTTATTAAACAAGAGCCTTTATCTTATTGTTTGTATGTCTCATCGTAAGGGAAGAGTATAGATTTATGGAACAACATATCATTGGCTTCTTTTGGATTGAAACCTAAGAGAGTTAGACAAGGACGTAAAAGCTAGCCTTACAAAATCATTATCTAGGTTAAGCTTCCTTATATTGTCATTGCCACTACAAAGATCTCTGCATTGATAAATCTAACTTCATTTTCCTAGTAATATACTTCACTTCTCACTTTGTGTAATCGCTTTGATATATTAAAACCTCCAAAGCTAACATCTAATGTGTATCGGGGTAAGAATTTTTATGCTCCCCGCCTTGATAGTATTATTATGCTATCCTTTGGAGTGTAGCTTTCTGCTTCGACGGCTTTAATTATACAAAGGTTTGTTGTGAGTGGATAAATGTTAAATTTAAATGGCGATTATTCTAAGTTTGATGTGCTTGATGTGCCTCTACCATTATTAATAGGATACATATCCCAAAGATGTTATAAAAATCTATACTTGGCTTTTTTATTATAAGGCTTATGGGTTCCTTCATCATTTGTTGTAGGGCTTATCCTTACGGGCATGCTATTGGTGCTCAATAAATAAGCTATGCAAAGATACTTATCCAATGGGGATGTGGCATTCAAAGAATGCTTACAAGCTCGACAATAATATCTTCCATTGTAGTTACCCCTTTCTCACCAAGGCTTTAATTGGTTCAACTTGTGTCAATGGATGTGATTGCTATGGGGAAGTCTATACTTCAGGTACATATGATCACATTGTACCTAGCATTTATATCATGAATGCCATGCAAAACCGCACAAAAAAATCTCTCATATCGTATTTTGCGTGGTTCTAATTACAAGAATTTAATACATATGCAAAGTCTCAGGGAACAAGTGCACCCCATAATGCACGAGAACCTTCTTCATTTCTTTGAAGGATGGTCCCTACTAATCATATATTATTTTTCCCTACGCTTCCTCGCCCCATATTATCCAAAGATTTGAATCAACACGACAAGGCCCCTATGCCCATTTAGTAGCTTGAAAAAATCACACGCTAAAAAATACAATTTTACATTGAGAGCCGTAGAAACAGAGAAAATGTTACTATAAAATCATGGCTCGACCTCCGATTGACATTGTAAGGGCTGGAAAATTTCAAGGTATCCTAGATTTTTAATCTGCAATAAACCAATTTTATTGCATGGTACTAATGGAATGCAATCAAACATTGTATATCATCTCCAGAAAACCTATTTCAATTTCACGTTATCCTTAAACGAAGAAATATTAGCCTTCCCTAAAAAGATATTTTCACTGGCATCACTTTTTGGTCATGACAAATGCATTGTTTGCCATCAATATCTTCGTATAATCTCTAACATCTCCCCCGGTTCTAGGATTAGAAAGAGCTTAATACAAATTTGAAAAGGAAATTTTATGAAAAAACCATTTCTACCACCGTAGTCTAGGCATCAAGTGATGGGTTGTTTTCTAATTGCAAAGAAAAAGCCTACAACGCGGTTTGAAAGAAGCCTTTTCCAAAGATCCAAAGAAGCTATAATTCAAAGAGCATGAATGGGTGTGTTTGTGGCCTCTTTCGACTTCCTCATTCCCTTGCCGCCCGTCCCCAAAAGTCGCTCCGCTTCCACAAATGGCCGAGCTTCAGCCTTTCATTGTTTTTATTCCTTCAAGACGCCACAGCTTGAAACTATTGTACCCGCTTAGGCACACGTAGCCAAAACAACCCTAAACCAGCCCCGTGATCTCAAATTGAAGGTCAAGCTTGTTGTTCACAAGATGCCAAATCCAACACAAAAACTAAATTTAACATGCATACCATAATCCGAACGAAGGTTGGGCCCTCAACCTACCTTCGATGAGTAAGAGTGCCTCTACAAATCGTAGAGCATTTTTGTGCTTTCTTCCTTCCTATCGTGGTCATTGGCGCATACCCTCGCCATAACAACAGTGAATCATTGATGCTAGAAAAAGAAGAACCTCTATAGCCATACCAATTCCGCCACCGGCTAGTATAAATGACGACACCAACTAACTTTTGACCGCTTTTTTTATAATGTAAGACAAAGATGAGTCTAGCTCTTCCCGTAACCCATTATGAAGCTTGTAGATGCCTCTAGAAGACGCTTCAATGCTCTCCACAAAGCCTTCTAGAAAGAATCCGTATCCTTCTAATTTTTTTGGTGCTTACACCTATACAATACTAAACATAGAAATTAATTTAAAGAAGTTATTTTAAGCCACTTTATCGCCCATATTACAATTATATATTAGAGATATACGTGTACTTAAATGCCTAATTCTATGGTGAATCAAAGGTTTTACATCATCTATTTAGGCTTTTGGTTGCTATTTGAAAAGCTACAATTGTATGTCGGAGCGTATTGAATCACATATTTCCTTTCCTATTTTTGGAGCAACCGATAGGCAAGAGATTTTATTTGAATTGCATATTGGTTTTTGGCATTTTACTATTTCAGATCCATTGAGAGCTCAAGTTGATCTTAAATTTGTACCAATGTTATCTAATTAGACCTCGCATTGAATGTTATCTAATATTTTGCATGATCCGTTGTGTGCCAAAGTTATAATGATCTCTCTCGTTCATTTTGAGCATAAAATAAATCTGGAGAATGGGACTTAATGAGGCAATGATAAAAAGAATAAAAATATGCTTTTAAATTTAAGAAGTTTTGCATGCCGTGAGGATATTTGTAGCAGAAAAGCACTTAATAAATGGATGGCCTATATTGACAACCTCAAATTTTGAGGTGAAGATTATAGTCGGTATTCATATTGGTTAATAGATAGATAGATAGATAGATAGTAGTTTTAACGCCACGCCACTAGGGCAAAGATCCAACCGATATGTGACCACACACCACACTACATTGCTTGGTTGGGCCCCGCCTCAACCACCTTACATTGCGGCCCTGCTGGGATTTGACCCCAACAAGCATCGAAAAGCGATTCTCGGGTGGTCTCAACCCAGACCACATTGCTAAGGAACTAGTGTGTTACCACTAGACCAAATGCCATAGTTCGCCTTTTCAAAACCAAAGATAAATGCTACCGATTTTATATGGGATGTGACGCTCGATTCTCAGCCTTGTTACCTCCGGAGTGGCATCATTGAGAGAATGTCTAGTGGTAGGCATCAAATGATTATCATATCTATGCAAAATGTTATCAATTACTTACTACAAATTAGACTTTGAAAAAATAGGTGACCAAGTCGCAAAATGATATGGTTGCTTATGATCTTTTTGAAACAACAAACCGCCCCGAAGATTAATCTCCTAGATTGTCATGAATCCACATTTCTTAAACAATCTTAGCCTCAACAATTGTAATCGCTCCAAGAGTTGCCGCATGTACATAGTAATAGTGAAAATATATTCAAAGAAACAAAGACTGGCCGGAATTATTGGAGAAGTTCTTCAGAAACAACGCTTTGTTGCTCCCAAATAGAAAACCCTATCCAAATTTATTGAGCATAGATAGAGCCCCCCGCCCATAGCAGTAAGATTAGTTACTCCTAGAGTATGAAGGCTCGTAACCAAAGGAAGAAGAAGGAGGGTAACGATTATGATGTCGAAGACCTTATCGAATTCGACCCCATCCAAGAGCAGCAAAGAACAAGTTGAGCAGGAACTTCAGATTTTTTGACGAGGACCTCGCGACGACGAGAATAGCTCCCCACTCTGTTCGCATCATTAAGGTTAACCCCGATCATGATCGAGGGACAAGAGTATCTTCTATCGCATCTACATCAAAAACCTTTCTGAGTGCAGATCGAGGGTACAGGTAGACAAGCTCTTGCATCTCCTACACCAACAACCTAATCTTGATGACTTCATCAACCGATACTCAAGACTTCCCATCAACAAACGGAAGCCAACATCTATACGGGCAATCCACCTCGCATATGGAGGCCTACAAAGAACATCCGGCCAACTCATGATCCAACGAAACCGCCTTCGTAAGAGGAGTTCATTGCCATTCAGAAGGGATGGGCATCCGGGGCAAGACAACAAGTGCACTCTTACCTAGCTCCTCCTCAACGACTCCAAATGCATCTACGTAAGCGAAGCTCAACCTAACTTCCTTCGTGACCATGCTAGTAGATTATAAGGACCTAACGGCGCCCAAAGATGATTAATCGGGAGGCATAACTCCAAAGATCGACTAAAACGAGGCAAGAAAAGTAGGACACAACAAGGTCCCCGAGATACTACCTCCCACTCCTCACCCACTTTTAAGGATAGTAGTGATCCAATCGCCTTGTAGTAAATACGCATGCATAATGCCTTAAAGTTGCTTTGTAGAATATTTTTCTCAAGGGCTCACTGCTTATTTCTAAGCATGGCATGTAGAAGGCATGTAGAAATGTAGTGACCTCTACATATTGTTTTGGAGTTTTGGCATCCCACGCTTTCAAATATTTATGATTTGATTTAATATATATGCTAGCATCACTTCATGGATGCTTACAACAATCAAGTTCCAGAGTTCTATTGAAGCCTTTAATAAAAGTTCAAAGCTCAAAGCTTTAACATCTAGTGCTTTTACAAATCCAATCGAGCTCCAAAGTTCTATTGAAGCCTTTAATAAAAAGTTTTAAAGCTCCAACATTTAATTCTTCATCGAGGAGGTCCAGATTCTTTTCTTTCAAATATACCAATCATATGGTTAGAACGAAACCATTTTGGCTTCCCTAATCATTATGCCTAAACCGATTGGTATTTGCTTTATTGTTGTCATAATGTACCTTTTGCCACTTAAATAGACACATTGTGTATGTGTTGATAGATAATGTGGCGATAAATAATATGGGAATAAACACAGACTAGGATAAAATTGCAAAAGTAGAAACGTATATATGGTGTACATATTGTTATGTAAGCTAACACGATTACGATAAAATTGCAAAAAGTAGAAACGCCAGATATGTTGTATATATTACATCCAAAGTGCAATTGTGTGACAGCTTATGGTCTACAATTCACATGTCATGAACATTTAGGAAGCCATATTCACATCGTGAAGATTTAGAAAGCCATATAGAGGTATAACTTTGCATTTGTTCATAATAGATGCATTTTATTGTGATTAACATGCATGTATTGCATTTGTTCATGATGCATGCACATGTTCTTTAACAATTTCTCACAATATTTTGAGAACTCTATCGATTTGGCAAGCAATCCTCAAATTAATAAATAGCTCAAGATAAACTATTGGTACCAAGGCTTAGATTTTGAGATACAACTCCTTTATATTTGGAAAGCTAGGCACAACTTCATGCCTATTTCAAGATAAACTATTGGCACCAAGGCTTGATCCGCAATAACAATAATGGGCAATTGAATGAATAGGCAAAAAAAAATCCTCAGAGCATTCAACAATTTCAAACATTTATATACTCTATATGTATTTTATTTCTTCTCTTAATCGATCCGAGAGAAGTAGTAAAATACATATCTATCTATCTATCTATATAGAGCCAAATGCGTAATCCTACATGCACACCAAAAAAAATAAGACCAATAAAACATTCTAGACCAACATGCTAATGGCAAACATGCTTTGCAATTGGTATTGTTGATTCTATATCTATTGATCTCAGATTCACAACCTCATAATTCCTTGCAATGAAACCGATTTCTTATGCCCGGCAACCTCATCATTTCTTGCAACGAAACCATACTTCCAAATCCAACACATTTGACATGCACAAATTCTTATGATTGATATTGTTGGTCATCTATGCTATGCAATCCTACCCTCACCATAGAAGATTGTTCCTAAGCCCGCAACGACAATACTTGCAAAGTGGAAATGCTCAAATTGACTTGCTTCTCATTCATCTCTAGATTTTCTACAATGGTGGATAGTGGGTAGCCACACACATGCTAACTACCCATAAAAAATAAAGGGAAAATCCAATTATATCATTTGGACCCCAACAAAATACAATGCTAATAGAGATCGGTTAGTGTACCGCCGAAAGCTTATCACCGGATTAAAAACCTCACTCTTTCTGTTTTCGAGGAAAAACCCTAGTGATAAGCCTTCGGCAAGGGGATTGACAAACGTGAAGGCATAAAAAATCGCCCCCAAAACCCACTTAATGGAAAAGTCGAAATGATGCCGCCGCTAACCCGTACTCCGCACATCACCAATAAAACAACAAGACAAACCAAACCTCCCATAGTGGAGGGGCTGATTATGCGCGTGCCACGCGATAAAAATACAATAACAAAGAAGGGGGGGAGGGTGGGTTCAAAGAGAATAAGGTACTGCTGAGAGAGAAGAGGAAGCGCCGATGAGAAGTCGGGCGTAAACGCCCTAAAATAGCTTAACTCCAAACTGTAATCCGCATGCGCCAAGATGCATGCAAAACATGCATGCTCGTCCCATTCTAGAATGGCGATCCGATGTCTCGGATCGATGGGATTGTTGTATATGAAATACATGTGGCGATCCTACAATCTTCAAATGCAAATTTTCATGCATTCATGTTATTTGATGATTCCTTTGCTCTTTCACAAAAATGACACTAACACAACATTCCCAACCTAATATATTGTTGACAAAGCCCGACAACGCTGGGCACCCATTACTAGTATTCTATGTGGGAAACACAACGTATTATCAACTGATTTATTTCTGCTTGGTTAAGGACTAACATGATTTGTTGTGAAAATTTAGTTGTTAAAACCTTATTAGAAGGTATAACACATGGGATTTCGATTTGAAAGAGTGGCATTAAAGAGTGGTTGTTGATATGCATTTGAAAGAGTGGCAATGAAGAGTGGTTGTGGATATGAAGACTAGCGCACTAAAAACCGACCGACCTTTTCCCAAAAATCCAAATTTTATTGGTTCCAAGATCATTGCCACTTGCTAATAGCTGTAAATCCTCTACCATCAAGGCTTTGTATGTGATATAAGCAGCTCTTTGCTTTTAGTTCCTTCACTTGAAGTCATTGCATTCGATTAAATTTTGAATTTAAGACTTTGTATTTGTATAAGCAGTTCTTTTCTTTTTAGTTTCTTCATTGGAGGTCATTGCATTATACTTATATTCTGAATTTGCTCAATTTACTGAACATCACATCGAATGCAGTGCCGATGGCACTACACTACTTGTAGAAGCTAAAAAATTGAAATTATGGGCTGAAAAATATTATGTACACCATATATTTTGATGGTACTGTAGCTTTCTTTTAATTAGGTGTTAGAAGTTTTAACACTGAAGCATTCACATACATAAGCTTGCCCAACTATGATTTGTATCAAGCATTGACATATGTTTTTTTTTTTTTTTTTTTTTTTTTTTTTTGAAGGACGACAAGCTTTATTCACCAACTAAAAACCAGAGCAACATAAAATGCAAAGACAGGATTATAACCCCAGTGGACAAACCGATCCAACTGAGCACAACCACCTGCCTATGCAAAAGAATGAATCTGAAGGTAAGTATGCCAGATCAGTACTTTATTCTCTTGATCAAGAGAAGAACAATTGTAAGCCATAACAATTTTATTTTGCGCCCACTGAAGAACAATCTCATCTGCAGTATCTACGCCCTTAAAGATAAACAACCTCCTTCCCTTCCAGATTGACCATAAACCAGCCACGTGCGAGATGAAAAGCTCGTTTCCGTAGTTTGGGCCAAGCATCAGGATAGATAGCAAGCAAAATTTGCTTATGTTGAAATACACACAAACTGATACATAATTGCATGTTTGACAAACAAGACAAGAAAATTTATGTCTACATTTATTATGATGACACATAAAACGTAGTTCGTTCTGGCTTTCGAATATGTAGCACAATAACAGGGGGTTTCTTTTATACTTTTGTACGTTTTTTTCAATGGTTTTTATATGATTTGGTTGATGTATTTGTTTAGGTGTACTAATTAGTATTTCTAGAGTGCGTTGTTTTTTAGCCGCTGATTTTGTTGAAGAGGGAGATCGAAAGTGGTTGCGAGTGCTCTTGTATGCATGTTTTCCTATAGAAATTTGTGGGATTATTTTGCTAATTTTCAGATCCATGCAATGCTCGTGGCCCCTTCACTTTAGGGTTTTTGAAATTTGCTTTTTCGATTCTTCCCATCGAGATTTGTTTTCCGCCTTTCAACTGGAAGAACAGAACGTATCCAGGGACTTCCGATTTCTAACTGACAGATTATTTTTCCAGGTTCGGGCCTCACATCGAATACTATTCTCTAGCTATTCAATCAAGTAAATAAGCTTTTTCCTTCTCTCTTTGTTCCAGCTTTGAGGTGGAATGTTTGATTCCTTATTGCCCTAAAAACGTACATTTGCGTAACTCCAAAAATCGTAGCTCCTTAATTTGTCTCTTCCTCCAGGGGTGAAGCAGGTCTTCCCTTTCCTTCTTTTCTTTGGCATATGCTATGGGATGTTTTTACGTAAATATTTATTGTGGAAAGAGAATCAACAAGAGGAAGTGCAAAGCAGGGGTAGACCGCCAGCCTGTGTATTAAGAGTGCTTGTTTAGTATGAAGCTTATGTTCTATATCCAATTGAAATTGACATGAGTACAATTGCTCTTCTAGGCGATCTTACCATTGAAGGAAAAACTCCTTAATGTAGAACGGAAGGATGATGTCAAATATACAAAACCCAAGAGCTACGTGATCTTATTCTCGCATTGGGACTTCAGACAAAGGTATATCAATGTTTCTTTAACGCCAAGATGTTCTTTGGCTACCGTAGGGGAAGAGTTCTCTAAAGACATGCTTCAATACCATAAAATTATCATTCGACTAATGCCGATATAGATGGCGCCATATATGAACATTGTTGCCGCTACATTTTTCTTTACATATCGTAATGTATTGATACCATTTTCTCATTTCTTGAGTTCTTCATGCATTTGTCGATGCTATGTGTGTTCGCATGTAGTGCAAAAGCCACTTGTAAGAGAACGTTTGCACCAAGAATTACTTTGATATCGATATTGGAATTCCACCTCTATACAAGGTATTTCCTCTATATTTTGGCAACTCGATACATCCACGCTCTTTAACATCGATATGCCTTGCAAGTTGAAAGAGGCAGATAAATCTGATATTGCTACAATGAAAATGACTAACTATGAATAGATTCTTGCTCATTACCAAGTGTGTGTGATCATAGCGTATTTATAATATAAAACTTGTGGATATTCCGTAATCCGTGATGTGAAATGAGAAGTATAACTCGCTTTATTACCGCATATTTGTTATGCACGTTATTAAATATCTAAATCCCTAGTGTCGCATATTTGGACACTAGGTTCAACTCCCTATGTATGGATAATAAGTAACACACGTGACCCGTGTATGGAGAAGCACATATGTCTTTCTATGGAATCACAATGGGATTGCTATTCAATGCAAATGATAACATAAATATTAGCATGAGTATTCTACCGATGATGTTGTATGGCCACCCCCGCCTTGGTTCTAGTGAACTTATATCAAAAGTTAAGATGTTGTTCGTTTTATGAGGGCCCCAAGGGCCAAATTTTTTTTCCAACCATCATCATTAGAGTGTTAGGTAATGTCTATATCTACACCTCTACACCATCCTTAAGGCCCCGAAGGGGCCAAAAAATTTTTTAGTTAACACAAACCATTAACACACAACTAACATTATTAACACAAACCATTGCATTTAACACATTTAAATTAAAATCCCCTTAAACCCCCTTTGGTTTGGGTGCATATTCACACGGGTTACGTGAGGGCGCCGAGAGCCTCAAAAATTTACAATACATGTACAAAATAAACACCATTAAGTACATTGTCTCAAACCTTATAGTATTTTGCAAACCTTAATATACAAAGATACGTAAACTTGTACATGCATACCCCACAAACGAGGATCGCTATGTAACGGTCCAGATCTTGTAATAAAGGGCAAATATGCCCATCCGACAAATCAGTTGTTCAAGTAACCCCTCGTGAATATGCACCCAAACCATATGCACCCAAACCAAAGGGGGTTTAAGGGGATTTTAATTTATGTGTTAATGGTTTCGCTAATAATGTTAGTTGTGTGTGAATATCTAGCATTATAACAGGGGGGGTTACTTTTGTATTTTTGCACGCTTTTTACTAAGGTTTTGCTATGATTTTGTGGTGTATTTCAATTGACGCCCTAATGCGCATATCTAGAGGCGATACGCCATTGTTTTTATGGCACTTAGACAATGGTCTAACCCCTTGAAAAAAAAAATGTAATATATTGAAAAAAAAAATGGAATATGGCATGCAAGGCTCGAGAGGTGTTACTTTAGGGTTCTTCCGGAATTAGGGTTCTCCGAAAGACCTCTCACACGAAGCTTTGTTCTTCCGCAACACTAACAAGTTTCGTGATTTCATCCTCTCTTGATGGGCTTCAGCCATCATCGAAATCCTTATAACAGATCCGAAGTTAATGTCTCCCATTGCTTAATGTATTCCATTGTTTTTGGCAGAGCACACTGTGGTCGGAACTTGCGGGGATTTCGTGGTCGTGGATAAGCTATATGACCCTTTCTAGATATGTTTAATCGCCGTGTGGGCGTGGGGGCGGATAGATGATCCGTGATTCGTATGCTTTTGTCTCAAGCAGTGGAAATCTAGTTCGTGAGCATTCGTAACCGCTTGTGGATAATCTAGTTAGAGAACGATCAAAATCAAACAAAGGGTTTGTGCAGCATAGATGATCCAGGGTTCGTGGCATTTTTGTTTGCGATATGAATTCACAAGCATCAATATTGTAAGTCATATCCATCTATTTCTATCCTTCTCGTGGATTTGTTTTAACCGTGCACGCTATGAAAAGCTCCTTTACTATGCAATTGATTGTTAGCCAAATAAGGTGCATCGTGATGCAACGACGCTTAGCCTGTGGTATTTGCTATGAAGCCGAGACCATAAGAATCGCGGACTCTAGACTTACCCCGTGTCCGTACTCTATCTCTTTGATGGATAGGGTGCGCATCGGTCTTTGGAAAGCTTTGCCTTCACAAAGTTTTTGAAGGCAAGAACCAACCGATTTGTGTTGGTTAAAGGTGTGTTTAAGGTTCTCATTGCCGCCAGAGTTTGATTGCCGAGATGATTCCTAAAGAAAATTTGGTGCTCAAGGCTTTCTCCGCTCCAATCGGGTTGTACTCCCTTCTCCTCGAGGCATCTATGTATGCAAAAGTTGAGTCTTCAATGTCAATGGTAAGTTGCTTCTTTGCTTTGATTTTTGTAGCATAGACAAATTGTCCGATAAGAACTAGGGATCGCTTATCAAGTACATTCCAAAGAACTCAATGTTTGATGAAAAGTAAACTTATTGCGGTGCAAAGATTTAAGATATCACATCACCTTATCGCCTTCGTGACGATTCTAGTTTTCTCGTGGTGTTTGGTGAGCACAATTTCCATATTCTTAAACTTCATGAATGCCTTGTTCTAAAAAGGCCTGGGAATATAGAGAGAGGCTCTCCCCTGGTTTTGGCAGTGAATACCTCTAAGATTATCCTGCAAAAATCATATTAAGTCTTTATGCAGCTCATAGCTTGTCCTATATAAGGTTGACACTGAATAGGTGAAGAGATTAAGTAAAATCAATCGTGTAATATACTGCACTCAATTTTCTCAATCCATGGCTAGTTGTCGTATTAAATATCGATGGCCCATTGGCCCATGAATCATAAATGTATTGTGTGTGCATTTAAATCAAACATCATTTGTACCAAGTGATTTGTTGTTGCACTTGTGATTGATTACATAGTTTGTTGTTTTGCTTTCCTACATTCCTTCATTGTAGTTCGATTATCGTGATAATCGATGGCTTCGTTATAGTGGATGCCTTCACCCGCAAGTTGCAATACCCAATTCATAGTCTATGTGAATAAAAATGTGGATAGCTTGCTTGAATATTTGTGGTACTTTGCATTAGTTTGAACCAATACCCCGGGATGGTATTGGTTGTGGCCATTTTGTAATTGGCCATGATTGGGATGTGATTACCTTGCATATTTCTTTGAATGAATACGAAGTTTTATTATCATGTTGATGTAAGCTTATTGGTCTCCCTTTCCAACTAAAGGTTGTATGCAAAGACAAGTTATCTAATCAACTCGGATATTGCATTGCAAATAGAAATAGAGGTTCTTATAGTTCTACACAAGATATGTTGCTATTTTCTTTGTTTCTCTCTTCTTGATTTCTTGTTTGTTTGTTTTGTTAGGGCCCAAGGGCCCAAAATTTTTTTTTAATGTAAAACGAATATATAACTACCATTGACATTAACAAACACAAACCATTGCATCCAACATATTTAAATTTAAATCCCCCTCAAACCCCCTTTGGTTTGGGTGCGTAGGGCAGCGAGAGCCCCAAAAATGATACAATACATGTACAAAATTAACACCATTCAGTACATTTCTCGAAACCTTATAGTATTTTGCAAACCTCAATATACTGTATACAAAAACTTGTACATGCATACCCCACAAACGAGGATCGCTATGTACGGTCCAGATCGAAGAATAAAGGGCAAATATGCCCATTCGACAGCTCTCGATGCCCGGAATAACCCCCCGTGTGAATATGCACCCAAACCAAAGGGGGTTTCAGGGGGATTTAAATTTAAATATGTTGGATGCAATGGTTTGTGTTTGTTAATGCCACAGTTCTATTGCGACAGCAATAGAACCGACATTCCTTGGATGGGGACGTCCCTTTCTCACTCCTCCTATTTATTCAGCCTCTCTTCTTTGTTCTATCATCGGCGTTCTCTTGAGCTAGATTTCTCCTTCTTCTCTATCCTATCAGTTTCCCTCGCCCTACCAGAATTTAGCCGCTCTTCAATCTATTAGATTTTCTAGCCTCTGCGTATCCACTTGACTGCTGCAGTTTGCTTGGATGTGGAGACAGGGTTTCGACATAAGCTCCAATGCCGGTCTCAGATTTGATTTTGGCGACATCTTCTGCGTGTGTCTGTTTACTTCATTTTCCTCCTTTACTGGGCACAAGACAAGGAGTCACAGGTGCAGTCCGGGATTCAATGCGATTCGTATCATTGTTCAGGTGGGTCTGGGTCTTTTCAGTCCGCTTTTGCCTTATCCGAAGTTTGGTCGAATTGGGGTTTGTGGCCGCTTGAATGCAAAGCTTCTTATCTTGCTGGATGAGTGCATGTTCATGGCGTCCTGGGTTTTGAGGCATCTCGACTGGATCTTCTCTGACCCACTCGATCTGAGGCCCGGAGGTCAGATGTTGATATTCCTTTTTTCTTTGGCAAGAATAATCAAGGGAAATCTCGCTATAGTTTGCCCCAAATTTGCATCATCGCTGATGGAACCTGGTGAGTCGGTGGTGTTTCTTTTTACTAGATATGGTTTTATTAATCTTGCCATGCATTCTTGGAGACCGGATCAGTACATTTACATGCTACCGTGCTCATCATACTCGGGATCTACTAGTTCCACCAACCTCACCTTCTTATGGTTGTGCCTTAGTTATGGTTTGTCTGCAGGATCCAAGCTCAGAGGAGCGTTTGGTTGAGAATGGTGGTGTCTTAGTTATGGTAGGATTCAAGCTCAGAGGAGCGTTTGGTTGAGAGATGCAGGGGACTATTTTATTTCAGCCTTCTTGCGCTTCGCAAAGTGTTTCACGAGGTTCAGATCCATTTTTTATCTAAATCAGACACCATTTTGGTAGACCTTTTTTCCTTATTCTTAGGCTTGGCGACCCTTGGTTCAGTCCCAGCCTCTCAAGTTAGTTATTTTGGATTCATCTACTTTACTGTTCATGATTCTATTCCTTCTCTTTGCTCTAGTTTTGACAGATGATAAAGCTTGAACTCTTAATATATCCTACCAGATACCATAAGGCAACATAATGTTGCCTTATGGTATCCTTCTCTTGGATTTGTGGATCCATCATGGATAGCTTACTGCTTTATTTTTGTTGGCTAATTGTCTTCTTGTCCATTTCGATGCCACAGGTTCTTTAGACCTTACTCTTTGATTTCTCTTGCTTTTATCCTTTGATTATCCAGTTCTGGTCATGGTCTCTTTTGGGCATTTGACGTTTAAGGTCAGTTTTAATGTCTTGTCTTATGCTTTAATCTGGCAAAGAATATTTAAGACATGGCTGGCGTTTGCCGCCTCTGTGCATTTCTAGTATGATGTGTTTAATAGTTGGAGTTTCTTTCTCCGATCTGCTCCTTCTGAATTTGTTTCGTATTTCCTTTGTCCCGCTTTGCACGCTTTTAAGTATGGGTTCCGTGTCCGTATCTCTCATGCATATAGTTTTTGTTCCGAAGTTCTTCATATTTTGAACCGCTTGAAGGTGGAGTTTTCCTAAAGTTTGGTTTTGCATTGCCACAACAATTAGCTTTGTGTTTTTTGGTGTTGGATCTGCATCATGTGCATGGACGGTGGACTCATATAGTCCATGCATCCTTGCCGTAGCTTTCCAAGGGTTACCAATGATCTAGCTTAGATAGAAGGAAGGCTTACCATGGGTTTTTTAGTGTAAAATACAAGGTCGCATCACTGTACGGCATAAAGGTGTCAAGTAAATTTATTGATCTTACATTACAGGGGCTTTGCTTCTCTCTTTAGTCCCTTTAAGATTACATTTGTAGCTTCGAGGAGCATCGAAATTCAAATTGGTTGCCGTAAATGTAATGCATTGCAGTTTTTTGCATGGACTTAACATCGATTTGGTAAAGTAATGGCTTTGAGATTATCAGTTTACTCTGTGACAATGCTGTCGTGCATCCGCTTATAATTTCATCCTATATTTTGTTTTCTTCTATTCCTGCCACCGTGCCTTTATTATAGTTAGTTTTTTATTGCAATCCGGCCACCACTAACTTGAGTTAACTTGAGTTGGACGTTATTAGCTTCTTTATTTTGGCATACCTCATCAAAGCGCATCGTATCTCTCATAAAATCGGGCTTATTCTTTATGAACTTATCTATTTTTGCACATTTGTCTTTTGGATGTGATTGTCTTTTGATGCGACTTTAAATGCACGTGTCTTTAGGTCTTTATCATTTCGATTGCATTTTGCTTGCCTTAAATGTCAATGTAAAGTTGCTTATCGATTTGCATTTCATCCTTTTATGGCCTTAAATGAGATCATTTTGCTTGCCTTAAATGTCAATGTACGGGGGAAGGGCACTTGGGACCCCTTTCCGGGTGGACGGTGGGGTCCCGCGACCGGCGATAGCCGGGAGCGGGTCACCGGCCACCCGGAAAGGGGGACCAAGCGCCCTTCCCCCACAATATAGAAACAGGGGAGATTTTTTTTCTCCCCATTTCCCCTGTTGCGAGCAATGGATTTGCAGAGGCGCAGATAGTTTCGGCGAGGCGGATGCTTCAACTCGAAAGAAGGCTCTGGCGAGTTTTTCTTGATGCCGAATGATGGCGCTTACAGTTCCGGCCAGTTTTTCTTGTTTCCTTTAACTCGAGTTCTTCTTGGCGAGTTTTTCTTGAAGCCGAATGAAGGCGCTGGCAGTTCCGGCCAGTTTTTCTTGTTTCTTTTAACTTGAGTGCTGCTTGATGCTTCAAACTTTATATTCCTCGCAGTTCTGGCGAGTTTTGCTTCAAACTTCTTGCATGCAAACAGTTTCTTGTATTTTTTGTAAGTTTCTTCCGCAGGTAAGTTTTGTAGGTAAGATCTTTCATGCATGTAAGCTTATGTCTTGTTATTTTTTTTGCAGGTGGTTGTGATTGTGGATGCTCCATTTATTTTAGCAGCGAAGGGACGACTTGGGTGTTTTCGTAGGTGTTTTATTCTTTGCCATCTTGTGGGCTCTGTAACAAAATTAAGCTTACTGAATCTCTTATATGGTCAAATCCGGCAATGGAAAAGGGGCCCAGATGGAGATAGCTCCGACCAAAGCCATGCTCTGTCACTCTGCTCCAGCAAGAAGGGCAAGATCAAACAGCGCAGGATTTAATGAGACAAAAGGGAAGAACCCTAACCAGATCCGGCGGGAAGAACCCTAATTCCAGAGCAGAGGGATTTTTGGACCGGAGGCACCATTTCGGCCAAATTTTGGATGGATCTGGATCGGAAGAAGAGATGGAGCAGGATTTGATGGATTGAAGGAGTGAAATGGATTGGATCAAAGGCGAGAAGAGCGTGGATCTGAAATATGGGATGGAAATGCAAGAAATACTGCTAAGAAAGAACCAGTTGAAAACACGAAGAAGATGACCGCTTGAACCTGTCACGCGGAATCAGGGTACCCAACTGCCATTCCGGGTTGTAGGGGTTGCCACGTGTCAGCACGTAAATGCGCCATAGACAAAAAAATTGACCCTGTTTCTATATTGTAAAGTTGCTTATCGATTTGCATTTCATCCTTTTATGGCCTTAAATGAGATCGTGTCTTTGGGTCTTTATCAATTTGCATTTATGTCTGTTGACTGTAACGTTGCTTGTCTTTGTGGTCTTTATCAATTTGCATCTTATTCTTTTATCCATGAAGGATGTTTTAGGGGCAAAGCTTGTCGATGGGAGCACAGCCGGTACGCTCACGGTCATGCCCATTTGGTTGCTCAGTTGCGGGACTTTAGACCAATTGTAGCACCCCCGATATTGGGGTGGCCACCTTTTCTCCCCCTTTTGTTTTTAACTATGGCCATCTATTTTAACATACCCGTCTTTTGTCCCTCCATGTTTGCAATTGACACAGGTTGTTTGGCTCTGGATACGAATGTTACAATCAAGACGCCAACTCTGCCTGTGGGGTATCAAAGTTTTGGTTCATTCGCTACGGTACGTTGACCACGTTGGTTCTCTTGGTGCCATAGCCCTGTTGTTGGTCCATTATTTTAGTAAGAAATTAGTATTATTTTTTGAGCTCCTTAGTCGTTTGCATTCGTTTTGCCATTGTTCTTGCATGAAATTGATCTTTATATCCTCTTTGGCATATTTGGTCTTTACACATGCACCACAAATTGCATATTTTAGATAGGAGCATTTCCTTTTTATTTTTTGGGGCATGCATTCGTTTGTGGTACATCTTTGTCTCATTGGGCATTGGCCCATATTAGAAATTGTTGTTCCAATCATCACACATGTTAGTTCCATTGATGTTTTCATAAATGTGTTTGGTCTATTTCTTGCATTCTTGGCCATTAGAGTTTGGATGCATGGGCCTTTTGATTTGTAGTGGTGTAGTCATGCTCCGTCCCTATTGTGGTTTTGGATTATGATAACATTGAGAATCATTTTTTATGATGGGCGTGTTTGATTTGATGGTCACATTTGTTCGTTTTTTGTTAAAGTTACACGTTAGAGTTATAGGGTGTTTTATCGGGTGATTATGTCATACTTTAGGTGTCGTGACAGAGACGAGCCCATCTTAGCATGGTAAAGACATGATGTTGGTCTTCTGAATGTATTTTTCTTTTCTTTCATTTATGTGTCTAGTTCTCCATTTCTCTATTTATATTGATCGAGTCTGGTCTTATACATTTCACCTAACTTCTCTTAGTCCCTTTTGCTCTCGGTATCCTCTCATTTACATTCTTGGTGGCTCCATTTGACTTATGATGATGTCCAGTCGAGTCGGCATCATTCTTGTTTCTTTCACTGGTGGCTAGTTTCTATTGACAGATATTAGTTCGCACTCCTTTTCATTCTTGTTGGTGCTTTATTCCATTAGTTGCATCAGCTTTCTCTCATCATTGTTAATCCCAGAATATCCGTTGTTGATGTAGTACTCTTTAACTTAGTCCTTTTTTGTCAATTATTCTTTGACTCTAGCTTACTCCACTTTGTTGCTTGACATCTTCTTGGGTTGGTTTGCCCTTTTCGCTTGATGATTGCCCATCTCACATGTTCTATGGATTCAGAGGACCATGGTCTCGTAGGAGACTATTCTTTCATCTTCTCTGATTTTTGCAGAGTTGTGCATTTAGTTGGAGTCGTTAACCAAAACGTGGTTCGGGTAGTGCTTTTGCATCCTATTCGTTGTATTAGGTTTAACTGAGGTTGGGATTCCTATGCATTCATTTTTGTTGAATTCTTGGTATGTAAGGTTCTACATGTAGTTGGTGGGTGACATTCATGTTAGATAATTTCATATCCTCGATTCTGAGTTTCATTTTATTCTTCCTTTGGCTTTCAACGTTTGCATAGTATGTTTGAGGCTTATTTTGGTCATGTGCATTGGGTAGATAATGCTTGTACTGCATAGTTTCGTTGTGCCATGGGCATTTCTTAGGGTTTCATCTGATGCATTCTTCTTCGCTAAAAATGTATGGGCATTGATTCATTCTTAGCATTTGTTTCTTATTCATTGGTTTCTTTTGAATACTGGTGCCATGCTGGATATTCTATATCTCTCTATCACGCTCAGATTAATCCCAGCCTTGAGCATGGACCCCATCGGTACTTGAAAGCACACATCTCTGTGAAGAAACGGAGAGCTATTGACGCCATAAGGACGGGTTCCCATTACCTCAGAATTGAGACAGTCATTTGGGGTGAATGGCGGGCACGGATCCCCTGTGGGAGGAGAGGATATGTCGGTGTTGTGAGATGCACGTGATAGAGGATGAGCACCATGCCCTCCAATGGCGGTGCCCGGATATGCCCATGTCCGAAAGCAAAGCACACCGATCTTAGATGCTCACACACCGCTACATCGCTTACTCGCATCACCTATGGTAGCCCTTGTTGGGAGCTTACATCCCGCAGATTTCGGTACGGACTTGCTCTTCCGGGGCATGGTATTTGAGAGCCCTATTTGTTAGGGTTTTTCCTCCCAAGTGGGGGTTTTTTCATCCCGGTAGTAGGGTTCTACTGTACAGTTACATTGTTTGTTTTTGGTGTTGGGGTTTTTGGCTTTTTTGCCTGTTCTGTGCCGTCTCATAGGCCTCTGGCCTCCGTGGACGTTAAAATAAACTTCCTTCCTTCCTTCCTTCCTTCCTAATCATCTTTATCGTCTTTTGAAGATACCTCCACCAGGCCTTGGAGAACTTTCGTGGTTTATGGTGTTGTATCCCATATTGCTTCTTTGTCCCGTTAGCCTACAACATTCAACTTAGTTTAATGCATATTTTGGTCATATGCATCAGGTAGATAATGCTTGTACTACATGGCTTTTTGTTGTACAAGGCTTTGTATATGTGCATATCTGGTTTTAGCTAATGCCTTCTGCTTCTCTAATCCTTTTTTAGCATTATAACTCATTTGTTTCATTTGATCTTTGATCCATGCATAGGATATCATGTATATTGTTCGTGGTTTTGTTGTTCCAATCATCGTACCTTTGTATGGTCATCTGATGTTACCTCTAGCATTTCGCCAGTAGTTTTCTCGTCTCGGTGCCAGTTGTGCAACTATTCCAATTTGGCCATATGGGTTCTAGTTTTGTCCTTTTGCTTGGTAAGTTCTTGTTCATGACATTGTTTCATTAACCCATTGTCCCTATGGCATTTTTCCTTATACTTTCATAACTTCTTTTGATCCTTTTTGCATGCCACATTTAGTCATTTGCTTCGGATTAACTTTTGCTTCACATAGATATTGATCCCTTTGTGCCATTTACTCGTGGTTGGTACCTCTAGTTCTTTTTATGTCGTTATTTTCGTTGTTTTCACTCGGGTCTTTTGCATAACTTTTCTATGCTTCTAACTGCGAGTTGTGCACCTTTGCCAAGATGGTTCCACCAGTAGAGCACTTGCTTAACAACAAGTAAAGCAGATCTGTTTGACCACTAAGAATTTGTACGTGAGAAATGAAGCTCTCAATTGCAAACAAGTATGAGAACACAGAATTTTCTCTCATTTCTGTACATGGATACAAGTCCAGACGCAGCCAAGGTTGTGGCAGATGCTATAGTAGAAACCAAGAAAATTATTTTTCAAGCTGAAGGCATTTGTTCTTTGCTTAATTCCAAAGCCACATCAAGATCTTGTACATTCTTACTCAGGACAACAAGCTCTTTTGTTTGCTTCTGTTTTCTTAATTGACACAGATCATTCCAAGAAGTGAATGTAAGAAACAAGGATTTGCAGCATACTGAAAAAACCAGATGATATACCTGAATCTCCTTAGAGAATCCTGCTGCTTTGCATAAGATGCCAAAGATTCTCACTTCGTTTTGAACAAACTTGTGCTTCAAGAATACCGTATCAAAGAGAAGAGGTGCCATGCTGGTAAAATTTGACTTCTAAAATCTGTAGCTCCAAGGCAGCGAAATGCTCCAAACGCAGGTGCCATATCCGGCTGGATGGAAGCTAGTTTTGGCCATGCCAAGTCGCACCCTAAACCGCATCCCTAATCTGCATCCTGTTAGGGTTTAGTAACGCATGCTTTGTACTTAAGCAAATTCCAGATTTCAAGATTTGGCCATGGCGGGCAACATTGCTACAAAATCCCTCCTCCAGAGAGCAAGAACAGAGAATTTTCTTCTCCGGAAGCAAATCTGGCTGGCAACGGTAAAGCAAACCCTTTCCTAAAGAACCCTAAAATAAGGGACCTCGATGCTTGCATGTCTGTTTTGGGAACTTAAAAATAATTGATTTTTCAAGGAAAACTATGCAAATGCTAAACCATTGCAAAATCATAGATAATATGTCATTTAAATCTGAGAATACAGTGCGCACTCTAGATATACTAAATAGTAGGTCTCGTGCAATACGCCCATCAAATCATATGAAAACCATAGAAAAAAACGTACAAAAATACAAAAGAAACCCCCTGTTATTATGCTACATATTCCCTTTTGAAGACAAAAGGTGCATGTCTTATCTTCTCACTGTGTTTCCATTTACATCATGTTGATGCTCAATATGGATGAATGTAGCCAATTTCTTTGCCGCTAGCAACAAATCTAATTCTCAAAATATGTGCAGATTAAAGCTGCAGACAACCCGATTCTTCAATAGCACTTGCAGGCAAAGGTAAAAACGTGACTCACAAACATAAGATTGTTAATTGTTCAACCATTTCATAAGCTATCTATATTGACCAGCTCCCCTATTAGGAAGAAACAAACAAATGAAAGTGAAATAATAGAAAGAGAACCAAGCACGATGACAACCTGAGTGGTCACCATCCTAAGCTAGTTCAACTTTATACTCTATAAAGAGCCTGATGCAACATTTGACCAGGGCAGGAATGGAAGGCAAAGAAGGCAAAAATCAAGGATTAAGGAATGACCGCGAAGATAAAGGATTAAGGAATGACTGGCAGTAAAGTGCAAAGCAGCATGGATCCAAAATGATTGCTTCAAGAATCTGCCTCAAAAGGCCTGATGCAACATTTGACCAGGGAAGGCAGAGCTTAAGGGATGCACTGGCACTAAAGAGCAAAGTAGAACAGACCCAAATGATTGCTTCAAGAATTTTCCTCAAACTTAGACCGAAAGAACAGAGAATGCCAAACAATCTGCAATAAAAACTCCATGCATAGTTTCTCCCTCAAACTTAAACCAAAACAATAGAGAGACCAAACAATTTGCAACAAAAACGTCATGCGCAGGTGATCTTCAATTAACATCCAGAGGCCAACAAAGATCAACCTACATACAAATGACACCCAATGTACATAAGAATTGTTCATTTGGCTGCACAAACATAGGCACTAAGAAAACTAGTGGAAAGTAACCGTAAAGCCTTCAAATATATGCACCATTTTCTGCAACAACAAGTACCTTGCAACACAAAAGTACCGTGCAGCAAGAAGTACTGTGCATCAGCCTTTAAGTTAAAGCCATTTCTTCACATGCATGAACAGCTTGTGATCGGCAGATCATCGACTTTTCGCCAAGAAAAATTCTGAATGTCCCGCAATGTACAACCTGTCAAAGACGCTTTTCATCAGTTTTCACAAAATTCTGAATGTCCTGCAATGTACAAGAGCTTGCAATCTAAAAAGAGTAACAGAGAAAAACATAACATAACAATACGAAAGCTTTCTGACCTTTGCAAAAGCTTTCTGCATTTTATATCTATGTATTACCTTATATTATTTGGATGAAAGCAACAAACACAACGAAAATATTGATTTGGAGAATAGCATTATTGACCTCAAAAAATGCTGCATCAACTCCAAAGGAAGAGACTACACTATTTCTTTCCTATAGTAGCTCATTTTGCTTGATATTGCTCTTCTAAGTTGTCAACCTAATGTGCATTTCGGTTAACCACACAAAAAAAAAACCCTTCAAACTATAGCCACGGCAACGCCGCCGCAGTATTGTTTTGTCCTATATTATAAAATGATCATGTATGTCTGTCTTGAATCTCGCCCTAAATTGGGCGGCTCAGATTAATTGATTACATTGGAAGGTCGAGATTTACCCAAGTTTCGTCTTCGTTTACATTTCGTTTTAGTCTAGGGTTTTGTTTGTGTAAAGCAGCTTATCTCCCGAAGAACGCTAGATATGGCGATGGTTCTTAGAGAAGATGGGAAAGATGAGGCGGAAGACTTGGAGGCATGGTATAGAGCCTTCGATTTGAAGAACCGTGGTTGCTCAGAGGAAGCAGGGCTTGCATTCATTCATATAGTTTATTGATCCAAAGATAGTCTGGCCACTGCCCCAAGGCAATATCAATCTAGAAACTGGCTTATTCGATGAGTTCGAATCCAAGCATGAAAGCCAGTTACATTTGAGTTGATAGCATTTTCATTTTCAGACTTATTAAATAACAACCTTTATCTTATTGTTTGTATGTCTCATCAGAAGGAAAGAGTATAGATTTATGGAAGAGATGGCAACATGTCATTGGCTTCTTTTGGATTGAAACCTAAGAGAGTTAGACAAGGACAGAAAGCTAGCCTTACAAGATCATTATCTAGGTTGCTTCCTTATATTGTCCTTGCCACTACAGCATCTGCATTGATAAATCTAACTTCATTTTCCTAGTAATATACTTCACTTCTCACTTTGTGTAATCGTTTTGATATATTAAAACCTCCAAAGCTAACATCTAATGTGTATCGGGGTAAGGATTTTTATGCTCCCTGTCTTGATAGTATTATTATGCTATCCTTTGGAGTGCTGCTTTCAGTTTCTGATTTTGCTTTAATTATACAAAGGTATGTTGTGAGTGGATAAATGTTAAATTTAAATGGCGTATTATTCTAAGTTTGATGTGTTTGACAGGCCTCTACCATTATTAATAGGATACATATCCCCGTATATTATAAAACCCATACTTGGCTTTTTTTATTATAAGGCTTATGGGTAATTGAAGGATCACTACTGAATTTGGTACATCTATGTGACAAGTTCACAAGTAAAGTCATGCCTTAGTGGATCAATGCAGATATTGTAGATACTAGCATCTGACCTTTGCGAAAGCTTTCTGCATTTTATATCTATGTATTACCTTGGATGAAAGCAACAAATACAACGAAAATATTGATTTGGAGAATAGCATTATTGACCTCAAAAAATGCTGCATCAACTCCAAAGGAAGAGACTACACTATTTCTTTCCTATAGTAGCTCATTTTGCTTGATATTGCTCTTCTAAGTTGTCAACCTAATGTGCATTTCAGTTAACCTCACAAAAAAAAAAAAAATCCTTCAAACTATAGCGGCGGCAACGCTGCCGCAGTATTGTTTTGTCCTATATATTATAAAATGATCATGTATGTCTGTCTTGAATCTCGCCCTAAATTGGGCGGCTCAGATTAATTGACTACATTGGAAGGTCGAGATTTACCCAAGTTTCGTCTTCGTTTACATTTCGTTTTAGTCTAGGGTTTTGTTCGTGTAAAGCAGCTTGTCTCCCGAAGAACGCTAGAGATGGCGATGGTTCTTAGAGAAGATGGGAAAGATGAGGCGGAAGACTTGGAGGCATGGCACAGAGCCTTCGATTTGAAGAACCGTGGTTGCTCAGAGGAAGCAGGGCTTGCATTCATTCATATAGTTTATTGATCCAAAGATAGTCTGACCACTGCCCCAAGGCAATATCAATCTAGAAACTGGCTTATTTGATTACAAACAGAGTTCGAATCCAAGCATGAAAGCCAGTTACATTTGAGCTGATAGCATTTTCATTTTTAGACTTATTAAACAACAGCCTTTATCTTATTGTTTGTATATCTCATCAGAAGGGAAGAGTATAGATTTATGGAACAACATATCATTGGCTTCTTTTGGATTGAAACCTAAGAGAGTTAGACAAGGACAGAAAGCTAGCCTTACAAAATCATTATCTAGGGTGCTTCCTTATATTGTCATTGCCACTACAGCATCTTCATTGATAAATCTAACTTCATTTTCCTAGTAATATACTTCACTTCTCACTTTGTGTAATCGTTTTGATATATTAAAACCTCCAAAGCTAACATCTAATGTGTATCGGGGTAAGAATTTTTATGCTCCCTGTCTTGATAGTATTATTATGCTATCCTTTGGAGTGTAGCTTTCAGGTTCTAATTTGGCTTTAATTATACAAAGATTTGTTGTGAGTGTATAAATGTTAAATTTAAATGGCGTATTATTCTAAGTTTGATGTGCTTGACAGGCCTCTACCATTACTAATAGGATACATATCCCAGTATGTTATAAAACCCATACTTGGCTTTTTTATTATAAGGCTTATGGGTTCCTTCATCATTTGCTGCAGGGCTTATCCTTACGGCATGCGTTGCTGGTGCTCAACAGTCAAGCTATGCAGCATACTTATCCAATGGGGATGTGGCACTCAGCAATGCTTACAAGCTCGACAATAATATCTTCCATTGTAGTTACTCCCTTTCTCACCAAGGCTTTAATTGGTTCAGTTGTGTCAATCGATGTGATTGCTATGGGGAAGTCTATACTTCAGGTACATATGATCACATTGTACCTAGCATTTATATCATGAATGCCATGCAAAACTGCACAAAAAATCTCTCATATCGTATTTTGCAGGTGGTTCTAATTCCAGTAATTCTAATACATATGCAAAGTCTCTTGTGGATAAAGTGCGCCCCGTAATGCACGAGAACCTTCTTCATTTCTTTTGAAGGATGGTCCCTACTAATCATATATTATTTTTTCCTACAGTTTTGGCCCCATATTATCCAGCATTTGAATCAACACGACAAGGCCCCTATGCCCATTTAGTAGCTTGAAAAAACCACACGTTAAAAACACACAATTTTACGTTGGAGAGCGGTGGAAACAGAGAAAATGCTACTATAAAATCATGGCTCTGACAGCTCCAGATTGACATTGTAAGGGCTAGAAAATTTCAGTGTATCCTAGATTTTTTAATCTGCAGTAAACCAATTTTATTGCATGGTACTAATGGAATGCAATCAAACATTGCTCTATCCTCAGAGTACGCATCATTTCAACTTATATATACGTGTACTTAGATGCCTAATTCTATGGTGAATCAAAGGTTTTACATCATCTACTTAGGCTTTTGGTTGCTATTTGAAAAGCTACAATTGTATGCTGGAGCAGGTATTGAATCACATATTTCCTTTCCTATTTTTTGGAGCAACTGATAGGCAAGAGATTTTATTTGAATTGCATATTGGTTTTTGGCATTTTACTATTTCATATCCATTGAGAGCTCTGTTGATCTTAAATTTGTACTGAATGTTATCTAATTAGACCTGCATTGAATGTTATCTAATATTTTGCATGATCTGTTGTGTGCCAGGTTATAATGATGTTACTGATGCATCTCTCTGTTCCGCTCTTGAGCATAAAATAAATCTGAGAATGGGACTTAATGAGGCAACGATAAAAGAATAAAAATATACCTTTTAAATTTAAGAAGTTTTGCATGCCAGAGAGGATATTTGCAGCAGGAAAAGCACTTAATAAATGGATGGCCTATATTGACAACCTCAGCTTTGAGGTGAAGATTATAGTCGGTATTCACATTGGTTAATAGAAGTTGAATTAAGAGAGACATACCTCTGCCATAGTTCGTCTCTTTCAAAACCAGCATAAATGCGCTAATTTTATATGGAATGTGACGTGATTCTCAGCCTTGTTACCTCCGTGAGTGGCATCATTGAGAGAATGTCTAGTGGTAGGCATCAAATGATTATCATATCTATGCAAAATGTTATCAATTACTTACTACAAATTAGACTTTGAAAAAATAGGTGACCAAGCTGCAAACGATATGGTTGCTTATGATCTTTTTTGAAACAACAAACTGTCCTGCAAGATTAATCTCTGTTAGATTGTCATGAATCCACATTTCTGTTTAAACAATCTTAGCCTCAACAATTGTAATCGTTCCAAGAGTTGTTGCATGTACATAGTAATAGTGAAAATATATTCAGCAAACAGTACCTGGGCTGGAATTATTGGAGAACTTCTTCGTAAACAACGTTTATTGTTCCCAAATAGAAAACCCTCTATCCAGCTATTGAGCATAGATAGAGCCCCCTGCCTCCATAGCAGAAGACTAGTTACTCCTAGAGTATGAATGCTCAGAACCAAAGGAAGAAGAAGGAGGGCATGGTTATGATGTCGAAGACCTTATCGAATTCGACCCCATCCAAGAGCAGCAACAAGTTGAGCAGGAACTTCAGATTTTCGACGAGGACCTGCGGACGACGAGAATAGCTCCCCCACTCGGGTTCGGCATCACAAGGTTAACCCCGATCATGATCGAGGGACAAGAGTATCTTCTATTGCACGACATCAAGAACCTTTCGGAGTGCAGAGATCGAGGGTACAGAGTAGACAAGCTCTTGCATCTCCTACACCAACAACCTAATCTTGATGACTTCATCAACCGGGATACTCAAGACTTCTCCATTAACAAACAGGAAGCCAACATCTATACGGGGCAATCCACCTCAGACATGGAGGCCTACATCAACATCCGTCAACTCATGATCCAACGAGAAATGCCTTCAGAAGAGGAGTTCATTGCCATTCAGGAAGGGATGGGCATCTAGGGCAAGACAACAAGTGCACTCACCTAGCTCCTCATCAACGACTCCAGCCGGCATCTACAGAAGCGAGCTCAACCTAACTTCCTTTAGGACCATGCTAGTAGATTATAAGGACCTAACGGCAGTTTCAGTAGATGATTAATCGGGGAGACATAACTCCAGCACCAGGACTGAAACGAGGCAAGAAAAGCAGGACACAACAAGGCCCTGAGATACTACCTCCCACTCCTCATCGACGGAAAGATAGTAGTGATCCACCAGCCTTGTAGTAAATACGTACAGAATAATGCCTTAAAGTTGCTTTGTAGAATATTTTTCTCAAGGGCTCACTGTTTATTTCTAAGCATGGCATGTAGAAGGCATGTAGAACAGGTAGTGACCTCTACATATTGTTTTGGAGTTTTGGCATCTCACGTTTTCACATATTTATGATTTGGATTTAATATATATGCTAGCATCACTTCATGGATGCTTACAACAATCAAGTTCCAGAGTTCTATTGAAGCCTTTAATAAAAGTTCAAAGCTCAAAGCTTTAACAACTAGTGCTTTACAAATCCAATCGAGCTCCAGAGTTCTATTGAAGCCTTTAATAAAAGTTTTAAAGCTCCGGTTACTGGGGTTATACGATGATGATCCCCGACGTGGTAGAACTTATGCCTATACGTGTCCTCCACTTTGTCTGCCATAAGGCAGCAGGATAAGCTCCACAATAATTGTGTGAGTATGCACCAGTAAAAATTGGCTTCCATGTACACTGGGGCTGGTATACTGGTTATTGCCTAATATTTCCCCGACTTTCTGAGGCGGGATTCTATCCTGCCTACAAAGTGTGCATGTATGGCTAAAGTTTTGCCCAACGGATGTGTGGTGAGTTGGTATAGGCCTAGTAATGCCAAAATAAATGTGCACTTGGTCAGGGGTTCAACCCTGGCCAGTGTATGTTTATCTTTGGGAGTTAGTTACTGGGGTTATACGATGACGTGGTAGAACTTGTGCCTATACGTGTCCTCCACTTTGTCTGTCATAAGGCAGCAGGATAAACTCCATAATAATTGTGTGAGTATGCACCAGTAAAAATTGGCTTCCATGTACACTGGGGCTGGTATAGTGTACATATATGGCTAATGTTTTGCCCAACGGATGTGTGGTGAGTTGGTATAGGCCTAGTAATGCCAAAATAAATGTGCACTTGGCAGGGGTTCAACCCTGGCCAGTGTATGTTTATCTTTGGGAGTTGGTTACTGGATAATGATCCCCGACGTGGTAGAACTTGTGCTTATACGTGTCCTGCACTTTGTCTGCCATAAGGCAGCAGGATAAGCTCCACAATAATTGTGTGAGTATGCACCAGTAAAAATTGGCTTCCATGTACACTGGAGCTGGTATACTGGTTGTTGCCTAAAATTTCCCCGACTTCTTGAGGCGGGATTCTATCCTGCCTACAAAGTGTGCATGTATAGCTAAAGTTGGTATAGGCCTAGTAATGCTAAAATAAATGTGCACTTGGTCAAGGGTTCAACCCTGGCCAGTGTATGTTTAGCTTTGGGAGTTGGTTACTGGGGTTATACGATGATGATCCCCGACGTGGTAGAACTTGTGCTTATACGTGTCCTCCACTTTGTCTGCCATAAGGCAGCAGGATAAGCTCCACAATAATTGTGTGAGTATGCACCAGTAAAAATTGGCTTCCATGTACACTGGGGCTGGTACCTAAAATTTCCTCGACTTCCTGAGGCGGGATTCTATCCTGCCTACAAAGTGTACATATATGGCTAAAGTTTTGCCCAACGGATGTGTGGTGAGTTGGTATAGGCCTAGTAATGCCAAAATAAATGTGCACTTGGTCAGGGGTTCAACCCTGGCCAGTGTATGTTTATCTTTGGGAGTTGGTTACTGGGGTTATACGATGATGATCCCCGACGTGGTAGAACTTGTGCCTATACGTGTCCTCCACTTTGTCTGCCATAAGGCAGCAGGATAAGCTCCACAATAAATAATTGTGTGAGTATGCACCAGTAAAAATTGGCTTCCATGTACACTGGGGCTGGTATACTGGTTTTAAAGTTTTAAAAGTTTTAAAGTTTTGTTATATATATAGATAAGGGGCTAGTTACAGTTCATGATTGGGACTCAAGCAAGTGATTTGCCTTTGCAATGTCATAAGTCAAACTAGATAAAGGTCATTATCTACAGAAAACAATCGAACAAACCTTACTTATCTTCTATTGTAGAATACATACATGCAGCAACTCTTGAAACGGTTATAATTGGTCACTTATTTTTTCAAAGCCTGATTTCTACCAGGCAATTGATAACATTTTGCATACATATGATAATCATTGGATGCCTATCACTAGACATCTTGTCAATGATCCTACTCACAGAGGTAACAAGGTTCAAGCTGAGAATCAGAACGTGACGTTCCATATTTCGGTCTAATTTAATTGTCAACATATATTTTATTTATGATCTAGAACTAGTAATAGTCGTCTAATAGTTGCAAAATTGAAGGATCACTACTGAATTTGGTACATCTATGTGAGAAGTTCACAAGTAAAGTCATGCCTTAGAGGATCAATGCAGATATTGTAGATACTAGCATCTGACCTTTGCGAAAGCTTTCTGCATTTTATATCTATGTATTACCTTGGATGAAAGCAACAAATACAACGAAAATATTGATTTGGAGAATAGCATTATTGACCTCAAAAAATGCTGCATCAACTCCAAAGGAAGAGACTACACTATTTCTTTCCTATAGTAGCTCATTTTGCTTGATATTGCTCTTCTAAGTTGTCAACCTAATGTGCATTTCGGTTAACCTCACAAAAAAAAAAAAAATCCTTCAAACTATAGCGGCGGCAACGCTGCCGCAGTATTGTTTTGTCCTATATATTATAAAATGATCATGTATGTCTGTCTTGAATCTCGCCCTAAATTGGGCGGCTCAGATTAATTGACTACATTGGAAGGTCGAGATTTACCCAAGTTTCGTCTTCGTTTACATTTCGTTTTAGTCTAGGGTTTTGTTCGTGTAAAGCAGCTTGTCTCCTGAAGAACGCTAGATATGGCGATGGTTCTTAGAGAAGATGGGAAAGATGAGGCGGAAGACTTGGAGGCATGGTACAGAGCCTTCGATTTGAAGAACCGTGGTTGCTTAGAGGAAGCAGGGCTTGCATTCATTCGTATAGTTTATTGATCCAAAAATAGTCTGGCCACTGCCCCAAGGCAATATCAATCTAAAAACTGGCTTATTCGATTACAAACAGAGTTCGAATCCAAGCATGAAAGCCAGTTACATTTGAGCTGATAGCATTTTCATTTTTAGACTTATTAAACAACGGCCTTTATCTTATTGTTTGTATGTCTCATCAGAAGGGAAGAGTATAGATTTATGGAACAACATATCATTGGCTTCTTTTGGATTGAAACCTAAGAGAGTTAGACAAGGACAGAAAGCTAGCCTTACAAGATCATTATCTAGGTTGCTTCCTTATATTGTCCTTGCCACTACAGCATCTGCATTGATAAATCTAGCTTCATTTTCCTAGTAACATACTTCATTTCACATTTTGTGTAATCGTTTTAATATATTAAAACCTCCAAAGCTAACATCTAATGTGTATCAGGGTAAGGATTTTTATGCTCCCTGTCTTGATAGTATTATTATGCTATCCTTTGGAGTGCTGCTTTCAGTTTCTGATTTTGCTTTAATTATACAAAGGTATGTTGTGAGTGGATAAATGTTAAATTTAAATGGCGTATTATTCTAAGTTTGACATTATTAATAGGATACATATCCCCGTATATTATAAAACCCATACTTGGCTTTTTTTATTATAAGGCTTATGGGTTCCTTCATCATTTGCTGCAGGGTTTATCCTTACGGCATGCGTTGCTAGTGCTCAACAGTCAAGCTATGCAGCATACTTATCCAATGGGGATGTGGCACTCAGCACTGCTTACAAGCTCGACAACGATATCTTCCATTGTAGTTACTCCCTTTCTCACCAAGGCTTTAATTGGTTCAGTTGTGTCAATCGATGTGATTGCTATGGGGAAGTCTATACTTCAGATACAATCACATTGTACCTAGCATTTATATCATGAATGCCATGCAAAACTGCACAAAAAATCTCTCATATCGTATTTTGGAGGTGGTTCTAATTCCAGTAATTCTAATACATATGCAAAGTCTCTTGTGGATAAAGTGCGCCCCGTAATGCACGAGAACCTTCTTCATTTCTTTTGAAGGATGGTCCCTACTAATCATATATTATTTTTCCCTACAGTTCTGGCCCCATATTATCCAGCATTTGAATCAACACGACAAGGCCCCTATGCCCATTTAGTAGCTTGAAAAAACCACACGTTAAAAACACAAAATTTTACGTTGAAGAGCGGTAGAAACTGAGAAAATGTTGCTATAAAATCATGGCTTTGACAGCTCCAGATTGACATTGTAAGGGCTGGAAAATTTCAGTGTATCCTAGATTTTTGAATCTGCAGTAAACCACTTTTATTGCATGGAACTAATGGAATGCAATCAAGCATTGCTCTATCCTCGGAGTACGCATCATTTCAACTTATATATACGTGTACTTAGATGCCTAATTCTATGGTGAATCAAAGGTTTTACATCATCTATTTAGGCTTTTGGTTGCTATTTGAAAAGCTACAATTGTATGCTGGAGCAGGCATTGAGTCACATATTTCCTTTCCTATTTTTTGGAGCAACAGATAGGCAAGAGATTTTATTTGAAATGCATATTGGTTTTTGGCATTTTACTATTTCGTATCCATTGAGGGTTCTGTTGATCTTAAATTTGTACTGAATATTATCTAATTATACCTGCACTGAATGTTATTTGATATCTTGCATGATCTGTTGTGTGCCAGGTTATAATGATGTTACTGATGCATCTCCCTGTTCCACTCTTAAGCATAAAATAAATCTGAGAATGGGACTTAATGAGGCAACGATAAAAGAATAAAAATATGCTTTTTAAATTTAAGAAGTTTTGCATGCCAGAGGATTTGCAGCAGGAAACTATATTAACAACCTCAGCTTTGAGCTGAAGATTATAGTCGGTACTCATATTGGTTAATAGATATTGAATTAAGAGAGACATACCTCTGCCATAGTTCATCTCTATCAAAACCAGCATAAATGCGCTGATCTTATATGGAATGTGACATTCTGATTCTCAATTCGAACCTTGTTACCTCCGTGAGTGGCATCATTGAGAGAATGTCTAGTGGTAGGCATCAAATGATTATCATATCTATGCAAAATGTTATCAAATACTTACTACAAATCAGGCTTTGAAAAAATAGGTGACCAAGCTGCAAACGATATGGTTGCTTATGCTTTTTTGAAACAACAAACTGTCCTGCAAGGTTAATCTCTATTAGATTGTCATGAGTCCACATTTCTGTTTAAACAATCTTAGCCTCAACAATTGTAATCGTTCCAAGAGTTGCTGCATGTACATATTCTACAATAGAAGATAAGCAAGGTTTATTCGATTGTGATCATGAATTGCAATCAGCGTTGAAAAATGGCTTTAGAATCTTAATAAATACATATAAATAAAATACATTATCTAGATTCAATGACCAGCCTATTCATTTCTGCACGAAACCACAGATTTATTTTCCATTTTACCAAAGATTGTTTTATGACTCCTTGAACTTCATTTGGCTTTATGCTGGAATTTTCTGAAGAGGTAAGTTTGCGTCAGCTGGAAAGCTTCGCATGCCAGAGCATTTGCAACAGGAAAAGCACTTAATAAATGAACGAGTTATATTGATGACCCCAGCCCTAAGGTCCAGATTATAGTTTTTTACTCATATTGGCACAACAAATTTTCTGTGGACTCAAATCCACAGTTGTTGATTGGAAAAAGGTGAAGTATAGGTAGATGTTTAATACCGTTTGCAGGTATTCGTATTTTTATGGCATTTGTTGCACCAGAATTTTGACTTTTGCTCAATCACTTTTTTTGTTGCATGAGGTGCATGCTTGATAGCAAATAGGCTGATCTAGATTGATAAAGCTTATCGAAGCTTTAACATTGAAGTATTGTGGCTGAAGAAAATGGCGAACATGAGTTTTAGTAAATGAGAGGATTGGAAAATAGATATTTGATTGAATTCAAGTACCTTGTTGGTGAATGTAGATGGTGTAATGTATGATATGAAACTGCGCTCAGGATATGGGATCAGAGGTTGTAGTTGTGCTTGTACAGAGTAGTGTCATTTCAATAGGTGGATATATCTTTTTCATTCTATCAGCATGATACCTGGGTGAGATGGCAGTTAGTTGAGAATTAGTAAGAGGAGGTGATAGAGCCATGCGAATTACCATGACCGTAGCCGCAGCAGG
Source organism: Isoetes taiwanensis (assembly GCA_021234155.1). Classification (NCBI taxonomy): domain Eukaryota; kingdom Viridiplantae; phylum Streptophyta; class Lycopodiopsida; order Isoetales; family Isoetaceae; genus Isoetes; species Isoetes taiwanensis. The sequence continues at coordinate 6,862,219 of JAJEKV010000018.1, forward strand.
AATGTTTGAATCTATTTGAATGAAACTGCTGGTTGTTGTTGATAGAGAGATTCCTGTTAAGAGAGGCATATATAAGAAATTAGTAGTTGTAGTTGATGGGATGAAGTTGAGTAGATGTCAAACCTCGGAATTCATTCACGCGCAAACGAGTGATTGCTAGTGCTGGTGCCTGTTCAGCTATTTCTAATAGGTGTTGTCCTTCCTTCAATGCAAGCTCATTCCATAGAGTTATGTTGATGGTAGCTTTGCTTTAATTTTTTGGTCATTGCAGTTAGTATAGAATGTAATTGATATGATGTGTGTATTTAATGTCAACTGATTGAATACCTTTGATGAAGAACGGCGATATCTCATTTTGGAACCATTTGATTGTCGAATTTCCTCTGTACAGATGTTGTTGGAGAGATGTGGAGATGCCAATGATGTCTGATATGTAATGCAAAGTATACGAAAGAAGTGATTTGCTTCAGATTAATAAAAGAAACTGTTAGATAAGACGGGTGAGTATACTTACTGAGGGAAGTTTTAGAATTTGCATGCTGCAATAATAATTGATTTATCTTGGTGAACTCCCGATCTGGTGCAAGAATTGAAAGTTGGTTTTGATCTTGATCCTCGGCTTCTTCAACAATGGAGTTTGTGGTTAAGATCATTTGATAGTCATTGTCAATGGTTGTATACCGCTTGCTTGCACGACGTATCATCCCTTTCGAGATATAGTATACTTGTATATTAACAGAAGAATTATAGATTCATTCATAGTAAGAATAGATGTATTTGAGGTTGGTATTACCTTGTTGACTTGCAGTTTATCATAAAATATGTTGGCTTCTTGAACATTGTTGCTTGTATTTGCGTGTCCTGCAAGTAGTATAATTCAAGAATAGTATAGCATGGAAAATATTGTAAATCTATCAAGACGTTCTCACATGTTCATCGATTAGTTCAACGCTGAAAACGCTGCATTGTCCACATTTGTTATTGAAGAACTTCAAAGGCATTTTTAATGTCACTCTACTTTGACTGTCCAATTAGTATCGTAAGGATTCAGTTCAAAGACATGGCATATTATTCTTGTAGATGTGGCTGAAGTAGAAGTCGAGGCAGTAGAAGTGGCATGTATGTTTTCACGCGTCTTCTCCATACGTGAAAATTGTCTGATATTGAAACAGTTATTATAAACGTGGAGAGACGCAAGAATGTCAGTAAATAAATTGTGTGAATGCAAAACGGATAACTATATAAGTACCAGCCTTCGTCAAGTAGTAATCATAGAAGTGCCCAGCTAAAGCAAATAGTAATAGTGAAAATATATTCAGCAAACAGTACCTGGGCTGGAATTATTGGAGAAGTTCTTCGTAAACAACGTTTGTTGTTGTTAGCGATGCGTTTTCTCTGCGCAGCAGAATAAGAACATCTTCCTTTTTTCTTATTCATGTCAATGCCGTATATAATTGTCCATGTGTAAAGACATCATTTTTTACGCCGAGGATAATTTTATTCAATGTTAGACCTTGACAACTACTGAATGTCGTGGAATATGCAAGTCTAAGAGGAAGTTGTCACCGGTGTATCATCCAAGGTCTATTTTCTGGTTCATAGAAAAAGTCTACTCGATATTTTGGGTATATCGTATTATTTTCTTTTGTTGTGTTGTCAATGACTTTAACCATAACAAACTTTTCGTGGAGTGCTTCAAGGATAACTCGAGCATTTTTTACTAGACATTTTTCTCTGTTCGATGTTTTCATTGCATGACGAACGACACCAACTTTTAGGTGCAAGTCATGATTTGGTATTGCTGGGTGTGTAAAGTGCATGGATGGTCCTCCACACATTGATCATCTTCTGTAATATGGTCTAAACTATAATATCGTCTTTCCTCTTTCTTCAATAATGATAATACTCGTTGATTGAAGTCATCAAAGTTGCGATTGAGTGGTGATAGAAAAGCTCGCTTTTCACATTCTGATGAGCTGGCTTCTCTCCTGGGTAGTTGTTGTAAACATTGCGACAAAGACCAATGAATGTTTGAAATCTTCTCCTATTTTATCAACATAAGCAATGAGTTCTGTATCGGTTGCATTGCGAACTAGCTGACGTAACTTAAAAGCATTGAAATCATTCCACAATGTAGATGATTTTATTTATGCGTTAATCGTAGCACTTCTACCAGCTCCACGGACAATGGGAGCTACTTGTTTAAAATCGCCAGCTGCCACAATGCATTTTCCACCAAATGGTTCTTTATTTCCATATAACTCTTGAAGAAGAGTGTTTACCGCTAATATGACGTCCTTGTTGGCCATGGAAAATTCATCCCATACTATTATGCTGCTTTGTACCAGCAATTCTGCATATCCAGATTTGCGAATCATTAGGGAATGTATGTTAATATTATTTTCTAACATAGGTATTTGAAATAATAAATGAGTTGTCCTGCCTCCAGCGTAGAGCAATACAGCTAGCGCTATTATTCCACATGGTAAAGCTATCAAGCCAGATGCCCTTATGTATAAACGTAGTGCATTCAACAAATATGTTTTGCCTGTACCTGCTTTGCCATCAATGAACACTGGTTTTATTGATGTTTTTTTGTCTATCATAGAACGCAATACTGCAAATACTTCTTTCTGATTGGAATTTAGTGATAGCAATAGATTTTCCAATGTCTCCCGATATGTATCCATCTCTGCAAATTTTGACATTCCTTTTTTTTTTTTTTTTTTTAATTGAAGGCGTTGTATGTATTTAAGAAGGTATAAAAAGTACAGAAAAAACTTTTTACAGGGAAGTTTAACCCGGGAATAGAAAGAAGGGCGAGGACCCCTCCTAACTATTTTAGGTCAAAATTTTTAACAGAATTAGATAGAGATATATCTATAAATAGTTCTGACTGTATTATCTTTGATCCATCGGATAAGAATCCTCTTTTAGTAGCAGGATCTGAGGTTGAAGTTAGTAATTTTCCTTCCTTTTCCTTTGACTGATATGCTCAGAGTGCAAAATATGCACATACAGGACCCTGCTTTCGCCATATTATATCTCCCCTTAGCATCTTTTGCTTTGCATATCAAAGCTCTTCTGATATCAGTGTTCTGATCACAGCAGCAGTTGCACATGCAGGGTTCTTCATGCCCGAGTGTGTTGGGTGAGCCGAATACCCTGGTCCATTCCTTATTCGCTTCCAGATTGATTTTCTTCCATTTGATTCTTTTCATCAGCATAAACATTATTCCTGCATATAAGAGATCCATTAGTTTGATAATCCTTCAAGAATCCAGTCTACATCATATTTGATCTGTCTAATTACGCCCTCCGGATGGATAATATCAAAATTAAATATAAATTCATTTCTTCCCTTCCATATTCTCCATAGGAGGATGTAGATCCTCCAATCAGTTGGGTTAGCCGGAAGGAAGAAGTCCAGGGAGCTAAGAGAGACAAGATCATATCCAAAGTAGGCAGAGGCTAACTCTAGAATCCACTCAGCCCAAATACAGGTTCTGAACAGATGGTCCTCGTCCTCCCTGTTTGCCATACATCTGATGCAAATATCAGAGTCAGCCATGTGGAGTCTGTGCCTCTTCTTGTTTGTGGCCAGGGCCCTGTGCCAGAGTTGCCACATGAAGGACTTGATCTTAGGATAAATGGGGCTGGACCACATAAAAGTGAGGTTCCTAATGCATCTGTCCGGGTCGGTCTGCCACTTTCTGTGAATAGTGATTTCCTGATTTCTCATCAGATACATGTAAGCTTTCCTAACTGTAAATGTCAACATCAATCACATTTCTATTTGTATCTGTTTTTGTTTGCAACCCAAAAGCAGCAATGTTTGTGCCATGCTGGACTAGCGTATCATTTACCAATTCCAAGGATATTTTTCAAACATATCCCTTGTTAATGCAAACCGATATGTATTCTATAATTCCAATGTTGGTGCCTGATCCGTTAGCAACAATGCAAATAGAAATCACAATTGTGAAGGCCTCAATGCTAATGCTACTACTTCCTTCATAACTAGGTCACCTTCATTGCTTGTATCTGTTAATCTGAGTGCTTCTGCTGCCTTTTGGTATGTTTCATGCTCTACACCATTTATTGTTCTCGCATCAATTTAATCTCTACGTGGCTTATGTAGAAGTAATTGTCGCAAACAGAATATCTAGCATTATAACAGGGGGTTTTTTTTCTGTTTTTGTACTGTTTTCTCTAAGGTTTTCATATGATTTGGTGGCCATATTCATCCAGGTGTACTAAATAGTATTTCTAGAGTGCACCCTTTTGTTAGCCGTTGATTTTAGAAAAGGGGGCAAATCCTGTGGTGGATATCCTCCCATTATTTTTAGGGTTTTTTTAGGGTTCAACTTGTTTCGAATTATCCGTTCTTTCCATCTAGGCGTGCACAGGTTTAGGGTAGCTATGGCGGCAGTGAAGAAAATTGTGTCGTCTGCCCAGGCTTTGCTGAAACCATGGCAGATCACGGGCCCTACTGCTGGCCATGAATACAACGCACATGTGCCAAAATTCGTGTGCAAAATATTATGCTTGGGTGAAGAAGCAACCTCTGTTTGCTGGGTTCTAGAATCTGCGTTCAACTATTTTGGTGTGAGCGAAATTGGCTAGATGCTATTTTCTATGGGAAAACTGTTCATACCATAAGATATGGAAGTGGTGGTGTGCAGGTTATTACGGCAGACCAGGTATTTGAAGGAGATATGGTGTTGTGTACAGTTCCTCTCGGAGTTTCCATATATGTTTTGGGGTCCAGAATTAGATACCTTTGGGCGATTGGCTGACAGCCCACCTAGAAGGGGAGAGTTCTTCCTCTTCTACAGTTATGCTGCAGTATCTGGAGGTCCACTTCTAATTGCTCTTGTGGCTGGTGAAGCTGCTATAAACTTTGAGAAAATGCCACCTCTGGAGGCAGCCCAGCGCATCTTATCTGTTTTGAGAGGTATTCATCTATCCGTTCCTATTAAATATAGTTTCATCTGTCTTAAAAACATGTTTTTCTATAGCTTTAAAATTGGCTCATCAATCTTTGTCTGTTTCTCTGCAGCAATTTATCAATTGAAAGGAATATCTGTTCCCGATCCCATTCAAACTGTGTGTACACGATGGGGTAGTGATCCTCTTTGTTATGGATCATATTCTGATGTTGCAGTTGGGCCATCTGGAGATGATTACATCTTGGCAGAAAAAAAGTTTTTACATATGAGTTGCTGCTAGCATACGTTGATAGTTTGTTCGTTATGAGCAGATATCTTTGTACGAAAATCAAGCAGCAACTGCAACAAGGGATGCTACCTGTTGTTGATTTCCACACCATAATGAATCACTCTGTAATACATACTAGGTAATGTTGCTTGATCGTTTTCCACCATTACACTGCTCAATTATTATATAGCTATTCAAGAATAAATTGTTTGTTGGCATTTTGTGAACATCTTAAATTACCTCATTGAGAATCTCACCATATTTGGAATGCCCATGCAAAGATAACCTGGCCTTGTTATAAAACGCATCAGCTGAATGACTTAGAAAGTTATTGCAAAATTTCCTTTTAGTACATAACTCTCAAGGATTTATGCAGGTACATGAAGCTGCTCCAAATCATGATGTAGAATCTGGCTCATCAGCTGCCATGTTCCCAATTTGAAGCCTCTCCAAGGCCATTCATCTGCTCGTTTAATTCTTGTACAATCTTGCAGTTGTTGCGGTTCCTACCTAGTCTCATAATTCTCTTTCTATTTTGTATTAAAAAACAGGAGACTAGCTTGTGCCTTTTCTACCATTATAAATGGTTGGCAAACCCAAAGCTATATGCATATGCAACTTGGAGAAAAAACGAGGATTTAACTGTTTGTTCATTATTAATAAATTCTATTATTACATCCATCATCAGAGCATTAGGTAATGTCTATATCTACACCCCTACACCATCTTTAAGGCCCCGAAGGGGCCAAAAATTTTTTTAGTTAACACAAACCATTAACACACAACTACCATTATTAACACAAACCATTGCATTTGACACATTTAAATTAAAATCCCCCTTAAACCCCCTTTGGTTTGGGTGCATATTCACACGGGGGGTTACTCCGGGCAACGAGAGCTGTCGGATGGGTATATTTGCCCTTTATTCCAAGATCTAGACCGTACATAGCGATCCTCGTTTGTGGGGTATGCATGTACAAGTTTTTGTATACTGTATATTAAGATTTGCAAAATACTATAAGGTTTGAGACAATGTACTTAATGGTGTTAATTTTATACACATATTGTAAATTCTTTGAGGCTCTCGCTGCCCTACGTAACCCCCCGTGTGAATATGCACCCAAACCAAAGGGGGTTTAAGGGGGATTTTAATTTAAATGTGTCAAATGCAATGGTTTGTGTTAATAATGGTAGTTGTGTGTTAATGGTTTGTGTTAACTAAAAAAATTTTTGGCCCCTTCGGGGCCTTAAAGATGGTGTAGGGGTGTAGATATAGACATTACCTAATGCTCTGATGATGGATGTAATAATAGAATTTATTAATAATGATGCGACATACTAGATTTTGATTAGTTCGTTTTCTTACAATGTGACCATTGTTGAGCTCAACATCATCATCTGGTTTTCTTGAATTCTCCTTGCTAGGAATGAGTACGTATCTTTCATTGTATTCCACATATATTATTTCGTTAAATTCTGTGCGGTTTGGTCTTAGGAAATATCTATCCAGCAATGATAATGACAGACAACACTTTCATGTTCTTCCAAATTGTTGTTTGTTCTGTCCTAGCAGATGTAATGGAAGACACCTTACAGCGGGTGTTTTCTTTATCATATTATAACCTAGTATTCCCTACGCTGCCTCTGTCGCAGATAAATATCGAGCATTGAGGTAGTCACGAACCTCATTAACTCGTTCTCTGTCTTGAAACATAAGATTTGATTTCTTCTTTTGTAATTTGGTAGAGCTTTATGTATCTGCAATATCTGCATTTTCATTTTTTTTTCTAAAGCTGATATTTGATCAAGTCAAAACCCTTATAGATGTAGCTGTATACATATGAGAATATATGAACGGTTGATGCAACATCAACTGTTATATGGCAATTCATTTTCTTCAATAGAAATTTATTGTAGGGTACAACGAATGCATCATCTGCATGTCTTCTCCTGTATTGTACATATCCTTTCTCGTCAATATAGCTACTTTCTATAATGGGTCGTGGAAATTTCCAGCAGCAAGGGCCTCTTTGTGAACACCTAAAGGAATGATGGTGTGCCATAAATTTTTCTACGCTGACACGTTCAGATGTATCTATTGGTAATTCAGCATATATGATTTGATCAATTACACTGATTGGAATATCTATTTCCATTCGCAGAACCAAGTGTGCATGGGGCAATCCTCTTTTCTGAAATTCTATAATATGTATCATGTAAGAAATGGGGCCAAAATACTATTTGAGGAATTTTTTCAGCTCATGCAACCGACCATGAAATGTTTGGCAAACAACTATTGGTAAATTTGTGCTCATTTTTCCTTGATTATTTTTTTCGCGAATTTCATGCCAGTCATTGTTATAGACAAAGTTAGATGACCTTTTGATCTTGCTAAAGCAAGAGCATCAACAACCTGAGAAGTACACCATCGTCGGCAGCCCAAGAATGAAAACGATAGAATGACATCAACACCGTTGTCATTATCACTATCTCCAAAATCATCCTGATTTAAGTGCCCCGTTTTCTTATATTCCTCTGTGCATATATAGTTCAACCTCTCCTCCTCAACACAAGAAAACATATCAACTGTATTCACCACAAAGGCGGCCTAATTGTGCAAATCGCGTTTCGTATAACAATCGTTGCTTGTACCACTGAATTTGAGACAGTCCAAATTCATTTTGTGGACTCCACCCTATTATTCCATGTGGAAAAAATAGTGGATAGTGCAACATTTCATACAGTGGATCTAAAATGCTGATAAACTTGGGTGGACCTTCATGTCGCAGCCAAAAGCCGATAAATCTTGGCTCAATAATGGTTGTGTTACTGACATCAACTATAGGTGCCCCCTCATCTTTTGTTGTTATACCACTGATAATAAGCATGACATCTTGTTTGTTGAGATTTCCAACGTTCTTCAAAGCTCGTGCAAATGGATTTATTTGGTTTAGCATAGTAACTATTTGAGATACCCATTCAAATTTAACATTGTTTGAAGATGCCATGTTATAACGCTCCGATTCATCATAAATATACCAACGCAAAGGATTACCTTCTTCCAGCATTGGCAGCAATCTATGATATGTTCTGCCCACTATGCTTACACACGATGGAGCTCCTAGATGAATGAATAAGCCTTTCACACCAAGTACTTTAAAACAGAATTGGTTGTTTATTTTTTGTGAATCTCTGTAAAATTTGGCATTGGAATACAATGTACCTATGCTTTCTGACAGTTTAGGAAGTCCTAGTAATTTCCATTTACCATTGTTACAACAGAATCCTTTCCTTTCTATATTTAATAATTCTAGTCCACAATCACTGCATCTCCTATTCCAGTTGCAATTGATCTCTCCTTTTGTGATGTTCTTATTCATTTTTAAGATCAGTTCTTCCCATTAACTCTGCTTCCTCTATCCTCTGTAGGTAACAATACTGTCTCATCCATACCCTTGTCATCACCCTTTTCAAATTTTACTTCTTTTTTATTCTGTTTGGCATCCATTTCTTTGATCTTATCTGTCTTTCTTGGGCGACCTCTTTTACAAACACCATCTATAACACTATCACTTGCAAATGCTCCACTATCATCTAAATCACGATTCCATGATTGACTATCTTTTGGTTTACGATGGCGTCTAGTGATCACCTCGTCTGTCTCAACCATGCTCAATTCAGTTTTTTTTTGGACGCCCTCTTTTACGCATGCTGCTTTCACTGTCAACTTTGTTTTCTATTCCAGGCCTCTTATTCTTTCTCTCACTGGCATTTAATTTCGCAATATCTCTTTTAGTCCCTTTTGTCGTTGTTAATTTACAGATACCCATAGGGTCGTAGTCCATTATTATACGCACAGCTCTATGATTTCAAGCCTATTTGCGATGATTGTACTCAGACAATCATTCCATAATCATATAATCCGAAAAAAAAATATTTTTACTTCGTATAAATAAAATACTGTTTATGTATCTAATTAGCATATACCTTCCCTCCGCGTTTTAAAACATATATTTCTAATGTATTTTCACTTCATCAAATCAAAATACTCCAGAAAACATAGACTACTCACTTCAATTGCGTCCTTCAAGCTTTACGTCTATTTATATCCTCTTGTATACGTTCTTCCAACAGTACCTGCTAAATAAAATCGTAGACAATTTTAGTCTATGTTTAGGATCATGCAATTCTAATTGTAAGGCTCACTGTTAAACTATCCACCTTAATTGCATCCCTCAGCCCTCGTCCTTGCTTGCGTGCTTTGTCTATTCCTCCAATAGTACCTAGCAAATCAAACCACAAAGAATTTTCATTTATCAACATCATCATGTACACTGCAATATTGGCCACCGTTAGATCGATTGGCTTCGATTTTGACTGTAAGTTTGAATGTTAAATTATTTACCTTTATCGCTCAATGAAATGCACAGCTTTATGATTTCAAGCCTATTTGCAAATATTGTTCTCAGACAAACATCCACTTGTACAATTCGATATGGAGCATTGTTTTTAGGTTTCTCACCCATTAATGCGGCTTATTGCTGCGTACATGCATCCCTCTACTCATAGATATAGGTGTTTATACATTTTTGCAGCTTGCTATTTGGATGGCCAACTTGGCCCATGGCAGGGATATATCTTGAGAATCCCCCATGGGCAGGAATTGACGCCATTTAATTGTTCTCTGCTAAATAAAGATTTGAAGGTGTCTTCTCAATGCCAGCTCCAAAGCTATGAATGCCAAGTCCAAAACTATAAATGCCAGCATCCATGTATGCCTACATATTCTATAAGCAGCTATATATTTACATTCCAGCTTGAAACAATATATACCTTGTTTACAATGATTTGTGCTTCTCAGGTTTTTAAGTCTCAACCATCATCCTCTCCACAACTCATGCTCAACCAGTGTGGGTGGCAGTCATGTGCAAGCAGCTGCAGAAAATTTTCACAATGTTAAAAAGGAGCTAAACAACAATATCCAGAAAGTTGCATGCCTTCCTAAAAACCCAACAAAACTAACATCAAATTTGCAAGCAGCTTTAAAGAGCGTCGAAATTAAGCACAAAATCCCCAAATTCGGCTCTTAAAAACAGAAAAAAAAAACGCGAGGGCAGTGGATACTGAACCCAACCCTCCAATTTCGGCCAATTTGGATGCTCTTCAGACTGGCAAAGTATTCTGTTTCCTTTGCTATTGGTATTGCAATCGACAGGTTACACGATCCACTTTCCCTTACCTGCTTTTCATTGCACCCTATTCACACCCTATCGCCCATGTGGAATTTTTTGCCCCTATACATGTCATCTGTTTTTTGCTACCTCATAAAAAAAACAGCCCCCACAATTTTATATGATGGTGATAGGATATGTTATACATCTTATCAATTGTGCACATTTTGTATGTTGGGGAAATAGTTCTATCCCAAATCCTAGGAAGTCAAGTTTCAATAAAATATACCATTTCTTTTAGGGTAGTTTTAGCATTAAAGTCTTGTCCATGGCCAGGTAATGTAGCTCTAGTTTACAAATGTCATGTCGTGGAAAATGGCTCAAGTTTGTCAATTCATGGAACGGGATTTATAGTCATTACTATTGAGGATAACAACTACAAGTTTTGTTGCCGTAATTTTTCCTCTTATAATATGTATGCAGGCAGAATATATATTTTAAGTTATCTTCCTCCAACGATGCATGCCATAACTATGGATCAAAGACCAAGAAAGATGTGGTTGATCTGTTCACCATGCCATGGCATCGCAGCTTTGCCCTTCGATGACGAGAAAAGGTTTTTGAGTGTTGGACCATCGGATCTGGTAAGTCAATCCTAGCCGCTCGATTTAGGGCATGATTTAAGACACACCGGATAACATTATAATATAGGAGGATTTATTTAGATGGGAATTTAATTACCAAAGCCATATTGTATATGATAAGCATGCATGCATTGCGATTGAATCAATGTCAAAGAAAAGAATTCTCTATTGTTAATGCTTCAACTGGAATTGCTTTTGATAAAAAGGTGTCTTCTGGCCTTTAGCAACTTCTCTACGGTATTTAGTAAACTTTCCATCCCAAAATGGCCATATTTCAGAGCTGTGACATTGTAAGAGCCATGGCCCAAGCTAGCTTAGAAAAGAATAGGAGCTTTAGCTCTAGCTATCAAGCATTACAGCATGTAGCTAGAACCACATAGCCAACCAAATCCATAATTTGCCATTATTATCCTTGGACTGTCAGAGGTCTTGAATAACACCTATCCAAAAAAGAGTTTTTGACATTTCAAAAATGGTGATAAGTACCGCTACCAATCAAAGGTTATTCAAGCTGCAAAATAGGCTCGTGAAAGCATTTCAGATATAGGACCTTGGTGCATGCCTGGCATTTCTGCTAAGTTCAACTACTTGGCAAACTATGAATGGCATCAAAGTCACCTGCATACTTGTAGCTCATTGCATTCTATATTGCTTGCATGCATAGACGTTACTATTCAACCTGAACACAAATACCATGAACACAAACAAAAATATACCATAACTTCACATCATGCATGAAAATTGTAAAGCGTGAACCGTGTTTGAGTAGATACAATATGTAACAGAAATCATCATTGTGTCTATTAAAAAGAATAAAAACTTGCGCTCCTGTAGTTCAAGAAAAGCCAGAAATTAATTCTTACCATGGCAGATAACATTGATTTTAGCAGACTGCTCAAATAATTCTGGAGCAGCAACACAATACATCCATGTTATTATAGCTTAAGTAAAAGCTTTCTATGTGTGTCTATCTCTTTAATGTAACATCCTAGAACCTTTGGTTTCATTGAGAACAATGCATATGAATTATTACAGCATACATGATACTGATGCCGAGAAGGACAATATAATAAAGTATGAGCTTCATCTTCAACTTGTTGCATATCACAAAGAAAACACAGTCTCTCTTCTTTTGGAATCTTAGTCCACCTCCTTGTCTTAATATGCAATCTATGTGAACTCGATCTGAATCGAACAATTACCTGTTTCAAATGTGGAGATATATGAGTATGCAAGTAATCCTGTCAATTATGGATTAGCATCGAGTTAATCTCATTCTGATAAAAAGCAAGCCTCGAACCTTTTATTGTCCAAAGCTTATCTATAGCTAGAGATTGTACCAAGTCCCGAGCTCCTACAATTGTAACCGGCCAATTTGCCTTAGAAATGCCCCATTTTCCTGCCCAAGACATCACATTCTGATATCATTTAGTGTTCAGATTCAAACCCATCTTCGGCCACCTACCATCATCCAGTTTTCTCAGCCTTTTTACAAAATTAATTGTCAGACAAAGTGCCTCTGCTTCCAAAGGTATCATGCTAGTCTCAGCTAATATAATTGCAAGGAATTTGTGATTTAACGCCACGCTCCCTATGTAAAAAGATTTTCAAGATGGATTCAAATTGACACCACATTTTTACTGATATAGAGGGCCCCCAGATCGGAACACCATACTGCTGCCACATTTTGGCAGCATAGAAGAGCCATTTGCATGAACTACACCTTTGGCTAACATTTGGTTTGACACATGTACTCTTAGAAGACATTTGTGATGAAGAACCAAGGGAGAACATTGATTGGGCATCATACAGGTATGGCAAGAAAGTTGAGATTCAAGCAAGAAGATTTGAGCCTAAATTGAAGACCCCTTGTTAGAGTTTGGAAGACCCCTCAAGATTCATTGATATGTGGCTAGATCCAAGTCATTTTGGCATGAATTCCATTTTCCAAGGCTTCTTTCATGTTCCTACCATCTTGATCCCATTCATGAAACACCCCTCATGCTTCATACTTCCTATCTCCATACTCTATTACCATTTCCCCTAGCCAAAGGTTTGCAAAGTTCCTCTTTTCTAGTCAAAGCACATCACATACCCATTATTCATCCACTTTCTTGAGAAAATGCAAAAAACTCCACCAAATTTGGCTATTCCTAAGGTCTAAGACCATTTTCTCTCTCTAAAGACAAATTTAGAGAGAGAGAAAGTATACATTTTTTCCAAACAATTAAAAAAAAAAACAAATTTGCCAAGTAATATGTATGTGCACAAGTGCCAAATATTATGCCAAATAATCCACATCATCTTCAAAATGCCAAATGTCATCCACATCATCACTCAAGTACATCCACATCACCATACACATGTCATCCACCTCATCACCACATCACAAAAAGTTTTGGCTAGAAAAAAGTTATTTTGCCACCTTGTTTGACACATCATCATCTCATTGTGCCATGTCATCACCCATTTGCCACATCACTCCATAACCTTGCCACCTCACCAAAATTAGCCTCATTTTGAGCTAAAAATTAAGATGCTCTTTTTTGCAAAAAGATTCTCCCATCATGTAGAACATAAAAAAAGATTTCATGTGGAAAAAAGAATTTTTGAAAAAGACCTTGTTATGACCCTCATATTCCATTTTTTGGGAACCGTGCCAAATTTAAAAAAATTAAAAAATTTCCTATCTACCTTCTCCTTGGCCTAGTCACCCATTTACGCCAATCATCTTTTGCCACATGACACCTCGGGCATGTAAGGTGGCGACCACATGGTATTAGCATATAAATAAATTTACAAATTTCAATGTTTTACTCCTCATATATCTACGCTTTCAAGACTATTTCAGCCTGTGGGATATTTCGAGTCTTTTTTCTCAAGAACCGTAAAATTTGTTCAAGAAAAGATCCAAATTTTTAGACCAATTTGGCGGGCTAATCATGGTCCTGACATCCCGAATCACTCCCCCCTGTGCAAGAAACCAAAATCAAGCTAAAAAACAAAATTGGAGACCGGATTTGCCAAGAATTGAACCAAAATAGAGTTTTTTCAAAAGGGAAATGAGGATCAGAAAGAAAAGGAGGCTTTTGGGGGCGATCAGAGAATTTGGAAAAGCTTAGAGCATGAAGATCAGGTCGATTTTGATGAGAAAAGAAGGACTAGCTACTTTCCTGACATGCTTTTGATAAAAAGTTACAAAATTCTGACGATTTACCATGTTTCAATGATATTCTGATATATTCACACAACTACCATTGACATTATCAACACAAACCATTGCATTTAACACATTTAAATTAAAATCCCCCTTAAACCCCCTTTGGTTTGGGTGCATATTCAAACGGGGGGTTACGTAGGGCAGCGAGAGCCCCAAAAATATATTTACAATACATGTACAAAATTAACACCATTAAGTATATTTTCTCAAACCTTATAGTATTTTGCAAACTTTAATATACAGTATACAAAAACTTGTACATGCATACCCCACAAACGAGGATCGCTATGTACGGTTCAGATCTTGGAATAAAAGGCAAATATGCCCATCCGACAGCTCTCGCTGCCCTACGTAACCCCCCGTTTGAATATGCACCCAAACCAAAGGGGGTTTAAGGGGGATTTTAATTTAAATGTGTTAAATGCAATGGTTTGTGTTGATAATGTCAATGGTAGTTGTGTGTTGATTGTTATATTAAAAAAAATTTTGGGCCCTTCGGGCCCTAACAAAAGCAAACGTACATAAACTTTTAAGGGCCTAAATCGTTAAACAACCTACTCGTATGAACAACAGTTTAGTAAAACTAATGGCAACGACATTTGCCATTACTTGGGGCTTGTGCTTTTAGTCTTAATTTGCTAGAAGAGCCACTTGGAAATGAGAAGGCTTCCTATTCTGAAATGTAAATATGAAGCACAATAAAATTGGAACCAAGTATGTGTATATGTACAAGAAACTTATCGCAGTGGCCAAGGCCACCGCCAACGTTTCTCTTTCCCAGCCTTTTGTATACACTAAACATCCCTGCTATTCTACCAAGGTGAATAAGTTACAATTTTTTCTTTGAAATCAAACTAAATAATGTTCACACTACAAAGAGGTGTGAATAAATAGCAACATGTGATAACATCTATTGTGGCATTGTGTCGCACCATTGCCTGAGTTGAAAACAAATCCACAGCTTGAGTTGAAAACAAACCACAGCTTCAAAAGATGTTGCTAAAATCTGTACAAAGTAAACCTGTCAACATGTTCATATATTGCAGATGATTCTATTTTCCAATTTACTTCCTATTTATGCACGATTTTCACCTAACTTTTTCTAAATTTCTAAGGCATCTTAAGGACAACAAGTTGAACATATCACTTTCACATCTTCAAGATCTTGAGGGATAAAAAGAATCAGGAAGTAGAAAAAGAGATGGAAGATCTCTGCTTGCTTTCTACTTCTAATTCTACACGTATTCTACACATTTGCTGACCATGCTATACCAACATTCGTATCATTGTTTTAAATGAAGTAGAAAACTATGCTTACTTTGGAAAGAAGCGCATCAACTTTGCTTTGTGTACTGCAAATCTTGTTGAAATTGCATCTACCTGGTCATTTTTGCAGAGAAAAATAGGATTAGACATAGACCATGAACTACTGTGTTACAATCATATAAGATGCATAATGCTAATATCAACATCCGAGTAGGATTTCTCCACCTCATCTCCAAAGATAATCCCCGCCCAGTCCTTCTTAATATTTTCACCCAAAACCCGCAGTACACAAAAGTTGTCACTTGACCATCCCAACCAGGGACATTTAAAAGCACGTACTCTTGCCGTTGTTGGCGCTTTCACATCAGCTTTAGAAAAAGAGGCAATGGAACCTCTTTGATTTCATGCAAAATGAATGCTCCTTAGGCTCATTGAGAAGTAATCAACTTTGATTTGAGGTACGCTATAAGGTTTTTTAAATAATCTGTATCATAATCTGCATGAGCATTGTGCAACTTTGAGTCTACATAAAGGAATAGCCAGAATACAAGAATGCTCATCGGGGTAGCACTTCCACTGTCCTCCAAGCAAGACAAAAAGGCATGAGAAATAAACGGTTGGCGTAATCGCCCACCTGAATCGAGAGCACATGCATCCCAATCTTCTGCTGGAATTGATGACACAACTGAGACTGTCATTGCATATGAACCTCCAGGCACTGTCGAATTAGCCTAACAATATTAATACCCATCATTCTTAATCGTAAGATTGGCTGCCTTATTTGCCGTTGTCGATGAAACAAACGCACATTACTGAGTTAAGAATACCTCAGGCACTAATGGAATAGTGAACTCTTGGGCAATTGGCGGACTGTTACGACCCCAGTTAATGCTTGCAGAAACCAGAGTATTCGACCTCCCCTGGTACATATAGAAAAAAATGCCTCTTTCAAATCTAGCTCTGGTATTTTTTTTCAACAAAGACATGGTTTGACGGTTTGAGTAAAGCTCCGATTGCAGAGCGTAAAAATAAGAAATGATTCAAAGCCAGTGGTTTCTTGTAGAGCAAGAACCTTGTAGAGCAAGAACCTCAACATCAACATAGTGCTAGACAGATAATTTTACCTGTTGAGAAAACCGAATCTTGCCATACCCCACCTTAAGACAATATCCAAGGTTCCAATGCTCCATAGTTACGACCTCCTCTCAAAAATCCAGCCATATGAACTGACGGATTTGCAAACTGAAGATAATCACCAACAGGGCTTAGCTCCGGATCTACCTCGAACCCTGATTCCCAACACATAACCCTAAAATGGGTTATCTCGAGGCTTGCATGTCTAGCAGAATATGATACTACAAGAAAATACAATAATATAATAAATAAAGAAATATATGACATATGGGTCTAAGCCATTGGAATTAGGCATCAAAATTGGTTTAAGCGT
The DNA here is from genome assembly GCA_021234155.1 of Isoetes taiwanensis. Lineage (NCBI taxonomy): Eukaryota > Viridiplantae > Streptophyta > Lycopodiopsida > Isoetales > Isoetaceae > Isoetes > Isoetes taiwanensis. Next base: position 6,879,187 of record JAJEKV010000018.1, read on the forward strand.
ATGCGCACTCTAGATATACTAATTAGTATACCTCATCAAATACATCCATGAAATCATATAAAAACCTTAGGAAAAAACGTACAAAAATACAAAAGAAACCCCCTGTTATTTTGCTACATATTACAATCCCTGATATTGTTATCAAGTCAAAATGGATGCTATTTTCATGCAAATTTTCTGATTTTTGAGCAAAATCTCTGATATGAACACTGAAATTTCATCGTCCCAAGTCTGCAAGTTTAGCCATGCCCCATATGCAAATTATATCTCCAAAAAATCTAAGCTTAATTTCCATGATTTCCTTGCTATTCATCTTTAATTCAAAATAAATTTCATGATTTTAGCATCCATAGATCCATAGTTATGGCTTTGCAAAGTTGGCTATTCTAGAACGATAAAAATTTCTGAGACAGTCATTGAAATTTTCTCTTCCAAGTCTTCCATTTCAAAAATTCTTAGATCTGAAACTGTTTATCCAAAAATTCTGAAATTGCATATCTTCCTATCCATATTTTCTCGTTCTAAGTTTCAAGATTTTTTTATCTTTCCATCTCAAGTTACAGATTCCTAAAGTTGGTTGTTCCAAAATTGCCAAAATTTCTGATACACACATTGAAAATTGTCTGTTTCAAGTCTGCTTGTTCAAAAATCTATAGTAAGCAAAGTAAGCATTCAAAAATCCTGAAATTAAACACCAAGAATCCTCTTCTACGCCCGACTTGCCAGGATACCAGCGCTACTCAATCTTCAATGATTGCACAGGAAAGCGGGGGCATGGGGGAGTTGCCTGCTACTATCGAACGGCCTTGGCACAGTCAGTTTCCTTGTTCAAGACAGACAAGCACAACCGGTACTTGTGGGTGCGTGTGCAAAACGCAGTAGCGCAGACCCCCTCTTTGTGGCGTGACCGCTACTTTCCACATGCGTAGCAACTTCTATCACACCCACTTTCGGATGTGGATAGGCTGGACCCTATGTCGATCTATATGATGACATACGCTAAAGATAAGCAGTTAGGCAGGTCATACTCCTTGGAGACTTCAATGCGCCGCACCCGGTAGAACAACCCATGAGATTTGATCCCTTGATCGATGATATATTGCAGCTGCGTCCCGCGGAAGCGGCTTGGCCACCGGACATCGATGACAATCGGTCACACGCTATGGTAGACAATTGCTTTTGCTCTGTGGGTATCTTTGACCTGGTAATCTGCAATGGATCGGCATTGGGGCGGCCCACCCGCAAGAGCACTTGTAGACGGAAAACCGTGGGGAGGATCTAGTGTGGTGGACTATGTCGGGTGCCCCGAAAGGGATATGCATGTCGCCAAGCACTTCCAGTGGGAAACAACTAATAGGGATGAAGAGATCGACTCACCACTTACCACTTTACTTGAAGTTGGCTTGGCAGGTTGTGCAAACCCCCTGTGCCATAGCTCAGAAATTTTGCAATATCCTACACTAGAGCAAACAGATGCCGGGCCGATGTGCTTTAGGATCTTGGGCGGAGAGATGCTTTGGGATAAGCCGCCGCCGACGGACCTCCGGAACACAACTTTCCCACGTAATCAATGGTTTGATGCAGAGTGCAAGGAACACAAACGTTGTCTCCGCCAAGTCACAGATCCTGCTTTACGCCCACATGCAGTCAGACAGTACCGCGTCTTCCTTAAAGCTAAGAAAGCCCGGTACATTGCAAAGACATCAAAGGAAATGTTTTATCTCCGAACGTCACCCCGTGACCTTCCGGGCGAAGGGTTCTTAGAAAGCCGCGATGCCCACGAGGAACATCACTCCCGGCGGTGGAGGCAATACTTGCAAATGTACTATAATGACTCGTGGTGCACATGCAAAGATTACCCCCCCGCAAGAAGGCCCGCAAAGGTTGGAAATCACAGATTCGGACGTGGAACAAGGCTTACGCCGCCTTGCCAATGGGAAATCCCCGACCGGATGGCATGCGCGTAATTGCTTAAGTGGGCGTGGTCATTCATAATACCATGTTGACCGCCTTTGTTCAACAAGGCATTACAGAAGGCTTCCCCGATGCAAAGGACCAATAGCAGCGTAGTTGTTCCCATCTATAAAGGCGGACCAAGACCGCCTTTACCCACCACCGAACAATCATGGTCGGGCCGGGGTTTGCAAAATTGCTTGCCGATTCTCGAAAGCAGCAGCTGACGGGCCGGGCAGAGGCAAGAGATACGGCCCTCACCCAGCAGATTCGCACTCGACACTCAACCATTGACCACATCTTCACATTGCGAAGCTCGGTTGAAGACAGCAGAACCGCCGCCGATCTATATTGTTGCTTCGTGGATTTTGCAAAGGCATTTGACACCGCGGCCTCGAAAAACTATGGGCAAGATTGCGGCAAATACCGGGGTTCCGTAGATTTGCGAATGCAAAGGTAATGTGCTTTATGAAAGATGCTCGGGTCGGTTGCAGTTCTACAAGCCAACCATTTGATAGTAGTATCGGGGTTCGCCAGGATGCCCTCTCCCCCAACATTGTTTGGGCTTTACATTGATCAATTGGAGAGTCGGGCTTGCCGATAATGGGGGCTTAATGGGCTCACCTTCTCTACCGGATCATCAAGCGCTTAATATATGCCGATGATGTGGACCTCCTAGCTTACACACCAGCAGACATGCAACGACATCTCGATGCCCTCGACACATTTTGTCAAGTTTAATCGATATGCTTGCCGTCAACTTGGCCAAGACTAAGGTGGTTTTCATATCATCTTCACGACGGTAGGATCCCCTCCTTCCGCTATCGAGGGGGCGTAATGTGGAAGTAGCATCCACATACAAATATTTGGGAGTGGAGTTTCCGCCTACTATGCACCGGGACACATCCATACGGCTCACGAAGTTACTGCTGGCCGGAAAGCACTATATGCAATGCAAAACAATAGTCATAGAGCTGAGTTGTATGATTGGACCCATCGGTCACACCTCGCTCAAAGTCTTAGTGGAGCCCGTCCTTTTATACGAGGGTTGAAGTATGGGGCCCAATGGTATCCCTCGCTACTTGAATGACTTGGGCGGTGCGCAAAGCCTTCTTGGTACGAGCACTAGGTGAAGTCCACGGTCCCATATCAAATTCTACCGCAGAAAACGTGATTCTTGCCTCTTCTTGAGGGCGCCCCTTGATCGCCACATTGTCTATTTTCGAAGGTGGTCAACATGGACGATGCTCGCCTTCCAAAACTAGCTTATATCATGGCAATGGGGCCACAACGCCTCAAGGCCTCTTTGGAGGGAAAAGAGAGCTCAATGGATGGCTAGATGGAATGTGCGTGAGCACAGTGCATACATGTGCAAACAGAGGCGATCGCCATAGCTTGAGGCAATATCTTGACGCTTGCTTCATCAGCCAAGCTTTGGGATGCCAGCTTTGAACAGGTCAAGACAAAGACACTACCAAATTCACATAAATCCCACATTGGAACGCAGGGCCCACAATGCTACTGCGCACCCACTTGCCCATGAAAAGACGCACTCATTGCCTCCATTCGCATTGAGGGCACATCATCTTCAAATTGAGACGGCAGATGGATTGGTGAGCCACGCCGGGGCGTGCTCTGTCAATGCTGCCAAATGGGAGTCATTGAGGATGAATCTCATACTCTTCGGGTTGCCCAAAGATATGATCAAATCCGGACGCCTTATGCCGAAGTTGGTCGCCCGGCCAGCCGCTACATGTGACATTGAGCACGGCATCCGCATGGGATGCTAGGATCATACCTTCAGAGGTCATGGACATGCGAGATCAGCTATGTCCTCGGGCACGCACTTGACATGTACATACACATTTATTTCATGATGATGTATACTTGTACAGTTTGACAGCATTCTTATTACTGCCACGGTTTTTCCCTCGAAAACCCTTCGGGGCGGGGGTTTTTTAACCCGGACAGTAATAAGTTTGTTGCGCTCCTTCTGGGTCCCATAGGCCGATTGGTCTCAGTGGACGATAAAAAAACTATACTATACTATACTATACTATTCCAAGTTTGAATAAGTTTCACTACACGGATCCCAAGATACTTCCAAAACTATCAAAATTTCAGGGACAGTTGAACTTTTGCAATTTTCTCCATTCTAATCCATCATTTGCTTTGAGGATTGATCACCCTAAGTGATCTAGAGGTCCTGATGACCCCTGTTGTAGGCATTTTCATGAGGTTGGCTTGATAGCCAGGATTCAAGTCAGCACATACAATAACATAGTCTGCACTAGTGTTTTGAAAAGCATTTTTTTAAGTCCAAAATCACATTCTTTCCACTTAAATTTGATGTTACCTCCAATCCCAAATACTTATAGCAATTAACCGTTTCAAGGAGCTCACCTTTGTAATAGAATGTCGATGCCTTAGAAGATCCAAATGTCATTATTTTGGATTTTCTCATAAAAGGTTCCAAATTATCAAGATGTTCTGGAGATCACTCTGAATTTTCAGAGATAAGCACAACATCGTCAACATAAAGCAACAACTGGAAAACATAGCGTTCTAAACAAGGACCTGCATGCCCTCTTACTCTCAACAAGGGTTGGAGAGAGTGGACAACCTTGTTGGAATCCAATTGTGCTTTGAACCTCCGCTTGTACTTGAGCTGACAGTTTTACAATAACCTCATCATACAATCTAGCAACCGTTCCTCTAAGAGAAGAAGGAAGCCCAAGTTCCATGTGTGCATGAAGACCTTCCTGAGGCACTGTGTCAAAACGCCTTCGAGAATATAAATGCCTACTCTATAAGCAATCTCAAGATAAACAAATGATCGAGAGTACTATGTTTCTTCCGAAACCCAGTTTGGGCAGCAGATCTCTCACTATTAGTATTAGCCCAATCACTAATTTTACTTTCCAACAACCCACCTAGTAATTTAGAAAAGGCGTGTCCAACCATGATAGTGCGATATTTTTTTATATTATGTTTGTCCCCCAACTTATAAATCGGAATAACCCTGCATTCTTTCCAAGTTTTAGGCAATGGCACACGTACTTTTTGGCATGGTTGCACTTGTTAGAATTAAAAAAAAAAGAGGGGGGTGAGAAGAGAGAGAGAGAGACCTCGGTTTAGGCAAGCTTAAAGAAGAAGGAAGAAGGAAAAATAGTATTATTAAAGCATATACTTGGGCAAAATTCATATTGCAAAACATCAATCTAATCATAGACATTTAACTGCTGTCTGTAAGAGAGGCACAAAAGCATCTTCAAACCTGGCCCCTTTTATCTAGCAAGAAGCCAAATAATATCAAGCCATGAACTTCCGACTTCTATCTTTTTTTGCAATGTTTGCTGACAATTTGGTTTTTCCAATAGAGCTTTTATATGCGTAATTGTATCGTGAGTAGGTTTCTCTCACAAATTACATGAACTATCATGTGATAGTAAACACAATTGGTTTTGTTTTTATTTTGGTGGTTTTGGTTGACCTTAAACACAATTGGTTTTGTTTTTAGTATTTTGAAAATGGAACGAATAACAAAACCAAAACAATCAAAATGAACTTTGCTTTAATTATGCCTTCAAAACGAAACAGAGTTGAACGTGCGTTCCATCCCTTTTTCATCTAGAGGCAAAATCGTCGTTCTAGAGCGAAGGCATCAGATTTGGTAGAGGAATTTGGAGCAAAGAAAGAAAAAATGGGCATTAGACTCGGTAGAGGATATTTGCTTCTGGGTTTGTTTGATCCACTGGAAGCACAAGACTAGACATAGGATTTTTCCTTCTTGACATCTTATCTTTGACCTTTTGCTCCTCCAATAGCTCCTCCAATCCAAATCTTTGTTATAGCTCCATTATCTTTTGCTTCTTTCTGCAATTTCTTCAATGACAATAAACTTTTAAAGGTCCTAATCTCCTCCTCTACATCCTTTGATCTGCTTCTTATCCTTCCCTGGTTCTAGTTTTCTTATTAAATCAGGAATATGAAGGCCAAAGCCAAAGAAAGCGCCAAGAATAGCAGATGCATTTTGGAGGTAGGTGCAACTCTAATTTTGGGTACTATTCTTGCTTCCTTAAGTCCAGCATGTTTTCCCTCACAATACAGAGGTTTGCAAGAAGAAAGGTGATTTCCTTGCACCAATTTGGTTGCCAATTTTTTAATTATGTGGTTTTAAATTTGTTTAGAAAGTATAAATATTAAATTGTGGAGCAATCTATTAACCAAAGATATCGGTGAATGAGAATATATGTGATGCAACGAAATACCAGCTGAAAATATCAAGATGTTCAAACATCAAGTTCCAAATTAGAAGGAAAAAGAACAAGCAGTAGCTAAGCATTGTTGTTCTTGTTTCAATAAATTGCGAATGAAAATATATGAGATGCAATGAAATACCAAACAAAAGTATCAGGATGCTCAAACATCAAGTCCCAAACCAGAAGAAAAAAGGACAAGTAGTGGTTCAGCACTATTATTTCTGTGTCAATAAATTAATTACTATTGAGGGATTTCTTTAAAAATTCTTCAAATTATAATAATGACTAATGAAGTAAGCTATAAGGCACTTTGGCCTCGTTGGGCAATACAATGATACATTTAATATACAAGAAATTTATCGCGGCGGCGCCACAAACATTTCTTTTGTTCAATTTGGTGCAAACGATACCCTACGTAGAAGATACTCGTAAGCAATGCCAAAATGTCATGAAAGACGTTTGTTGTCATAGAATAGAATAGAATAGAATAGAATAGAATAGAATAGGTTTTTAGCGTCCACGAAGACCAACTGGCCTATGGGACCCAAACAAAAAGAGAGCCGCAAGCGTATTACTGACAGGATTAAAAAACCCCCGGCCCGAAGGGTTTTCGAGGGAAAAACCTTAGCAGTAATAAGCATGCCGGGCAGATCGCACAATTGCATAGACGCTTCAAGACCGGCCCCGTAGGACACAAACGAAGTTGGTGGCATCCATAACCTCCCCGGAGGTATGACCCCAACAAACCCACCGACGCCAGTAGCTAATAATCGATGCAATGGCTGGCCAGCACTAGTAGTCGAAAGCATACCTCTCTGATATGGGCAAATGCCGGGCAGATCCGAGGGTATGACATTCATCCTCAATCGCCCCTCGGTGGCAACACCGCAAAAGCCTTTGCTCGTGCTTCCCGGTTCCCAACGCCTGCTTCAATGTGGAGGCGATGTGCACCCGCGCGAATGGAGGCTATAAGTCCGCTTCTTCATGGGCAGCCGGGTGTACAAGTACCGGTGTGGGCCTCTTGTGAGCCTAGGATTGACTTGTTCTGCTGATAGTGTGCCAAAATTAACGTCGTCGAGCCTCTCGCATCCCGAGAAGCTTGGCGGCGGAAAGTAGCATCCGTGCGCTTTAAGTGCCTCGCGATCTTTCTTTGTCCCGACTGACGCATCTATTTGCCCGCCGCTTCCCCAATAAGTGGAGAACCACCGAGCTTGCTTGTCTTTTCCAAAGAGATTTCAGCGCTGGGGACCCATCGCCGTGGCCAAAGCAAGATGGGGCAATCGTATCAGCCATAGCGACCACCTTTTGGAAGTAAATGATATGGCGCTCCAATGCAGCCCGTTGAAGGGGTAGAAAGCCCCGTCTCTCGAGTAGGATCCGGTGCGGAACCGTGGACTTCAACCCCGTGGGGCCCGTGCCAAGAAGGCCTTCGCACGACCGCCGAGGTCATTCGGTGTTGAGGGATATCACCAACCCCACACTTCTGCCCCCATACAAAAGGACCGCTCAACCAAGGCCCAAACAAATGTGATCGGTGGCCCCAGCAGCGCATAACTCGCCTTTATGGTCATTTGTTCCGCATGGCATATAGTGCTTTCCAACCCGCCGCGGACCCGCGAACCCGATAGCCGCGATCCCAATGGGTGGTAGTTGAGAACTCAATCCCCAAGTACTTGTAGGTCGGAGCCACCTCTACCTCTTGCCCCCGTAAGTGAAGGTGAGAAGCCTTGGCCGACGGACGATGCAACTAGCAAAGACCTAGTCTTGGCCAAGTTAACTCGCATGCCGCTGAATTGGCAAAAGTGTCAAGAGCATCCAGTGACAATCGCATGTCCTCCTCGAGTATAGGCCATGAGGTTGACATCATCGCGATATATGAGTTGCCGGATTGTGTGATGCATGAGATGTGCGCCCAGCGCCTCCATGCCAATCTTCCAACCGCCAATCTATAGGCCAAAGAGTGTGGGGGAGAGGGGCAACCCCCGCGACTCCAATGCTACCGATTACCGGGCCAGGTGCGATGTGATACGGCCCGAGCATGCCTCGTGACCCTTATATAATGATTCTCGCAAGTCCGTGGGGTCCCGGCCCGCAACTGTCCCGAGCTTGTTATGGGGGTACCGCGGTCGAACGCTTTTGCAAAAATCGAATTAAACAACAAGCGATGTGTTCTGCAGCCGGGCGATTCCCCGCTATCCTCAATCAATGTGCGCAGAGTGAAGATATGATCAATGGTGGAATGTCCGGGCCGAAAACCCGCCTGCGGTAAGAGCTCGCCTCCGCTTCTCCGCCCATATTGTCACCGCCGCCAAGGATGCCAAATAACGCTTTGCAAAGAGAGAGCTGACCATAATAGTACGGTAGTTGGTCGGCATTGAGGGTCCCCGCTTTGTATATGGGCACCACTGCTAGTGGTCCATTATGTGAGGGGAACCGTTGCCTTCCCATTAGCTAGACGCCAGGGGCCCATGATAACATCCCCTTCGGTGGATAACCGTGAGCCAAGCCTATCCGTGGAGGGATCGGTGCGCCCTCCGAAGCGGGTCGACAAACCGCTGCAAGTACGCACTCCATTGCCCGAGGTGATGTTCCCCGTGGGTCGTGCAGCTTGCTCAAGACCCTTCTCCGTATCGTCCTCGGGTGCCGGTCCAGAGACCAAACATCCGGTGGTCGATGCTCATGGGTATCCGGCCTTCTTGTTCTTGAGAAAGGAGCGTATTGACCGATGGCCCGTAGGCGGAGATGGGATCGCTGACTTGCCTGAGGTAGCGCTTTGAGCTCCCGACACTCATCATCAAACCATTTGTTGCGGGAAAGGTGGTAGTGCTCGCGGGTCCGCCGCGGAATCCGGCCTCTCCCAAAGCATCTTTTTGTAGCCCGGCGGGCGGTTTGAGTCGGGCCGGCAGCCAGACACTCTTGAAGTGTGGGGAGTTGCAAAGCAGCCCGCCATCATGCCTGGCTCAAATGGGCATAGGTCCCCGCGACGGCCGTAGTCCAGCGCATCCGGGGCACCGGTGTGTTGAAGTAGCAGTGCACGGAAGCCTCCCAATGGAGATGCATGAACAGGCCTGGTCCAATCTACTTCCTCGTCCCGAAAGTGTCATGGTCCGATGGAAAAATGAGTAACCAGTGCGGATCCCGCTTCCTCAACCGGTAGATAATCCACCACACCGGAGCCGCCCCTTGGTTCTCCCCCCCGCTACAAGTGTAGCAACCGGAAGACGGCCATTGTGCCAACCCATTACAAATAACCAGTCAAAGATACTACCCAAAGAACAACAACCGCCGCCATAGCGAAATATGGTCATCATCATCCGATATCCTTGACCAAGCCACCTCTGCGGGGTTCAATTGCAAGACGCCCTCCGCCGGGGGTCAAATTTTGGAACCTCGCTTTCGGCTCCGTGTCGTGCATTAAAGTCGCCAAGCAACATAACCCCGCCCAATTGTTTGTCTTTAAGCCAGATGTCATCATATAGATCGACATAGGGCTCCAATCGATCCACATCCAAATGAGTGTTATAGAAGTTGCTCTCTGCAGATGTGGAAAGTAGCATGCCGCTATGAGGAGAGTGTCGCCATCGCCATGCCGCACGCGCACCCTACAAGTAGCGATTGTGCTCGCCCTGCTTTTGTGCAACGAGACCGAAAAGGCTCCCTGTTGCACGGTAGCGGTGCAACGCCGCCATGCGCCCTCGCTTTGTTCGCGGCACTCATTGAACACCGAAATGCGAGATAGCCCGAGGTCCGGCAATCTATGCCCTCCATGCTCCCATGTTCCATGAGGAAAATGAGATCCATATCGTGCAATAGAGTTGAGACTTTGCCTTTCGGCCGTGGGAAGCCCCGACTAGCCCAAGACACCATCCGAGGCACAGCCCATTTGTTGGCATCTCGATGTGGACGCCGATGATCTGCCCCGCTGTGGGGAGTAGCAGCAGCGCTCGAAAGCAGCAATTTGGAGCAAGGGAGCAGAGGTGCGAAGGGGGTACCGGGCAGCAGCGAGGGGAGCAGTGAGGGGTAGCAGCCCCGACGATTGCATCGGCGACCTCGCCAGCTCGCCACCAAAATGCCAAGCTTCCTGACAAGGTTCAGCCTCTCTACTTAAGCTCCTGGACGCCCCAACTGGGCGCCGGGTCGGGACTCTGCTAGACGGGTGAGATCCCCGATCGACATATAGAGGGCAGTCCCCTTCAATTGCCTACTTTGACGCAGGATGGCCTCACGTGACCGCATGTCCGCCAATCGCGGAAGGTAACAACGCTACGGGCGATCAGCGGCGCTGGAGTCCCGCTTGCTCTAGCAATGTGTACCGCAATGAATGCCATTCGAGATAGGATCTCATCCTCACGCGCTTTGGCGAGATCTTCTCCGCCTCCTTTTCTCGAGTCCACGCACCACCACATTATGACGCCGCATGACCGGGCTTTGCCGCCACTCGACCGAGGGAGCAACATTAGGCTGTCCCAGCCAGGGATGCCCGCTGGCTGAAAGTGAGGGCTGCCACAAAATGGGGGCGATGTGGCGTGTGAGGTGGAAGAGGTGGTGTCTCCGCCCACCGCTTACGCACCCGTATCGGGGCACGCGGCGCTTGGCTGTCCCCGTGGTTGGGCCTCACGCCGAGTCTGAGCCTAGCTCCTGCTTGGAACCTTCTCACGCTCGCCAACTCACTGCTCGCGGTCAGTGTGGTGTTCATGGACCTCAAAGATGGGAGGCGCCGCCTTTGCCGGGCAATGGTTGCTTTGAGCTCTGAATCTCCCCGATCCTGTGGTCCGCCTCTACTCGCAGTGGTTCTCACCCTCTAGCTTCGCAAGCGAGGGCTCTGACGTTTATCACGGTGGCATACCCTCTCTTTTGACTTGAGGCGGAAATAGTCCATCAGATCCTCCGCCAACACCCTGCTTGTCGCCGCCATAGTCTCCATGGTGGTGAGGAGGGAATCCACGCTGAAGCCAAGTCGGGTAAGGCCCCCGCTTATCCCGTTGCCTTCTCAAAGTGGGCAAATAGGCCGCCCTCCAACCGGCCGTGATGCGGGTCTCCATCTCAGAACTCAAGCTTTCCGCCGCTTAACCGCTTTTTTGAGCACGTGGATGCCGAGGGATCAGATCTCTGGCCAATCCTGCAATCCGAAGTTCTGTTACTCTCGACTGTTCCTCCAATCGCTTTCATGGCCCTCGCTCTGCGCCCGTCGCTTTGAGCAGCCTTCATCCATCTCCCCGAAATAATATCATAGATTGGGCCTTCGCCGCTTCCCCTCCTCATGGAAGAGGTTTCTCCCTTGTCTTTGTTATCCGACCGGGGTGTTTTTGTATGCCCCCTCCTCCGGTTCTCCCGGATGGGCCGGGCCGGGTCCGGCCGGGTCGAATGAGAATATCCCTCCAAATGGGGGTCTGGGCAAGGGGCTATAGAAGCGGCCATGAAGTTGTATGGTATGGATGGAGGTTAAAGAGTTAATGCTATGAAGAATTGAAAAATATTTAAAACCATAAACGATGCTCGCCCTCAGTGGTTGGCACGGGGGTTCAACCCCTCGTGGGGAGGTCTCGATTCGGGTCACTGGCCGGAATACTTTTGATATGGGCTTGGTTTGGATGAGCTTTTTGGAATAGGTTGAGATGGGAAAGCAAATTTTGAATTAGGCGACTCATGCAGCGAATTTTGAATGGTCGAGGATCTGGCACACTCTGTTGGCGACCCATGAATTAGGCGACTCATGCATTTTGAATGGTCGAGGATCTGGCACATTCTGTTGGCGACCCATGAATTAGGCGACTCATGCACACTCTGTTGGCGACCCATGAATTAGGCGACTCATGCATTTTGAATGGTCGAGGATCTGGCACACTCTGTTGGCGACCCATGAATTAGGCGACTCATGCAGCGAATTTTGAATGGTCGAGGATCTGGCACACTCTGTTGGCGACCCATGATTGGCGCGCCATGGGTCGCCTTCATAAGGTGTAGAGAGAGAAAGGGTAGGGTGTAGGGGCTAGAGAGATAGTGGAACAGAGAGGGAAAGAGGGCTAGAGAGATAGTGGAACAGAGAGGAAAGAGGGCTAGAGAGATAGTGGAACAAGGGAGGAAGAGACCGAGCAGAGAGAAAGAATGTAATAGAAGGTTAGAGAGAGAAAGTGAGCAAATGAGGGCTAGAGAGAGAGTGGGCTAGGCGCTATAGAGAGAGAAAATGAGAGCTAGAGAGAGAAAAAGAGCTAGACGCTAGAGAGATAAAGAGCTAGGCGCTAGAGAGATGATGCTCAAAATTCTCTTATATCATGAAGACTATATGTAGAAAATGCCGTGAATTTGTCGAGGGAAATTTGCAAGTTTACAACGATGAAAAAGAAAGAGCCGATATAAAATATCGGCTGAGACACAAAAAAAAGAAAAAAAAATAGAAAAAACATTTGTCGAGGGAAATTTGCAAGTTTACAACGATGAAAAAGAAAGAGCCGATATAAAATATCGGCTAAGACACAAAAAAAAGAAAAAAAAAAATAGAAAAAAAAAGTGTTCTTACATTGTATATCCACACCATGATACATGTAGAAAAAAAAAACACGAGTCATTTTTTAGTCTCTCAAAAATAGTTTGGGGCTCTCCTCGTGAAATTTTAAGTTAATAAATGCACTTAAAGCATTAAGCTTATAGAGGGGCACTTAAAAAATATAAGAAAAAAGAAAAACATAATGATAAACTTAATCTTGATCTAGGTTGGATCTACGTAACCTACACCACCTGGAAATTCCTTAAGATTACCTACTAAGTTTTTTTCATGTCTTTTTTAAGTGTTTTCGAGTGTTTTATCTGTGTTGAACTTCAGGCGGCGGTCTGGTGGCGCCGCCACCACAATATACAATAAGATTACAATACAACATAATTTTTTAATACAGCTTAAATTCTGAAGATCAACAGAAAAGTTTCACATTTTCAAAAGCTCAAGAAATTTTTGGAATTGAAGCCATGACATTTTCAATAATCGGTCCAGCCTGTATATTGACAGAAACACGCAATTCTTGTTTGTTGCCGCCATGAAAGACTGACCACCTGTATTAGTCATTGTAGAATTTGCAATCATGCTACCACCTTCTAACTGAGGACAATTCTTGAGGCACTTTTCCCAAACATCATTGTCTATTTCCAGCTGCTTCAAACCTGTTACAGCGATACTTCCTGAATTCGGAACATCTCCAACAGTAGCAACATCCATATTTGTAGAAACTGAAGCAACGGGTATAGAAGGAACAACAGACATAGCAACCTGTTTAAATAAATGGTTACTAAAGAAATTTAACAATGAAATTAAGGAGTAAAGAAATGTATTACCTTATCATAAGCTTTAATTTGATCACCTGCAACTTTCTCACTAGTAGCATCCTTGATTCCTTTACTAGAACTTTCTCCACCATTAAATGCTGACATAATTGAACCTTTCTTGTTTTCTCTTGTTGTAGCACGTCGCTATAAACTTCTAAAGTTCCATCCTCATTATATGGAGATGCCAGAATGCTCATTGCAGCATTAACCTGCATTTCCTTTGTCCTATCATACCTGCAGGAAATACTGTTACCAATAAGAAAAAACAAACCATAAAACAAATAAATATAAAGTACTTGCTGGGTAAGAGCATGTTAGGGCCTACATGTTTTGGAAACTACCTGGAAAATACTCTGGGTAGTCAAAGACGATGATATATTTGAGTTCTTAACATCTTCTTGACATTACAAAGTACCTTACAACATGTATGTACTACTACTCTTGAACATAACACAATTTCTTTTAGTCAATCTTGTAGTCTAGGTACTTTAAAATACAATTATGTACTTGCACAGAAGTACACAGAAAAGTACCTTTTTGGTAATTTTTTATGTAGGCCCTAACATGCTTTCACCCTGCTATAAGACTCGACCTTCCTGTGGCCAGTGATCAATATGCCAACTTCTGGTGGAACTCTAGCCATCGAAAGCCTAGAAACTAAAGTAACACGACCACTCTTATTAGTGATTTCGATATCACTCACAAGACTCCCCATTGATTGCTAACACCCATAGGCACCTTTTGATACCACACCTGCATAAAACAAGAAATATATTAGCAAAATAAAATATTTAAAGAAAACAATAGTAATTAACTTACATTGTATCGAGGATTAGGAATTGTCTGCAATCGGACATATTGCTTGTATGTCTCAACAAAATCTGCTTCGTAGCTCCAAATAGGAGGCCGGAAGTGAGAATCATCAAACCTAGTGATACTACAATTCCAGTTCTTTGATATGCGTTCTCTGTACTGAACAGAATCTCCAAATTCATCATTCCGCAGACTCATGTCACAATCGAGGACCCCATGCAACTCTGCATGACCTCTGATTCCAAACCTACTAAACATATAATAGCACAGCCTTTTTTGACAACCTATAAATAGAACAGAAATTACATTAGTGTAAAACATAACCCTGAAAACAGTCTAATAACAGTCTAATAACCCTAAAACATTAAGCTAAAACTAGAAAAAAACTAGCTAAAAACTAGCTAAAAAAACTAGCCTACAACTAGAAATAACTAACCTACAACTAAACTTACGCAAGAACTACCCTAAAATTAACCTAACCTGAAATGAATTACAAATAAACGAGGAAAGTAACCTGTGTTAAAGGTAATTTGGTGGTCACGATCTGCCAATAATTCGCGCTCAACATTAAAGCTGATTTCTGCTGTCTTCTTCTTCTCAGCTCCCACACCAGCACGTCGTGAACGCTCTGCAGCAGCAATGAACGCCTTGCAAGCCCTACCAAAGATTGGATGCTTTAAAATATTGAACCTCTCCCTATCAACTCCTGTCTGCTCAATAATCATGTCTTGTCTCTTCCTTATAATTCGACCAATAGTCTTAAACAGGTTATTGAGGCTGCAAGAATAACAATTAAAGAGGTTAGAACTAATAATTAAAAAACAATATTAATAACACAGTCACTAACCTGCTTCCCGGGGGATTCACATAGTGTAGGCGGTATATACCATGTGAGTGGACGATAAGGGGTTTTTTTAACCTAAAGCGTACGAATACGTACGGGAAGGGGTTCTTTAGACCTTAAAAAATCCAATCTCTAGTGATGTATTTCATACAGAAAGGGGTTTTTTAGACCTTAAAAAAAGTGTATACGAAGGGGTTTTTTATGACCCCTTCCTCGCACATGGCGTATCCCTTATACACTAAGTGATATCCCCGGGACCTGCTTGCAGGAAACATTTTGCCATTGCTTTTCTTCACCTGGATCATGAACATGACCAGCATATCATTCATCTCCTGTAAGGGAACATCTTCAATTGGAACAGAAGTGTCAAACTTTCTGAATACCCTCCAAGCATCAAATTTTTTCCTTGCCCAATTAGTGGCCTTAGAAGACCGATCTCTCCCTCCATGATACACATCATGCATCAATTTTTCATCAAGAGGCAAGAACCTCGGATCCTCAACCTCTTTCTCTGTATCTTTTTTCACTGGATCCCTGAAATCAACATTATACCACTCTTCTTTCTCAACTTCTGCCATAAACTTGTCTATTTCGTCAAGATTCCCATTTTCCAGAAACTGATCAACATCCCCTATCTCTTCTTCAGCACCAAGAGCAGCAGTCAACTGTATAGAAAAGGACGGACGTTCCACATCCATACTGTTTGAAGTAATACTAATAAACACACAACAATTAGATAAGATAATCAGGACAGTAAGCCAGAACACACCAACCATTGCAACCTACAAACAAAAACTAAAGTTAGAATGTATCTTAGCTTTAATGAACAAAAAAATACAGTGTCAAACACAAAAAAACAAAGTTCCAAACCTTAAAACTTTCACGAAAATTTGCAGAACTTGATCTTCTCTGAAAAAACGTGTTCAGTTGCACACAAGAGCTGCACGCAACTGCAAATAACTCGAGAAACATCTCTGACTACCAATACAATCGAATAGAGTAAATTCAGCGACTCCACTGCACTAAATCCGAAGATTTACTGTTAAACACAACTGCACAGGAGAAGATCTACACAAAAACCTGCAAAAAAAAAACCCAAAATCACATAAGTAATCAAGAAAACAGAAAAAAAACACAGAAAAATAAAAAGAAAAGTACTTCAAATTGAAGCTTAGATCCTGGCGCCTCGATTGACGCCACTCCCGACGCCCTGCCGCCGACTCCGACGCCCTAGCGCCGACGAAAAAGCTCCGGAGCTCCACTGCCGGAATACACGTCGGCAAAAAGGAAAAAGGGAATTAAACAATTAAAAAAATATACTTTATACCCCTGCCGACGTGGCAGGGGGAATTTCCAGGTGGTGTAGGCCACGTAGGGGAACTTCCGCCACCTGGCGGTTTCCGGGTGGAAATCCGCAGGTGGCGGAAGTTCCCCCCTACATTGTTATGATCATAAATTGAAGTAGAGGCAGAAGAGTAGTGGCTCATGTCCTCCATAGCCAGAGATCCCCATTTAATGGATGCAAAACAATTTGGAAGAGGGCCCTTCGATTTATGGCCTAGTGTTTGCACTAACAGAAGCTCTCGAATATAAATGCATTTTCTATTTGTTGCGAATCTGGCAAGCATTGCTCTGCCGAATCAGAAGCCTCCAGTGTTGGCTAAGAAATAAAAGGGAGGCTTTTGTAGAAATTGCTTAGTAAGCTTAGTTATGCATTCATCATCAGCTCTGCAGTCTAGAAATCCCAAGCTTTTAGGGCGAGGAAAGGGCGCCTGTTTTGTACATCGATTTCAGTCTGAGGCTACGAGTATATACCTTCAAAATACTCTGTTTTCTTATCCAGCTCATGAGCCTGGATAGCATGGCAAAGAAGAAAACCTGAGATCAAGTTCAAAAGGCAGCAAATGAAGTCACTTTCTGTGATTCTTTAAGTCTTCAAATCGACAGCTCGTCTTAAACCAGGTCCTTATCTACAAAAGTGAAGTTTGATATTGAGCTCGGTCAAATTAGCTTGCCGGAGATTGTTCCTTTTTAGGGCGTAAGATGCATTCTCCTGAGAAAAGCTCGAAAAGGAGCCAAGATTCTTGAATGGAACGATAAAATTTGCCATAGCGCAAAGGAAGCAAAGCCTTTCTTTCTCTTGGATTTCCTGGCCATGGCACCAACCAAATAAACCACAAAGAAGCAAGAGGTGCACCGAGAATGAAAAAAGTGAAACCCACAGTGGGATTTGAACTCACAACTCCAAATTCTTGCCCTTTTTGCTGCTAGCGCCCTGAAGTGCCTGCATGCAATTAAGTCACTCACTTCAACAACCGAATATAAATCAAAATCAAAATTTCCAAAGGAGAAGAAGCCAAAACTAGATCACATGAAACGATTTTTTGCGCCCTACAATGCCAAAGCTGAGCTCCAAAACTGCCCATTTGCGCAAATCCTTCGGCATATGATTCGGCAAAGGACCAGAGCATCATCTGTTGGAATGTTCTGTGCATATTGTGAAAGATTGCCATAGCGTTACATTTCAAAACGCTATTCCAAATAATCTATTTCGATGAGAGCTTTGGACGCCAGACCTCTTGGAGGCTCCGGAATCCCTGGCGGAAGAGCTCTAGAATGCGTGGAAGCAGATAAGAACAACAACGGATAACAACAAAAACATAATTTTTCCCCGACTATTTTTGTAATGCTAATTTTTTTCCCACTCAGGAATTTAAGCATCAAAGGAATCGAATCTTGGTGAGAATCAATTATATAAGTGTAGATATGCTCAATAAGAGTCAAGACAATGAGAAATATCTCTAATTGACCATTAAGACAATATATGACTAGCTTTCTGGCTGGTAAATGAGTATCCAAATGAAACCAATTGATTATCTGAAAACAAGTCCTGCAAAGTTATGGATCAAAGCTGTCTACAACCGACGTGGACTTACATGGTCTTGAAGCCAAAAAAGAAGTTCACAATTACATATGAAAGATACCTAGTCTGCTCTGCAGTCCCACTCCTTGGAGGTGGAGCGTGTTCATGATATACCACATGAGCTAAGATTTTGTCCATGTTGCAGAGAACCTATTGTGGAAGATGAGCATCATGGTTTCCTTGAATGCTCTAGATTCATAGAGGTGCTTATTGTAGAAATTGAAATTGAACAGGTACGAGATGCTTATCAAATTGATGCTACTCTGCCTAGGAGCTTTATACTATTACTTTCAATGTCCCTCACACAGCTAGGAGCTTATCTTCAAGCTTGTTGGGAACATCGAAGAATGATTTTAGACTTGAATATCTAGCAAATGATACTGAGGCCGAGGCGAGAGACCTCATTTTGTGTACTCACTACGTATATTTCTTTTTTTGTCGCCTAATGGACCTGGCGATCTGATGTGGCATGATAATAAATTATCATCACAGAATGAATTTAAAAATGTAGCATAAATCAAATGCACCATTCAAATACCAAATGTTTTTATAAACAACGGAACACTTTGCAATTAGGATTTCCGGATATTTAGCAGTCGCTCACAGGGAACAATTCCAGGCTTCAAGACATACTAACATCATCCCCGGATTTGGTTTAGTGGATATTCTGTGGGAACGGTGTTGTCCCCTACTACAAAAGATTTTCCACAGATTTTCCATGACTAGAAGGAATTCTTATATATTGTCAGCAGGTGAATAGATTTGCACTTTTCGGCAGGTGAACTAATGGTTATTTACTTGGTGCGGGTATTGAATTTGGTAATTGAATTCGGAAACTGCAAATAATGTTTGCATACTCCGGTAGTGATATTCCGTTTCTCTTGCGGCAATGGAGCACTGCAAACGAGCTGCCAAAAGGTAAGCAACTCCATGCCCACATTATAAATGTTGGAAAAGAAAAGGATGTGTTTTTGGGAAACCTCATTGTCCGTATGTATGGTAAATGTGGGGCTGTCTTTGATGCATATGTTGTATTCAGCATGCTACCGAGAAAAAATCTGTTCTCGTGGAATATTATGGTCGCAATATTTGCCCAAAATGGTCAACTGGATACAGCTATCCAATTCTTTCAGCAAATGCCAGAAAAAAATCTAGTTTCTTGGAATGCCATGATTACAGCATATGTTCGTCATGGATATGACAAGGAAGCTCTTCAGCTCTTTCAACAACTGCAAACAGAAGGATTTAAGCCGAACAAAGTTACCTTGCTAATTGCTCTTTCAGCATGTGCAAATCAAGCTGCCATTGTGGAAGGCCAGAAAATACACACGTACATTGCAGCAAAAGGATTAGAATTAGACATTTCTGTTCTCAATGCTTTGATCAACATGTATGGGAAGTGTGGATATCTGAAGGAGGCACGCATAATATTTGATGAAATTCCTCATCGAAATGTTGTCTCATGGAATACAATAATTGGATGCTATGCACAACAGGGGGATGGTTGTGAGGCACTTAATCTATATAATCAGATGGAGGTTGAAGGCATGAGACCAGATAGGGTGACATTTTTGAACGTTCTTGATGCTTGTTCTGGGGATACAGCCCTTCAAGACGGCATTAAAATCCACAAGAGTATTGTAGGTTACGGGCTGGAATGTGATGTTGTTGTGTGCAATGCTATTCTTAATATGTACAGGAAGTGCGGAAGCTTAGAGCATGCACAGAGTCTTTTTAAGAGAATTTCAAGACGAGATATTGCATCATGGAATATTATGGTTGCTATATATGTTCAGCACGGACAGTTCAAGGATGCCCTTAATTTGTTTCAGCAAATACCTGATATTAATGTCTCATCATGGAATGCATTGATGGCAGCATATGCTCAAACTGGAAATAGCAGAAAGGTGATCAAACTTTATCATTATATGAAGCTACATGGGATAGTTCCAGACAAAATTACACTCGTAAGTGTTATACATGCTTGTGCATGTCAGGTTGACTTAAACGAAGGCAAAAAAATACATAACGAGATACGAGGCACTGATTTTGAAAAAGATGATGTTGTGAGTACTGCTATTTTGAGTATGTATGGCAAGTGTGGAATTTTGGAGGCTGCAAGGAGTATGTTTGAACAAATGCCAAAGAGAAATGTTGTGCGGTGGAATGCCATGATTGCTGCATATGCTCAACATTCTCATGGTGCAGAAGCTTTTGAACTGTTTTGCCAGATGCAGGTAGAAGGCGTACAGTCGGACAGGTTCACATTTATTAGCGTGCTTAATGCGTGTACTTCTCAGGCAGCCGTAACAAAAGGTAAACTCGTTCATGGATTGATAGAGCAGAGGGGATTGAACACAGATATTGCTGTAGGGAATGCCCTTGTTAATGTGTATGCAAAATGTGGATGTCTGGAATCTGCTTTAGGAGTCTTTAATAGAATGCCTCTGAAGGACGTAATTTCCTGGACTACCTTGATTGTGGCATTTTCAGAGCATGGTCAATTTGGAAAATGCTGTGATACTTTTCAAATGATGCCTGAACACAATGTAATCTCTTGGAATGCACTTATTGCAGCACATGTTCAGCATGGGCATGATAAGGAAGCTGCAATTTTATTTCAGAAAATGCAGATGCAAAGTTCGACAGCAGACAAGGTCACTTTTATTACTATGCTATCAGCCTGTAGCAGTTCGGCTTCTGTAGCCAAAGGCAAACAAATGCACACTTACATAATTCAGTATGGTTATGATTTAGATGCCTCTATGAGTAATGCAGTTATCAATATGTATTGGAAGTGTGGCAGTCTGGATGACGTTCAGGCCGTGTTTGAGAGGATACCTGTGCAGGATGGTGTTTCGTGGGGATGTATGATTGCAGCATATTCACAATACGGACATGCCAGGGGCGCTATAAAATTATTTCAAGAGATGAAACTGCAAGGAGTGATGCCAGATATGGTTACCATATTAAGTGTTATCCATGCGTGCAGTCAAGTTGGTCTCGCTAATGAAGGTTGCCATTATTTTGGTTCAATGGTTCAAGACTATGGCCTTGTGCCAATAGAACAACATTACAATTCCCTGGCTGATCTCCTTGGGCGATCAAGACTAATTGATGAAGCAGAATCTGTGATTACTAGCATGCCATTCATGCCTAGTGACACAACCTGGACTACATTGATAAGTGCAAATTTAATACATGTTGACTTTACAAGTGCAGAATGTACTTCTCAATATATTTCTAAGTTGGATTCAAGCGCACACATAACTGAAGTAGTTCCAAATCTTGGTAACATGAAAACACAGAACTAAGGACCAACCACGTTCTAAACTGGGTGATGTTTAGTTCTTTGAGTATGGATGCAGTGTTAGAAGAAGGATTCTTGGTATTATGATGTTCCAAAACAGCTAGAAGTTGTCATCAATGCCTTAGATTCGAGAGGCAAAGGGCAAAAATACCTTCGAAAAGAAAAATGTGGATATGCCATTGTTCTTTCTAGTAGGGAGGGTGCCCCCATAAACCGTGCACTTACAAATTGAGTGCGCGCACACACACAACCCCCTTTTTTAATAAAGAAGAACCAAACAAGGTGCTGCGCATGGAGGGTTGCCCTTCCTGACCCGAGGGTGAAGTGGCTTGAATCATACTTCAAAGTCATGTTTTCACAATCAATCAAAATTGCTACTTCAAAACAATACAATACTTGATACTTGATTTTTGTTTTTAACAAGAATTTCACCCTTGATCCCTAAAATATTATTCTAGTTTTGGAAAGGGCTAGAGTTCTATCACGTTATTCCATACGTCAACATTGCTTTGAGCACATATAATATTTTATTCAACTCAATGTCTCAACCTCAACCATTTAAGATGATTAAAAGAGAAATGACAAACAAAGCTTTTTGACTTAAATATGCACATTCGAGTTAACATCATTTGGTTTCAAATCGTCTGTTTGAGATGTTGCTCTATTAAATGCTTTCAATTCGAAACTCTGATTTTGTATTAAATAGACACGTGAATATATTGTTGCCATCATGGCAATGATATGGATTTAAGTTTGTGGCGTTAACAAAATAATTTGAGCAAACTGTGCTTGTCTCAATCATTATATTCTGGGAAGTGACTCGCAAGAGACACAAAACTGGCCAGGCTTGTCATTCATCACAGCAGCAGTATACAATGTTTGAAGAATAGAGAGGGGTAGCCGACCATAGGAACAATATCGGGCTACCCCGGAAAAAAAGAAATGTGCACAGACAGTATAGAAGGGTAATGGCGACAACTTCTCATCGGGATAAAAAAACCCCGCCCTTTCGGGTGTTCGAGGAAAACCCTAATGAGAAATGGTCGCCAACAACCTTGAATATGTTGCCTGGAGAACCGAAGGAGATGGGTTGATGGCGAACCCCAAAAAAAGCAGGACCCCAAAAAACGGCGTAAAACCTGCAAGCAACACAAAGAACCCTAAAAAAACACCCGTGAATTGTTAGAGAAAATCAAACATACATGGCAGTGACGAGGCAAGCCGCAGAACAACAAGCTCCCAACGATATGAGCGCTAAAACATATGAAGAAGAACATAGCAAAAAAGGAGATAGCATCACCCCTAGGGTGGAGAAAAGCGTCACCCAACGGGTGGAGAACAATCACGTGAAAAGAAATATGCATCACCCTCGAGGTGAAAATAAACAGCATCACCCGCAGGTGGAGATAGCATCACCCGTAGGGTGGAGAAAAAGCGTCACCCAACGGGTGGAGAACAATCATGTGAAAAGAAATATGCGTCACCCTCGAGGTGGAAATAAACAGCATCACCCGCAGGTGGAGAATAATGCGGCATGATGTAACACCCAAGGCGGACAACAACATAGTGCAGTGATGTAGCAATCCATACAACAACAAGCACCCCAATGATGTGAGCGATGAAGACACATGAAAATAACATTGCAGAAAAAGGAGATAGCATCACCCGTAGGGTGGAGAAGAGCGTCACCCCAAGGGTGGAAGAACAACCATGTGAAAAGAGATGTGAATCACCCTCAAGGTGGAAATAAACAGCATCACCCACAGGTGGAGAATAATGCGGCATGATGCCGAAAAAAGAAAAACATGATTGTAGCAACACCCAAGGTGAATAACAACAAAGAGGGCATGAACAAACAGATGTGAAAAAATGACGCGTGCCCCTAACAAAGCCGGGCGGGAAGGGAGGGAAGCAATGAGAATGGAAGAAGTGCTGCTGTGAGAAGACGCTGATAACCGGTCCCGAAGGAAGAAGAGCCTTATATAATAGCTCGTCCCTGCCCAGAATGGCGATCCGATGGCTCGGATCGATGCGATTCTGGGAAGGGACTCGCAAGAGACACAAAACCGGCCGACTACCAAAGAACTTCCTAAACTATAAGCCAAGCCGCTGTGAAACCCCCAAGTGTTGAGTCGGGTCACGAAGCACGTAGCGAGAGGGAGAAGAAGAGGAGCGCCAGCGACCGTGAGAGCGAGAAGAATTGGAACATATAGAAGGCACCCATTAGCGGTTAAGGAGAACAAGAACGTGCATGACGGTGAAGCGGCAAGCTACACAACAACAAGCACTCAAATCTGTGAGCGATTATTAATGAGGAAAAAATCAACAATACATGAAAAAGAGAAGATAGCATCACCCAGAGGGTGGAGAAAAAGCGTCACCCAGCAGGTGGAAGAAAAAACATAATAAACAGAAATTTGCGTCACCCTCAGGGTGGAAATAAACAGCACCACCCACAAAAAATGGTCCAATAGAAACCCATGTCACAAAATTGCAACGGAGTGCCAAACGCAATAGTGGGCACAGTCAGACATAGCTAAATAGCAAATATGATGTATAATGATAGCACAATGCATAATGATAGCACAATGCACTGTGAAAAAAGATCGCAACAGCTAGTTAGAAAAGAATTCCCCGGCAAATGATGTATAATGATAGCACAATGCACAATGCACAATGATAGCACAATGTACAGTGAAAAAAGATCTCAACAACCAGCTAGAAATGAATTCCCCAAGACAACTAGGATTAGGCAGGACTAGCACCCTGCACAAAATTAGAATGCGCCCAAGATAATACCTCATGCACAATAACTCAATATACGCTACATCTAGAGAAAGATAAGCATCAAAAATAAAAAATGGTCCAATAGAAACCCATGTCACAAAATTGCAAGGGAGTGCCAAACGCAATATTTGGCACATCCAGACATAGGTAAATAGCAAATATGATGTGTAATGAATGATAGCACAATGCACTGTGAAAAAAGATCTCAACAGCTAGCTAGAAATGAATTCCCCAGCAAATGATGTATAATTATAGCACAATGCACAATGCACAATGATAGCACAATGTACAGGGAAAAAGATCGCAACAGCCAGCTAGAAATGAATTCCCAAGACAACTAGAATTAGGCAGGACTAGCACCATGTATTAGAATGCGCCACCATCAAGCTTGGACAGCAAAGCTAAATGGATATGGTAAGGAACAGGAATGGTTCATTGAAGGGGAGGTCGATCAAAAGGAGAACACATATAATACTTGAATAAAGTATAGTAAGCCATTGTTAAATACGCCACCAACTGAATCCAAATTGAACAATGAAACCAGTGACATATTTTGAGTAAAGCAAGTCCATCAATGCTTGAAAAGCAACTGTCACAAGCAAGCCAATGGTATGGTATCCTGCTGGCAAAGCCCAAACGTGAATGTTTTCAATATAAATCTACGTAACAAAAAGCCCATGTAGTGTTGAACTATATATACTTCATATTCAAATGCAAAATTATCAAATGCGGCATTAAAATGCAAAACTCCAGGTCCATGATATCATATGATCAACATAAACAATGGGATGGAGTTTAACGAATATAACTATGGTGAAAAACAATAATAGCCTCAACATGTGGTGTGCATGTTAGAACATGTTGCTAGCTAGGAACAACATTGGAACATAGGTCTAAAAAAGGAAAAGACATGAACCAATTTACAAGTTCAGGAATGCAAAATAGGCCATAACCCTCTAGGTGAAGTGACTTAAATAGCAAGAGCACCAATGCAAAAATAGGCCATATTCCTCGATGGTGAAGTAATTGAATTCTACGGGAATGATAACTTCGCAACATAGCATCCAAAAAAAAAGATACGTCTAGCAACAGAATTGACAAGCACAGGTTGGAAGTAGAAAAAACGCATCAAATTTGCAGCAGAAATAAGAAACC
The DNA here is from genome assembly GCA_021234155.1 of Isoetes taiwanensis. Classification (NCBI taxonomy): domain Eukaryota; kingdom Viridiplantae; phylum Streptophyta; class Lycopodiopsida; order Isoetales; family Isoetaceae; genus Isoetes; species Isoetes taiwanensis. Next base: position 6,904,548 of record JAJEKV010000018.1, read on the forward strand.
ACATGACCATTGCAATGCAAAGTGTAAGACGAGAGTGCCTAGATAATACAATGAACTATACCCTAATCTCCAAAGATCCATTGGAGTATATGCTGACAAAATGCAGAAGACAAAGAATGATCAGGCGATACAAAATATACATGGAGAAAATAGAGAGGCTGGGAAAAATTAAAATACCACAAGAACGTCAAGATAACAAACTCAAGGCATTGATTGATTGGGTTGAGAACGAAGGAGTTGAAATAAACAAACGAAGTGAGATAGGTAACACTTACCAGAATGGGAATGAGATTGAGGTAGAGGTGGTAGCCATGGGAGCGCAAAGTAAAGGGAATGTCAAGAAGAAAAGTGAGATTGAAGGCAAATCAGATTCCCTAACGAGGAGGTGCACAAGGGGCGAGGAATGCGCGTGAACTAGAATGAGGGAGCGGAGGTGGAGAATAAGAGTAGGCAAGGTGGGGTCAAGTCAACAGAATAGAAGCGGACAGTAATGCAGCTAATTAATGACGGCTTGGAAAAATGGAAAGCCAATGGAAAAGAGGAGATGGAGGTCAAGAGTGCCAAGGTCGGGATGGAGTGCAAGGAGGTTAGCCATATTGTAGAAAAGAACAAATGAAAACACAATGACTAGATAAAGTAACATATTATGCCACACGTGTCAAAAGTGCCAAGGTCAGGGTGGAGTGCAAGGAGGTGAGCCAGATAGTAGAAAAGGACCAATGAAAATACAATGACTAGGTAAAGTGACGTATTATGAATAAAGCTAGGGTCTGCAATAATAAAGCAAAAAAGGTAATGGACATGATAAATGAATCAAAAACACAATGACTATATGAAGGGACATGGTAGTAGCAAAACGATCCATAGAAAGTGTTCGCTACTAAAAAAGAGGAAGGAAAGAAGGAAGTATATTTTAACGTCAACGGAGGCCAACTGGCCTATGAGACGGTTTTACAATATAGCAGAAAGTTTTCAAACACAAAAGAAAACCACAGAAAACCTGTACAATGTGTCTCTACCACTGGGATGAAAAAACCCCCCATGTGGGAGGAAAAACCCTTGTAGTAGGCGTTGAGAGGCCCTATTGGGGCGCTCAAATTCCATGTGCTGTGAGGGACTCCCTGACGGTGGAGACTTGCAGAATGTAGGACGCAAGACGTGCCACCATTGGCGAAGCCAGCAATTGATGAATTGCTATCTCAGAGCATCTGAGATCGGCATGAGCTGCTCGGATGTGTGCATATGCTGGGCATTCCTGTAGGGCATGGTGTTCATCTTCTACTATCTGCATGTGACAGCACTGGCATAGGAGTTGAGATGTTAGTTGCAGACAAATTCGAGACAAAAAACATATGTAGCTATGGCAGCCAACCACAACATTTGATCACCTATGGTCACCATGACGGTCTATTAGAATAATGCACGAATAATTATGCAAGTAATCTGCTAATGGACAAGCCAAGGACAAATCAAAGTGCACATAAACTAAGACTGAGGAATGTGCCATATATGGCAAGGAGAAATGCCCCAAATATAACACCACAAAAAAAAGCAACGTTAACCATGTTAATGTCAAGGGTAGGTTAGAAGTAAAACTGTTAACTAACAATACGCTAAAGTTAGCAGAAGGTTCCAAATATTGCCCACAAAAAACAACTCGACGGTGAAGAAGATCTGCCCCAAGAATGAGGAGACCTCTAGCAAAATAGATCATGCGAAAGAGTATTGCAAAAAATAGAATACCCAATATCCGAAAATGCAACGCGCACAAGGAGAAACAATTCCAAGGTAACCTTCAACTCCAATTGCAAAAATGTCAAACTCATACTATATTTACCAAACATTTCCTAAAGAGTAAGACAAAGCATGCCAATGGTTGAGGTCCAACTGCATGAATGCAGAGAAAAGAATGCATGCCAATATGTGAAGCCCACCTTCCAACAATGTCCAAATTTAAATGCATCAGTTCCAATTGTGAATGTAAAGACATGCATAAGGCTCAAACACAATGGAGGAAGCCACAATATGACTAGTTTTAAAATTATGGTCCCAAGAATATCCGAACATATAAGCAGATGCACAAGAGTTGAAAACGCCTCACCTCAGAAGACATAATGTCGTTACAAAAAATAATGAGAAAAATGCTACTATATAGGAAAGGGGAAAAGTGCACAAAGGAAAAAAATGATGAGGAACAATATAGACATATAATAGAGCACCGCCACAGTAACCCAACATTAATTTACCTGGATGAGCGAGGAACTTGTACCATAAAAACCACAAATGCATGCCCTAGGACCTAGGGTGCCTTGTAAAGAAAAATTATTACCAGTACATCTTATGTTGGCAAAAAATTAGCCGGGTAGTATGCGGCAAGACCCGACCATCAATGGAGAATGCGACAACTAATAACCGTGTTCTAGCTAGATTCTGGTGCAGAAGCAACCTCTGGTAGACTAGGATAGAACGTGGCCAGGTTATTTGGATTGGAAATAATCGTATGGGGTTGAGATTGATTTCCTGGCAAGGAGTTAACAAGGTAATGTGTGGAAAAATATGTAATGGTTTATAAAACCATGGTGGTGTAAAAGGTGAGCACCCCTTAAATCGAGGATGCCACCTATATGCTCCTCCGGGAATGTTGACGGGCTGGCCTGGGTTAGACTGGGCCACCGGATCTATTCCGGCAGGATTGCCCTGCTGCCACATGGCCCTGCCATGTGGGCAGGGGCTTCCAACAAGAGAGGGGCGGCGGCCTGTTACAGGAGGCAGGCCAGAAGGCAAAAGGAGGAAGCCGGAAGGCAAAAGGAGAAGCAGATTGCTTCTAAGAAACCAAACAGGGTCGTTGGACGGAAAACATGTGATGCAACAAATGTCTTGTGGTTGGAAAGACAAAAAGAAAACGAATCAGAGATAACAAAGTTAGTCGAGTCTGTTAGTGGCAGAGGGAGATATACTAAAGTACTTGGACTTGGCTAAGATATACATGAGCTGGAGGGCTACAGTGCAGGGTTTACTGGATAAATTAGCTGAGCTAGGTTCACAGATGGTTGGTATACTACTTTGAGCTGGGCAAAAACAGATTAGAATGCTGCTGACGAGGGATAAAATGAAAAGCTGGGCCGAGCCGAATATCAAAGGGGGATCATGAGAACACTACACCCTGCATAGACAGCTCAAATTTCCAAATCCCATCTCGGCTTGTGCTTATCTCATGCAAATCATCCAAGAATGCATGAGATCACCTCCAGTGTAAGTCGATCCTCCTGTAGAGAATATAGATTATCTGAGAACAAAAATTGCAACTCAATTTAGACGAAAACAGTGATCAGAAAGAATTGGCAAACACGGCCCTGGTAGTAAATCCAAATCTGGAAAAGCCCTAAAAACAATCACGATTTTGTTAGAAATCCATCGCTAAACGCTCTTTGCATGCATCCAAATTCAACCATAAATTATAGGACTGTTTGCATGCATCATAATTTGTGGAAAAGCTATACCTCGAGAAGCTATACCGTACAAATGCCCAATTGAGGAAGAAGATAAGCCAAAACAGACAAAAAAGCGATGAAGCCGATGGTGCATGCAGCTCCAACCCTGCTCCTGCCTGCGCCCGTCCAGCCAGCCTAGCCAAGATCCACCGATATGGGCGCGAATTCGCAAATTCCAATCTGTAAGAAATTCTAAAGAACAAAAACAAAAACATGAAAAGGACAAGGAAGACACGGAGTGATTTGATGGAGATTGGCAGATCCTTTCTAGAATAGGCCAACAAAGGCGATGTAAAAACTAGCTGGGAAAGGATAGTGGTAAAGGTGAAGATGACAGAGGATGAAGAGGAGCAAGATGATGAGGCGAGGAAGCAATGAGAATGGAAGAAGTGCTGCTGTGAGAAGACGCCGATAACCGGTCCCGAAGGAAGAAGAGCCTTATATAATGGCTCGTCCCTGCCCAGAATGGCGATCCGATGGCTCAGATCGATGCGATTGTATAGACCAAATGACATCAATTTGTAGCCTATGTCTACAACAACTACCTACATGTTAGCCAATAAAACCATTTCTGCCATTAAAAATCGCAATAATCATAATTGTATGATAGATGGAAAAGCACAATTCTCAATTGTCAAGTATCCTTTTCTGTAAAGTAAGCAACCACCGAGTTCAGTTTTAATTCGAAAATTTGGAACACGGCCATTAGCTAGAAATTCGAGTGTTTCGAGTATGCTACATTAAGGTCATGTCAAACATAATATATGAGGCAATACTGTTTCTTTAGGTAATAATCCTCTACCATTCTGCATTACATAACAGAACAATAGCCATATCATATGTCATGGTTAGAAACAATGCACCTGATAATAGTTGTAGTTATATCACGCGGGCTTTGTATCTGTCTGAAAATTCCCAATTCCTTGGGACTTGTATAAGGATCAAAGCCATCCTTCTACATGTTTACAAGAAGGGTTACTTCACCACGTAAAAAGCAAGAGCCCTAACTTCCTAAATAAGGTTAGCAATACAACGCATATGGTGCATCTGATATGACTTCATCCACCCATTTTACAGCGCTAACCATCAGCAACCTGTACAAGTTCCATTTTGTATTAATAACGTTTCTTGTCAAATATAACTAAAGCACACTGAATGCCATCTAAATTCCTAAATTATCTAAAACCGTCATAGAACATAAGCTATATGAACGGATGGCTTCAGTATATGTTTCTTAAGCATGAAAAGTAATTACACATCAAACTATCTGTGTTACTTATACCCAGAATCTATGATCCTGTACATTATGCTCAGAATCATGTCTTAATTTCTAATAAATACGGACCCTAGTTTGTCTCTCCCTTGGCATAATAGTTGTTAGATAACATGTTAGCCCCAAAAAAATGACGCGTTATACGTTATTTTAAAAATAACTAATGATAATTTGTATTATTTTGGCCAGAATATTACAGTCATAAAAAAAAAAAATTTATACCATTTTGTTCAAACTTTGGAGACAAATCCATATATGAAAAAATCTAATCTAAAAAAAGTTTCTGTACTGCGATTTTGGGGTGTTTAAACATGCCGCTCTCTGTTCTTGCAGAGCCAAGCCAAAAGGAGAATCAAATCAGTTCTGGAGTAGCGTGGGCCGATTTTCATTGCCAGATTCGCCACAAACCCCCCGATCTAAACGATAAGACCTTTTTTGCGTTTCCAAAACTCATTCATCTATTCTATATTGCTATTCTCTGAAAAAACAAGGCCTGTTGATGATGTTTCAGCTTACTCAAGAGCATTCATAGCTCATACTTGTATTTGATGCTTCTGTTTATGAAGAATATGTAGCAAAATAACAGGCGGTTCTAGGGGGATTTGATATGGATGTAAAAAATATCAATTCCTGAAACCATAGGCCATATATCCTTAAAACAATTGAATGGCTTGTTATAAAAAAAAATCATAGATTCAAGATAAAAAATAATCAAATTAGCTCACTGGGTATATTGATTAAAGTAATCTTATTAGAACATTGAGTTATTTTGGTAGAGGTTCGAGCCCCCCGTATCTTCTTTCTTATTTTTGGATAGTGTTGGTATTTGTGCCCGGGAACGCCGCATGCGGCGTTCCCTTCCCGCTTGCACCTCCTCTTCCAGGACGCGAGCTGGTAGCATTGATTGTTGTCAGGTTTTGAACTTGGTAGCATTGATTGTCAGGTTTTGAACTGACGGAGCTTTTTTGAATGCTACGACTCCAAGAACTTGGATACGAATTGTCTTCCTCTCCGGGCTTCTATTTGTCGCCCGACGATTTTCGAAGCTCAAACTTGAGCTGAATCATGTGCTTTCGTAAGTATTTGAATGAAATGGTAAAACTGTGATTGAATAAAACTGTGATGCATTTTCAGTTTTGAGCATACAGAGAGTTAATAAGTCTTTTCGGCAGAGAAGCGTCCCAGGCGAGCTATGGCGTCGAACCTAGAGGTAAGCAAGTACTTAGGCACATTTTTTCGCATCTCTTTTAACTATTCGATCTGTTTGTTTTGCAGGCAATCCTCCTCTCTGGTCGAGGATTTGGTGCCTATGCCACGGCCGCTGCATTATGCCATAACTTATACCAACACCACCATTATTGTTTTTGACGACCTCTGGTATGAAGGAGGATCGCTTTCGATGTTCTCAACACTATTTGGACGATATATAGCATGCCTGTCCACTCTTTGGAAGCAGCATGTACTCTTGAAAGCATTTCTTGATCTCAGCCTTTAACCTGGATTCGGTAATTTTCTCATTTATTCAACAAGAAATAACTCCTATCTGTGAGGTGATTAGGTGATTGAATAATGCTTCTCTATTTTCAAATGTCTTATTCTTCTAGCATATCTGGTTTGGAATATTGATCGTGATTGAACAATGCTTCTTTATTTTCACAGGCTCCTAATTCATCTCATCCTTGATACTCGAGGGAGAGAGGGATGGAGTGAAGGAGGGAGGCAATTTATATCTGCAAGGCTGAGAGCTGCATATTTCGTCTTCCGATTTTGCCTTCAGAGTATGCTTCAGTTCGTCTTTTGTTTCCAAAAAACAATGCATTAGGTCTGGACTCTGCATGGTTTTCTCTGCCAACAAGTTCTGTGCAGCAAACATTTTTGCTTTTGTGGGGCATTCAAATTAAAAAGCATGAAACTAATCCATCTTTCTTTGCAAAGTTCCATCTCTGGTGAGGGCACTTAAACCCAAAAGCTTTGGTTGATTTTTATAACGATTCATTCAGGCACATAAGTGAAGGCTTTGAATGCAGTAATTAGATTTCATGTGCGTTTTCCAAATCAGGCATAGGCACAAGGTTCAGGTATGATCTGTTAAAGCAGGGGCCCTATTGTATGTTTTACAGTTATTGAAGGCAGTGGGGTTCAAACCATGCCATTCAAACTTAGAATACAAGGAGGAAACCATCTTCCTGATCTTTTCAAAAGGAAATCGGTAAACTGCGGTTCCTCTATTCTCTGCTTTGGCTATGCCATTTCTGCGTGGAGTGTATTATCCAGATATGTTAATTTATGATCCAGTTGATCTTCCACTCTGATCCATGCTCTATGGTTTTGGGGTAAAGGTTAAGGGCCTCAAGTTTAAGGCCTGATCTTCTGCAGCTCCAATCATTCAAAAGGTTTGTTTCATTTTACATGCAAGCGGGTTTTCTTGAGGTTCATGTTCACGTTTCATTTTGTATAACTGGTTTTGTTGAAAGACTTATACATCATTTCTGTTCTTTTTCTAATATTTCTAATTTGCTTTTAAATTGTGTCTCATGGAGGATTTTAATAATTTCATATGTTGCAGGCAACATCTTTATAGTCTCTAGAAGATTTCAGGCTTCCACATGCCTCCGCTTCCTATCAGGGTATAAAATCTAACTCCAAGTTTCTTTAGAGTCTATATCTTTAGCAAAAAGCTTCAGGCATGTCAACCCTTCTTTCTCAACTGCATGATTTGATACCGGATGAATCCTTTGTGCATAAAATCCTTTTTCTTTGATGTTATGCTTCATATTTTAAGTTATACTTTGATACATTTCACATGATTGAGCTACCCATTAACAAGCAAAAAATTGCATATCAATAAGTGTTTCTCATGTGCTTCTCCTTTTCAATTTTTGTTTTACACATCTCAATGCATGCTCTGGGCATGTGGTCCATAAACAATTGTTGTATACCAGGTGATTTTGGTTATGAGAACCTTATTCTATCAGACCATGATGGTGCTTCCTTTTCTCCAGTCATGCTTTGATGCATTTCAACTTAGCTGTAGTATGTCATATAGCCATAGTATAGCAGACGTGGTTGAAGGCATTTGTAGTTGTAACAATTTTACCAGCTCACAAGCTACATGGTTCAAAAAAGAAATGGGAACAAGAGGACTTAGTAATTGACTTATTTTCTGTTATTTAATACCTTCTACTAAAGTTTTGGCATTCCTTGCAGCCACATTATTCTTCTCAAAGCGAATTTTGAATTGTGTTCGTTGAGGCGCTGCAATTTCTATAGGCTTTTCCAACTGCATAAAATGTTCAGAATCACTTTATATAGTGAATTTCCATATGCACTGCTGATTATTATCCAAATAGTTTTTGTGCCTTGAAAGAACAACATGTTGTGCATGAAACTTAGTAGTGTTCAAGAAAATTGCATAGGCCTGATACTGATTGGTTACTACAGGTTGCAAAAATTTGATGTTATTTTGATGTTATTTGATGTTATTTTTTTAATATAACAATCAACACACAACTACCATTAACATTATTAACACAAACCATTACATTTAACACATTTAAATTAAAATCCCCCTTAAACCCCCTTTGGTTTGGGTGCATATTCACACGGGGGGTTACGTAGGGCAGCGAGAGCTCCAAAAATATATTTATAATACATGTACAAAATTAACACCATTAAGTACATTCTTTTAAACCTTATAGTATTTTGTAAACCTTAATATATAGTATACAAAAACTTGTACATGCATACCCCACAAACGAGGATCGCTATGTACGGTCCAGATCTTGGAATAAAGGGCAAATATGCCCATCTGACAGCTCTCGTTGCCCGGAGTAACCCCCCGTGCGAATATGCACCCAAACCAAAGGGGGTTTAAGGGGAATTTTAATTTAAATGTGTTAAATGTAATGGTTTGTGTTAATAATGTTAATGGTAGTTGTGTGTTGATTGTTATATTAAAAAAAATTTTGGGCCCTTCGGGCCCTAACTAAAGCAAACATAAGTAAACTTTATGGGCCTAAATATTAATTACTAAAAAGCATAATAATACTAGTAACGATGCCCAGCGTTGCTGGGCATAAGTTGGGGATCTGTAAATGATAAGGCAGCAATGATATCGAGGTGCTGTTCACCATTCAATGCATTATCCTTTCATTAAGTGTCTAGCTCGCTTTCCAATTCTTCCCTCTTAGAACCTTCCGCATTCATGATCTTGGACCTAGAATAGCTTGATGCATTGGGAAAGTTTCACAATGTCTTCCATGTTTGTTAGAGTCGAAGCATTAGAGTTGCATTAGAGGTCTGCATAAATGCATAATGCATTGGAGGTGTCGTTGGATTGAGTCTAATGGCTTTAATGGATTTCCCCCTTTTTTTCCTCCTAAAAACCCTTTCCCTTCATTTCCTTTTCTTTTTTCTGCTTAACTCTCGCATTAACTCACATTGTTAGATGGTGTTCTCCTCGAATCAATTCATGGCTATAGGTTGATGTTTTGATTTAGAAGGGAAAAGGGGAACGGAAAGGGAAGGGATTTAAATTGAGACATCTACTATTAGGTTTGTATTGAATGGTGAATGTTAATGATAGAATCTTGAGAAAATTGTGCATGTGTTACCTATATTGATACCATGTGACATGGCAAAATTGTGCATTCCATTGTTTGAACCACCATCTAAGTGGGGCATTAAAAAATTCCACCGGATCTTTAACAATTGTCAACCAAATGCATGTAAATTCTCATATGTTGCTCAAGAATCATAGATCAAAGCCGCCAAGGCCTTGTCATTTTTACATATAATTCAAACGTTCCCTTCCAAGAGCCATTAACACCTATGTCTGCAAAACACCTAAGTCAATATTCTTGGCATATGCTAAATTCTTTTCTTTTCACGCATCAAGGTTCGTCCGACACTCAAATATCGCGATCCAAAAAGTTCCACATCCACAACCAAGGTCAACCCCGCAAAATTGATAGTAATGAAAAGCAACATGTCTGGTTAACATCAAAGTTCCCCTTAAAAGATGGTTGTATACATGGCAAAATGTACACTTTACATAATATAATATCTCTAATTTAAGACGTTCTATGTGGGGTTGTAAACCGAAAGTTAACATCTACTTTTTGAAATAAGAATATATGCATCTTTTTGCTATAAAGAATAAATGCATACTTCTAAAGTTAGACTTCGAGTTCAATAAATAGCGAATAATATAAAGTTATCTAGGAATGTGTTCATTCCGTAAGATTTTCCATGGTTAACCTTGCTATGATGTTAGCCCTTGTTTAACCCCTCGAGGTGGCTTGTGACTCTCTTATCAGATTCACAAAGAAAATCTATGCGTTGTCTAGACAAAGGAGGTGAGAAAAAAATGCAGACTCCATTCTCTCCTCCGGTGCTTCAAGGAAGCTTTTAAAGTTATAAAATCCAATCCACCAAGTCCCCTAAAACTGTAAGAAAGTAACATTGTGAGCACAACGATAGATTACATTATTAAGAAAAATTCCAGCATCGGGTTGAGGTTACTTAATTTTATTTATGATCTCCTGACAGGGAGGCATACAAGAACTCATTTGGAAAAGGTTGCATAGAGAATTGTGCAGTTTGACCAACAAATAAGCTTGAGACACATGCATCAAGCATTCCTATTACTGCCCCACTGCCAATTTCAAAGTCAAAATCTTCATTCGTTTCAATCTGCTCATCCATGCCTTCTCCAACTAAATGAACATCATAAGCAATATTAACTACTGATCCTGCAGGAGGTCTTTTACTACTTTCTTTCACCACATATAATCTCCCAGTTTTGTGATATATCATGCATCTGGGAATTCTCTCTAGGGGCTATGTGCTTCTTAGGTTCACCAATAGAGCTCCAACGTCCCACGCCATTGTCTAGAGCCTGCGATAATTGAAGCAAGGCCTTCCGATATGATTGTTCTTGAACTGCATTCTAGAACATAACTTCTAACTTGCATTTTTAGTTGACATGTAAATGGCCCAGAAATTCCAAGATCGCCATTCTGATTCTCGGAAAGATGTTGAGCCTTCTTTGCATTATGGCAATCAGTCTGTTTCACACACTTGTCACGTGTTCCATTCAATGAAGCTATAGTTATCATTATCAAGTGTTCATTGCCTAAAATAGACAAAGTAGGCTCATCGACGTGAAGTTGATGGCAGAATTCAGTGAGTATCGAGCGAGGCATTGGTCCACGCCACTGAAATTTGGATGTATAAGATGCAGGTAACTCAGACACTAAGACAGCTCCTCTAGAAAGCTTGTAAAATCCTTCAGGTGATCGCCCCAATAATAGCCTATCAAATATGGAATCATCACTTTTGTGTTGTGTAAAGCATACATCAAGGTATCCATACAAAAAAGTTACTGGAATGTCAAATTACCTATATTAGCATCCAAGTGATACATTCTCCACAGACATCCTCCCTTCTGATTTCCACTTCTAACTACAGATTCTGCCATAAAATATTGACTACAGATTCTTACACAAATATATCTTGGTGTTCTCCATATTCCATTTCACAAAGCTGATTATATAATATCATATCATCCGCATTACCAAGACATAAGCATAAATCCTGCATTCAAGCGGAAAAAGAAATAAGAATTTGAAACAATGTGCACTTACCAAGTTGTCTCCAAACACACATTGCCTGCTAGTAGAGCCCTTCTGCTTTTATGAGACCTAGGAGACTAACACCTAGGAGACTCTATATACTGCTCCATGACTTTATCTCTAAGGCAACATTGTTCAAATTCCTAAAGCTGCTCCTGTTTCCATTTCTTGATATGCATTGTTGTAAGGTTGTTGGACACTTTCATCACGCCCTGAATCCATTCACATCCTGGCCAGGAGCCACCACAGAGCAAGAAATTTCCCTGCTATCTGGTAAAGATTGCTTGCTTACCCATTCTTTAAAATATATTTCTAGTGCTTGCTGCAATGAATGATTCCAAAACTTGATTGACACTCACATCATTGTAGTAATGCATTATGAGCATCTACCTTATTGCCCCCAGTTTGCAAAGCAGCTACTTCTGCAGCAGTGAATTTTGTCATTGAAATGGACTTTACTGGATGTGTGAACTTCCGACTACACCACAAAATTCAAAAGTCAATCCTTCCCACAGAAAATCTAAACACATAGTAATACCTGGTATTAGGATTACTGGATTCCACTGCAAGAAATACAGACAAAGAAGAAAAGGTTGTGCAAACATATTGAGGTCCCACCTGCAATTCCTTAAGCAGGTTTGTTGTTCAAGCTTTAGATATGATAAAAACTGGCAACGTTCGCAGAGATCCAGGCCTAGTTACGGCATTTGCACAACATGTATTATATGCGAACATCGTGGATCCTTGCATGCAAATCAAGAGCATAAATAAGTACGTCTAGCATTTGACAAAGCCAGAAGATTCACATACAGAGGTCAAACCTGTCATGTTTGTATCCAAGCCTAATAAATTTATCAAAGATTGGATAGAAGAATCAGAGACCATATATCCATATATCTGATTGCCATGCCAGCAAATTGGAAAGTTTTAGGGCCCTGAAGAATCTGACAGTGAGCCAGAGCAGGGCCAAAGCACATTTGGAAGAAAACCTCCAGCCAAGGCCATCTTAGAAACCTCTGCTTGAAACTAAAACGAAAACGTTAGAGGAAGCTATTGAATGAGATGCTGTGGAAGTGCCACCAGAACTGCTTCTAAGCATGAGGATGCATCAATAGTCATCGAGGATTGTAAATTTGAAAACTTGTTTTCTATTTCACGGACTCTTAAGGATCTCCATCTCCAAACCTTCTACCGCCATAGCCATAGAAGCTTGGAGGTAAAAAAAGAACCTTGCCCTTTTTTCCCCGTCCGTTAAAAGAGTCAACGTGTGCTTCCTTTTTCACACTGAATCCTCATCGTCCAGGCAAATCAAAATTTCACCGGCCGGATCTAGGGGGTGGGTCCAACACTTTTCAATAACATTATAATATAAGATATCAAGATGCATAAATTATTTCCATTGCAAAACAACTATCGAAGAGTACATTTTATTATATTCATTATTATCTGTAATCTCAATATTGTAATACAAAAATCATGTAAACTATTGGCCATTGCATGCATTAAGAGCAATGCATGGTCTTTGCCCATTGCATGCAACATTAATAGCTTGTCATGTCTGCACAAGCTAGCTTATTCGTAGTCTCAATATTGGGAACACAAAATTATGTGTACGAGGGAGCAAATGCAATGCACCATTCACTGATCATTTTAGAAATACATTGCACTAGTTTTGCATAAGGAATAAAAAGTACAACTAGAGATTCTTACTTAAGGTGTTAGCATAGAGCATAATGTTATCTCAATTTTCTCATTGCATACCAAGGGCAGCTCAAATATACTAAAAATACAATCATATAAAGTGTGTAAAGCTTGAAGAGAATCATGAATCCAGAAGTCTTTAACATGCAACAAATAACTACTTACCCCGAACTGAGTAGGAAATTTTGAAGTATTGATGGGCATCTAAAACCATGCAACAACAATTTATAAGAGGAGTCTTTGGTAGAATCTTGAAGCCCAAAATCCAAGAGGGAGCTCTCATCATATAGCACCAACATCGGACATATTATGTTTGTTTGGAATAGATGATGTGTTTGCTTGAAGGTTCTCATGTTTATAAGCTATCATAGCATTAAATGAAATGTCCTTTTGAGGCATTTGTTTTAAAAGTTTATGTGCCCTCATCCATGTCCAGTTCAAGAAGGGGTCGTGATGACGATACTCCAAGATCTGACATTTAGTTTAGGCATCTCTTTGAAGAGCTTCAATGCATCCACCACCGGCTACAAAGCATAAGCTCCAATAACAATATTCCATGAAGAGGCATCATGCGAGGCATTTCATGGATCAATGTTAATGCCTTCCTAAAGCCGCCATAACGAAGATAAGGCGATAGCATAGAGTTCCAAGAAACCACATCCGGATTGGGCAATAGTTAAAATAACTTCAACGCTTCTTCCACTTTGCCAGCTTCACTATAGACCCACATCATAATATTCCACGAGGAAATATTCCTCTCATGCAAATGATCAAACACATTCCTTTAAGTCCTTCACGGCCACATTTACAACTAACATCCTCGCAACAAGTATGAGGCGTAATACATGTTCTCGCTTCAACGGATGAAAAGTTAGAGCATCGCAAATAAAACCTTCAAAGATCATAAATTCACCTAATCTTTGCTTCAATCCACGAATTTTGGCCGCTTTGCTTGAGTTTTACCTTAAATACAAGGAGACGGATAACAAGTTTTGCAAGTCGCCCCGGTAGCATCACAAATCCGGTTATTCTGGACCGCTTCAATCCACAAATGCTCATGCCTGGCATTGAGTCCTTGCCCTAAACCCTTCAATATAAGAGACTTTAATCCAAAAACAAGCAATTCGAATGCAAAACAAAGATTTTGGAGCTATGAACATTGAACAAAACAGGCTAAGTTATGAAATATTGATATGGAAGAAAAAACTAAGTACCTGATGAAATCCAGGCTCCTTGGTAAGTGGAACTCCTAGCTCTGATATGCAAGCTTGCATCCGATCATCACTGCCAAACAAGTAAGGGTATCTATGCAAACAAGAATTCTGCATTTTTTCCAGAGCCATTGCAAGAGGATAAGTGATAGGCTCCAAAAATTACCCCGGATCCAACGGCAGAAAGAACGTCAACATGGCATTCGATACTGCTACAATTGACTGTTAGCCTATATGGGAAGCTTCTGGAAGCGGAAAGGGTCTCAAAGGAACCTAGGGAAAGAGAGTCCGGCAGCTCCTTTTCTTCCTCCTCCGCTGCCCCGAAGTAAAAATTAAAGCATGTTACCTCTTGCCGCATCTGCACTCCGGATGGGCCGTTGATCAAGCAATCTTAGCAGAAGAGGAACGCGCCGTAGTAATCCGTTTTGGCCACGATTGGGACGAAACTCCGCCTCCACCATATGCCTTATTGTAAGAAAAATGCAAGTTCTCGATATGGCTTTCAGAATTAGATCCAATGTAGTAGAGCTTCCGGAACCCTAATATTAACCACAAACCTGATATTAACTTAAGATTTGAAACCTAAACTAAAAAACCATGCAAACAATAAAAGCCCCACAACCACACGATTTTCCCTCTTCTTTAAAATCAATGGCTAACAAATGGGTGCACTCTAGAAATACCGTTTAGTATGTCCACATGAATACGCCCATGAAATCATATGAAAACCATGTCAAAAAGCGTATAAAATCACAAAAAAAATCCCCTGTTATAATGCTACATATTCTATGGCAAGGCAATAATATTTGAAACACGTTTGTGGCATGAAGCCCATTGTCCTATCTTAACCTAGAAGATTTTTTTTTTTTGGAAAATATATTTGACAATGAGGCTTCTATTTGAGAATATAAACTATAAAACATGGCTTTTGCGAATATGAATGTGGTAGTACCAATGCAATTCACATCTAATTGTTAAATGCCACATCTCCAAAAAAATTGTCAACCTTGAGCATTTAGGAGATATTACCTCAAATGGGGATTTCTATTACATTGGTCGTATCTAAGTCCAACCCTTGCCAAGTCCAACCCTTGCCTGTGTCTCTATTATTGTTTCAGTTGTTATGCACATTTGTTTCGCATGCCAATTGATTTAAATGTGAGCTCAGGCTAAGAAGAGAAAATACATGACTACATTTCCCTTATGCACACGTTTTCCCTTAATAATCTCCCAAAACAACAACATTGACTACAAATGTGAATTTGGTCTCAACTAGAATTTGCCAAGCATGCACTGAACTAGAAGGCAGTGCAAATGTTTTTGATAATCGCATTTTTCCACTTAGATTGCCTCAAGGGATTTACTTGATTGTCTCTAAGGATCAACACAACTATCTTTGATTGTATCTAAGGATTTATTTGTCATAATGTGCGCTGCCGAGTCTGGCGGCCGCCGAGAAAAATTGTACGTCGGAATCTTTCCAGGTGTGCATTATGGGACATAATGAACGGTTGGCTGAAATTACATCATTCTAGGCCGACACATGGCATCCAGAACATTCCTTCTTCTTGGCTATGGCGGAGGGCGCCAGGCTATTGCGGAGGATGGCAGGCTATGGCGAGGGCAGATATGGCGAGGCCAGAGTTTAAAGATTGAAGATATACTGGAAGTTATTTCTCGCTTCAAGGATTTTTCATGGCTCAAGGTTTTTCAAAGGATCGAATTCATAGATTTAGAATAGATTGGTCGCCCAGAGCAGAGGACCGGAGCAGAAAAATAGGGAAGCCAATGTAGTGAGGACCAGAATAAGGTCTGTGCCTTCATCCTCAACAATCCAACCTCGGCAGAAGAAATCCGGCTCCAAACCGACACGAAGAAATTTGGCAGAACAAATTCTGCTTTATCTTTCTTACCTACTCCCTCGCAGGTCACAGGCAGCACCACTCTGGAAGAGCCGGAGCACGATTACATCGTATAATTTTAAAGGAATAATGCAGTAATTTCGGCCAACCGTTCATTACGGTGTGTGAATAGTATATTTAATAAGATCCATTATCTTAAAATTTTTAACATAACGGACTATAGTGTGAAGATATATTTAAGGGAACAACATCTACAATTGTAATTACACTCATTTGAACATGAACATCCGCATGCTGCTATGCAATTAGCACTTTTATCCTACAAAATCAAATAGAAGATTTTATTGATAACATTTTATTACACATACTTGCTCTAAACCTATTGCACACGCCCACAATTAATGCCCGGCATCGCCGGGCACACGTTTCTAGTTTCATATTCTAAAATCTTAGGCAAAGACGTATAGAGGTTCGATATTCCCTCAATACCTTAGGCGTAATCATATTTCATATTTCAAAATCATGGGCGCCTCCAATCATAAATGACTATAAGGAAAACGAGAGGTGCTTACAGGCCCTAACATATGGTCTGGGCCGTAGGATCGACGAATCCAACGACTGTGGTAGTCCAGGGTGCACCTCGATCCCACAATTTGGGACTGCAAAATCTCCCATGTTTCTTATCATAGTTATTTAACTGATTGCGCATCAAAGGTTTGAGTGACACTGATTTTTCAGCAAGTTAAATAAAGTACTTTCAAATTCTGATTGCATATTTGGATTTAACATGACTAAATTAGTCAAGGTCATGTTTTAAATTGTTAAAATCTGATATATTTTTTTGGCCAAAAAATAACACGTTATCAACTTCGTAAATAACTAGTTACACGTTATTTTGGCGTTAACCGTTAGCTAACGATAACTGCTAACAAACAACTATGCTTGGCATGGTGCTTAATCCATAGACACGACAGGAGGGCCTTTATTAGCAACAATCTCCTGGTCGCTCACAGCACCATTCATCTTCAAGAGCACGAGCCTGTCTCAACGCATTAGCATGTTCATAATGCATCATATCGAAACAACTGTCCATATAAACTCGCACTTTCTTCTTGTATTTTTTCTTTGGAAATAACCCAAACACAGGGATCACAGATGTTATTGAAGGAAATGATAAGAATCTGAAATACTGAGAGGACAATCCCCAAATGGCTGCCACGAGATAAGCCCACTCAGTATCCTCTGCATCCCCAGTTCTTCATCTACCCTATCGGCCAAATATTGTGGCGAAATCGGATCAAACAAATATAGAACCAATGGAGATGGGCTTGGCCAAGGATCAAGAAAGTAAGGAAATCGCGCACCAACTCGCCATAGCCTCCTTCGAGCAAGCAGCACCAGTTAGCCGGTTTCCACATTGGCTAACCAGCAACATGATTGACCGTCAGTTTACAGCCAATAATGGGCTTGGAGCAGTTATTGACATATTTTAGGCATATACTGACATACACTTTGAATATGCCACAAACCCACATGGACGAGGGTCTGCCCCCTTAGGGGCAACCCAAAAACACATTTGCAAAAAAAGTCTACGACCTAATCTATTCAAAGAAACAAAAATAAAACCAATCCAATGTCTCCAACCAAAGTTGTAGGCCTTTGAAGAAGGCCAGTCTGTTGTCTCACCTGTTCACATTCTGCCCATCTACTATGCACTCACTCACTCATATTATTTTTTAACACATGTTTTTTCATGATCCACTCACTCATATCAATTTTTAACATTCAACGGATTTTTCCGGTTGGTTAGTGCATGGCAAGAAAACGTCTCTAGAGTTTCATGCATATTTCTATTAGGGATGCAAATTTTGGAAACTTGAAATATCCGACAAAGTTTGCACAATCACTTTTGTATTGCGGGATGCTGCAAAGATTGAGAGTAATATTTTGATATGATATTGTATGTGAAGTCGTATAAATATGGGTTTTGAGGAGCTTGATGCCAAATTTGAGTAGCTTAATTTCTTGAATTTTTTTTTGCGCGTGTTGTTTCGATGGTTGTAGGCATTTTGTTGGGCTACATTTGGAGGCAGGGACGGAGTGCGTGCTCATGGATTCGAGGCGAGAGGATAAGCCTCCGAATTTTAGGGTATGGATGATTTTGCATGCCACTTTCTATTTGCAGCTATGCTGAGGTTGAGGATGCGCCGGACCTCTGATTCATCAGGCCGATTGTGGTGCAGTTGATGCAGTTAAACAACGAAATCAGGAAGCCTGGGACAATATGCCAAGTCAAATATGCAAGCTTCGCCTAAAAATAATGGGGCAAACAATCTAGACAAGGTGTTGGAAGTCCCCATCCGGGAGGACGGACTCGAAGAGATGGTCATGCCATCATTGTGAAACTCTACTTTACTCTATGGAATCTAAACTAGTTTCATTTCAAGGAGAAACTGCAAACTGGCATTATGTTATGATGAATTTTACAGACATAATAGACCTTGGTTCGAGAAAGGAAGGAGAGGGTTGCAGACATATTCGGTGGTGGAAGCGTTTGGAGCCCACACTGTGGAGGTCGGAGGGGTGTTGTATGCTAGGTAGGTGTAACCACAGTGGCAAACAAAAGCCTTTAGTTTGCCACGAAATCGTGCACGCAATGGTGTTTGTGCACCATTGAGCCGTGCAAGAAGTTTTAGGCACAAGAAGATGCTGCCTTTAATGTAGAAGATACTATGGAATCTTTCATGATCTAAGGGTCCACAAAACACAATAAAAGCATTAACCATAAAGAAAGTAATACGATAAATTTTCCATACTGAAATATATTTGTTTGTTGTTATTTGTATTGCTTGATACTAGATGTTATTTTGCAAAATGTTTATACCATGGTATCACTTTCTTTATGGTTATAGTTTTTGTGGTTTTGGGACTCTGAGATTATGGAAGATGCCATGATATTTTTCACATCGAAGGCCAGCATTTTTTCTCTCCCAAAGATTCTTGCACGGACCAATGGACAAAGACCATTGCATGCACTATTTTACGGCACCGAGAGCTGTCGGATGGGCATATTTGCCCTTTATTCCTTGATCTAGACCATACATAGCGATCCTCGTTTGTGGGGTATGCCTGTACAAGTTTTTGTATACTGTATATTCAAATTTACAAAATACTATAAGGTTTGAAGGAATATACTTAATGGTGTTAATTTTGTACATGTATTGTAAGTTTCTAGGGGCTCTCGCTGCCCTACGTAACCCCCCGTGTGAATATGCACCCAAACCAAAGGGGGTTTTAGGGGGATTCTAATTTAAGTGTGTTGGATGCAATTGGTTGTTTTAATTAATATTAATGGTAGTTGTATGTTGGTTGTTATATTAAAAAAAAAATTTTGGGCCCTTCGGGCCCTAGGAAATAGCTAGGCACTTCAACTTCAAAAGAAACACTTCAGGAAAACATCTAAAATACTCCATAGCAAAAGACAAAGTATTTTCCATCCAAATTTTGATTTGCTTCAAAGGCAAATAAAAATGTAAGTATATCCCAATCATACGAACACTACAAAGCTATAGAGTTATCTTTTATTATTTCCAATCTCTCCTTGATGGGAGTAAGGAGATGACAAAATCCATAAAATCCCATATTTACATGTTTGTAGGCAATGTCTGTAGCCTTGTAGCCTTGGAATCAACACATTTGGTAGGGAAGAAAATATGCCACAAATCCTGCTAAAATCTCCATAGCTCCTAGAATGCCACAAGCCTTGGAATCGACACATTTGGTAGGGGAGGAAATATGCCACAGTGCTAAAATCTCCATATCTTCTATAATGCCACATCCCCCCGTAGAGAAACAATTTTAGTTCCCCATTCTATTGTACTGTAACTTATTTCAAAGGTAACCATGCAATGCCTGTCTGTAAATTTCTGGAAGCTGAACAGCTCTAGTGTTTCTAAAAATTTGCATGACTTTCCCACAGCTTGCAAAGCTGCACCAGTCACACTCATGCATTGCGGTAACCATCTTCCATATCTAACTTAGGGTTTTCAATTTCTTCAAATACATGTTGCAATTACCAGTCTATCTCCTGAAGAAGCTCCTTCGAATCAGAGGTCTTATGGGATGAAGATACCACTCTGCAAACAATGGTATTTCCAAAACAGACCAGAGGATGTAAGCAAAGGAAATGACATACCATTTTAAAAAGGGATAAAACCCTGGAACTCTCATGAAGAAAACACGCCAGATTTCTTTAAACAATTATAGCACAGCTTATGCATCTTAGTGTATTTTTGACAGGGCTTTTCAAGCATGAAATGATCATAGGGATGCCTCCATTCTTCAAAATTATTGCTGCATTTTCAGGAACCGGAAAAGGTTTATGCATATGAACCATACTGAAGATGCCTACTTCCTTTATTTCTGCCAATGAGGTTCAGAACTGTAGCTGCAATGTGGGAAGCAGACAGTCCAGCTTCTAGCAACTGGCCCATTGGAGAGCCGTGGTCAATATAATGATCTGGTAGAACCATTGGTCGCCACTGGAAAATAAGATTCTGTTAGTTAGTAACGTAGACTAAGCTTTGCCGAGAAACAAATTTACCTTTAATTTTCCATCGAGAAGTCCATCAAGTGCCATAAAATGAACAACATGAGATCCAAAACCCCCCACGCTTCCTTCTTCCACTGTAATCAACACTTCATGCCCTTTGGCAAGCAGTCTAATTAAACTGCCATCAAGATACGTCTGTTCCTTCCTTGCTCACTGGAGTTCTGTCGCAACCATGCTACCAGGGTATCCATGCACCATACAACTGTAGGTCCACTGGCACAGTTCAGATATGCCCATGAACTCCTGTTATGTTTGCATAAAACAGTCTAAAAAGAGAAACACTATTTAAGGCAAAAACCTGTATCAAGTCCCGCTTCATACTTGCAACAAGCCGCAAAGCAGTGTTAGCAATAGAATGATGTTTCCTTCCACCAGATATCTAGACCTGCATTCGATACCGACATCATCCCTTTCTATTATTTTAGTGATCTTTATTTTGCTTGGACGCTTCTGCCATACATGACACTGTTGCCTTGAAACCCACCAGACCAGACCTGTGGCTTTATTTCTTGCTCTATTCTTCTGCAGTACCTCGCCGACCCATATCCCTCTGCCCCTTCTATAGTTATAGAAATTGAATCAGATATGGGGTTCAACCTCAAAGAACTAACACCCAGGCTGTGCAACAAGATAAGAAAATAGGCTTAGCTGATCCGACATGATCCATGCCCTGTCGAATATGGCAGAGGACCAGGCAGAACAAAACCCTAAGTTGAAGGGTCTCGAGCCTTGCATGCAAAGCAAGGAAAAAATACTTTTTTTAAATTATAAAAAATATATATCAAAATTTATGGATTCAACCATGGGAATGTGTCACGAAAATTAAAGTGAGCGTATGTGCACTCTAGATGTACCGATTAGTACGTCTCATGGAATACGATCATCAAATCATATAAAAACCTTAGGAAAAAAAGTACAAAAATACAAAAACAACCCCCTGTTATAATGCTAGATATTGCCAAGAACCACTAGTTCTATTTACCGCAATGGCTTCACTTGAGCGGCATATCTGGCCGCTACGACTTTAACAACATAACCTCCCAACCTGAATAAGTCAAGCTAGAATTTGGCAATGCATGTAATATTGATGAATGCATTTAAGACCTGTGATGATACAAACAACACAGACAACAACCAACTGTAATAGAGAAAAGTTGCAGAAACAAAGACTATATTACACACGTTAGATACTATCAACCAGGCATCTCTTCTTAGAAACATTTTCTTGCCAAAGACTTCCCACAAATTCACACTACACAAACCAAACCTAATCGGCTCTTTACCTCCAGAGATATGTTGTTGCAGCATTTTGTTGAACTTTCCTGCTTAATATAAAGCAAATAGCAAAAAACAGAAGAACAGCAACTGGTTTACTCTAATACAATCTCAAATAAGCCTCAGAATATGCAAAGACATCAAGTTACACACATCTAAGCAACTAAAATACAGGCATCATACACTTGTCAACCCCCAATTTTTGGATTATCATATCCTCTATTTTTGAGAAGACTTAATTTCAATGGAAGATCTTGAGCACCACCATAATGAGTTTACATGCGCAACTAATCAAAAGCAACTGTAGTACATTAATTAGGACTCTCCAATCCTACAAAGTGTGAAATCAACTTTCTTCATTCTGCAGCAGTAATTTGTTAAGGCCATTAATGTAATTGGCATTCACATAACTTCTAATGCCACTTCCATCGTATTATGTCAATCCTCATAGTAAAGGGCCTCTAAATTGGGGTCAAAGGTTTCTCTTATGGAAGGAAAAACTTTTATGAGCAGGAAGTTTCACGAAGAAACTTGTTGGCAGCGGAAGCAGCGAGCTACGTGTCGCGTGCGGCACCAGCAAGTTTCTTTCTGAAACTTCCTTGCTCATGAAATTTTCCCGCTGTAATCTTAGCAGACCCTCAAATTTCCTCAGCCTCCCTTTATCCGGCTTCCCATATAATCAGTTCTTAGCTTGATATGTGATTCAAGGAAAAATTATTTCTAGAAAGTTCACCGATCATGTGGGTTGTTATACTTTTGTCAGCTAAAATCTAAATTTTTGTAGAACCCCATTTGCTTAAATTATACATGAAATATACTTGTTTGGCTTTTAAATTTTTTCCCACACTATGGGATCGATTTCTAAGGGATGGACATGTTAATGATGTATACAGGAATGGCTCTTCACCTTAAATTCCAGTGTGGAACAAGTGCCGACGCGTGGAGCCATTCCCGCAATGTGAAAAGAGGGTAGCAAGGATTCAGCAGGGTAAAAATTGCTAATATGTTGGATTACAACATTAGAATCCTAGGTAAAAATGTCGGAATGTCATGTTGAATCAGAGAAGGCAAAGTAAAAAATCTTCTCGTCCGTGGGTTCAAAATAGATTAACATTCTTCAAAAGAAAATGTTCCACGTGGTGATTGGCAGACACTGCTGAATCCTTGCTACCCTATTTTTATGTATAAGAGAATTGCAATCCAGGTTGCATTCCGGGGGAGGAATCCCTGCTGACGTCCCTGGAATGCAATCTGAATTGCAATTTCCTTAATGTAGATATAACTTGGGTTGCATACTGCACCTTGGCGCTCCGGAATCAGGGGTAAAAGCAGAAGCATAGGAATGAGAGGTAGATGGTCAGAATGTAAGGTAAATCCTCAAGAATGCAAAATAAGTTCAAGAACAGCTGCCGCTACTGAGCTTGGTAGAAGTTCAGGAAAATAAACTAGGCTAAATGGTCATTGCCATTGGCGGATATGGTAGGACGCAACCTAACTTGCATTTACGTGTATTATTTGTGTTAATCGGCGAGGGGTATCAAGGGAACTTCAAACAAAAAGGAAGGGGAATTCAATTTCATTACTAGAACCCTAATATTTTGTTAGAGTTTGCGTTACAAACAGGTTCACCATTTCTTCTGGTTGTGTCGAGATGTTCATGTGGCGATTTTGCTAAGGAGTAAAGCGACCAATGCTATAGAGGCCGAACCACCGAAAGATTTGTTTGCTTCAAAGCAGTTCATAGATGAGCATTTTTGTTTCTTGCTGAGATTTTGACAGAGTTGTAGGTTAATCCGAGCTAAGAGCAATCTAACAATTTAATATGCAGTGTATGGACAGAAAAGGGTTTGATTGCCAAGGCATCTACATGTCTGACTAGCCATGGCCAGGCGCAACATAAGCCCCATTTAGGTAGGGGTAAAAGCATGTTAGGGTGTACCACTTTTGGAACCTGCAAAAGTACATACACTAGGTACTTCAGAACTGGGTACTTTCTCATTTTTATTTTCATTAAAACTAGTACAAAAGTCCAAAATAAAAGTCAAGGACGCATTAATATTCAAGGTTAAGATAAAGATAATGCTACTGGAGACCAAAATATATATAAAAGTTCTAGAATGTACCTTTTATTGAGATATTACACAGGTACCCAGTACCCAGTCCTGGGTACCTTTTTAGGTACTTTTTTGGTCACTAAATAATACTTTTTAAGGGACACCCTAACATGCTTTTACCCTAGAACTACGTTTGTTAGTTGAGATTCGCTAGCTTAGATCGCCATACATCCTTTTTTTAACCTGACAATGCTATATCTGAATTATGTGCTAAGTATCTATTGGCTTTTCTTGTTTGCAGCTAACTTCTGAGTTCTTATTGCAAGAAAAACATTTATGAAGATTTGTCTTCTCTGCCTCTTTTGTTGCAGAAGCAGAAATTTGTGTACAACTCAAGGTATACTCTTACATCCTTTTTTCTTCGTGTGTATCTTGTGTAATTTCTTGATATTCATAGAATAAAAAAGCTACTCAAGCTATCTTTGTTCTGTTACTCTATTATTTTGTTTTATCAATTCTTCATATGCTTAATTAAAGCTTTATTACCAGTTGTAGTAAAGCATTACTAGTGTGCTTCAACCATAGTAAACATTCTATGTTGTGTTTTTTTTACTTCCTTGTTGGTTTTGTGTTTCTTTTATTTTCTTTGTTGCCACATCTGAGTTTTCATTGCAAGAAAAATAGCTAGTAAACATTGTCTGGTCTTTGCCTCTTTTCATGCAGAAGCCGAAATTTGGAAACATCAATTACAGGCTTTGTCTCTTCGTAACTGCTCCCGAGCTTCCTTTGGAATTGCCTGCAGAATCTCTTGCATGGATCATGTGATATTAGCAGACTTATCTGGTACATTGAAAGAAACTTTCTTATCCTGCTTTTGATAGCTAGACAGCTGAGGAGGTCCCGAGCTAGGAGAGTGTCCCCGATAAGGTGTATAGTTCATGTTCTGACCAAAGGTAGAGGAATGTTGTGGCTGGTATTTGGGACTATCTTCCTCTAAGCTAAAGGCCTTAGCTTCGGCTTTTGCTACTATTTTTGGATCTATGGCTCGCACCATTTTCCTAAGTGTGGGGGATAACCCTCAATATAGCCTTCAACTGCCCTGCGTTCATTAATTCCTGGGACATATAGCCTTAAACGCATGAACTCATTCGTGTATGCTTGGATTATCAGGTTTTTCTGTTCTAGGTGGTAGAACGTTTTAATCTATTGGCAACGATGAGCTATGGAGATATAATGAGATTTGAATGCTTTGGCAAAGACCTTGTATCGACACCTGCCTCGTGTTAATCCATGAGAACGTGCATATCCTTTCCACCAAATACGGGTTGACCCTATAAGGTTGGTGGTAGCAACCTTGCCCGATATCTTTTTCAGTCATTCCATATGATTTGCCGAACTCATGTGCATCTCATCTACCTAGAATTTGGTATCCATACCCGACCTGGCCTTACATGAAAATTGGGCTAACTTACAGTTCTTCCAAATGCTTGTGATGGCAGAGTCCACTATCTTTTGATGGTCCTTTTTAGGGGATTTGGCATGATATCCTGAGGACGTAGAGGAATCCGATGACTGACGAAGCAGAACTTGCATCAGATGATGAACTGCTCTGTATATGTTTTGAACATGTGGATGTAGCTAGAGCAGGTACTGATGCAGGTGGTGGTAGCAGATGTTGATTAGCTACAACAGAAATTTCACTCCTGCAGTATTGCTGGCAGATTGTTTTGAAGTATATAGGCTTGGAGCTCAGTAAGCTGACGCTTCGTAAGTATGAGCTCTTGCTCTGGAATTAAACGACTAGGTTGCACGGGGGTCGCCCAAGAAGGGGGACGCGCACCATCAAAAATATAAATAAAGAGTAGAGATAAGCAAGATGTACAACCATAGCTTAGAAGTTGCATGCAAGGCATTCATTAAAGAAAGAGGATAAGACAAAATATATCAAAAAGTTATATTAAAGGATGGCATACAAATGCCAAATTCCTTGGTGCATATTTCTTAATGGCCTAAAGCCATACATCTATGACAAAGAATACTTTTAGGAACTAGGTCCTGCATCTTGATCCATGGAAGTAGGAGACGGCGGTGGTTGGCAGTAAGTAAAAGAATACTTTTAGGAACTAGGTCCTGCATCCTGATCCATGGAAGTAGGAGACGGCGGTGGTTGGCAGTGTCAAAGTAAAGTGACACCGTGGCTAATAGTAAGAGTAGCCACGGAGGCAATCTCCGTGGGAAACAATGGAGCGGCCACTTGGAGGTTCATGCTCATCCATGGTGCAATATCCTGCCCTAGGGCGGTCAAAGCAAAATCACGACGCACAAGCACATATGTGAGCATGCGAGGCTAGAGCTTCTTATGCCCGGCTAAGGTGGATAGAGCACGGAGTGCCCACCATGATGCCTCGGCCTCCGCAGCCAGATCTCGAGCAATGAAGAGGACATGCCCTTACTTAAAAGCTGAAAGAAGCGAGTAGTGTGGTTTCCCAAGGCATGAACCTCAGGAATAACAAAGGTGTCTACCTCCTTGTCGAGGTCCATGGTCACCTCATCTTCCTTAGATTCTTGCTTCTCTTCCCTCAAATGATCTTTATTGTCATAAAGATCTCTCTTCCTCATCTGACTCTGAAGGGATATGCACCAAGTTAATATTTGGGATGTGAGGTCCCATACAACAAAAGCTTCATCAGGTGGTTGTGACGGAGGGCATCAACTGTCTCGATAGTCTCCTGGTGAAACTGAAGCAGTTGTTGTACCTCCGAGGGGAGCTCGGCCGGGTTGAAGTCGATGAAGTCGTCCATACAATACTCGGCAAGCTTGTATAAGACGTGTGTCTTCTTCTTGAACTTGAGGTCAGCAATAATGTGGTATGTCCACATGATATCCTCCAGGAAAGCAAAAGTGTACTCCAGTCGTGGATGTTGGAAGGATTTAGTAATATCAAATACTACATTAGTGAGGATATCAAGGATGCCGACTGTGACATTCAGATGTATGTCATATTGGAAGATAGTAGAATATTCATACAAAGCAAGTAAAATGTTACTTGACAAGGTTCAAAGAATAAGCATAATGATATGCTTATATATGAAGATAATGGGTTAGGTATGATCTACCAGAAATAAACATTTAAGTTATTCCAATAGTTGGAGTTGACTATCTTAGATACAATGTACTAAGGGATATGAAAAGAATTTAAGTCAGGGAAAATAGCTAGAGTAAGTCTAGCATATATGGTATGTTACATTCAAAAACATCCCGAGGATGGTCGGAATAGAATTGAAATAACAGATAATGGGAATTTGACTCTATTCAAGGGTTGTAAATACCGATGAATTAAGCCAGCATTATAAGCTGAGAGTATCTATTGGGTTTTGGGAATAACAAGATGTATAAAATATCGCGTCCAATGATGGAAGAAGAGGACGGTGACTTTGTCGATTATACCTTTAGGGATAACCAACAAGAGGGCAATATATAGCAATTCCAAGTCCCAATAAGAATCAAGATGAGGTGTATAGAGTAGAAGGGGTGAAATTATATAGACCAACTGTCCATATATCCTAAGAGTTACCCTACTCACGGGGAGCAATTGTAGACCATGAAGTACAGGCTGGAGAATCCCTTGCCTTGAGGTATACACCGCTTATAGATTATGACTTTAAGACTCTTAAGGGGTTAAAAAATTGGATAACGAAATGGTGATTACTAACGAACTTTCAAACATAGGGGTTTTCTATTATGAGATCGAGAGGGTTTAATGCCTCCGTCTCATTATGAGGGAGACAAAGACGACAACATTTGAAATCGATGAAGAGTTGAAGTTGACATGATAACTTAAGAAAATAAGTTAATTGTGACAAAGCATGGTTGATATTGGTGTTGGGGTGGTCACCACTCACCACACTGGTCACCACTCACTACACTCGTCACCACACACCACAGTCACCACGCACCACTCACCACACTCACCACTATTGAGGTAGTATAGGAGATTATATATTGTATATGGAGGGATATACGCACATGCACGCGTGCAGGATATTTGCACATATCCATGATCATTGACGAGGATTGTATCTGAGCAGAGAGGGAAGAATAGGGGAACGGTGTATTGAGAGAGAGGATTTTGCTTGATCTAGCTATGGAGATGAGGATTCTTTGTGTTGTGCATTGCCTTGATTTGATAGATTGAGCTTGGATTGTTGGGATTTTCATCTTTCTTGCAAGGTTAGAGTTCAGGCTCTAACAATTTGGCGACCACGGTGCTCGACAGACTATTGATCGGCAAGAATTTCCATTGAAAAAGGAGTTGTTACCATTGGTATTGGTGTTCGTCGGTAAAGAACGGCACCATTGAGAAAGGAGCAATTTCTTGTGTGAAGGAAATTTTGCCGTAATTGATTTGTGGGGTAGAATTTGACAAGGGGAGCGTAGTTTTATGCTCAAGGGAAGTAAGAAGGATATCCCACCAAGCTCCATCGTAACAAGAAGGGGACCGGTGAGTCAATCTTTGGGCTCAAAATTGCATCAAGATTCAATTTCGTTTTCAGATTTGGGTGGGGTCTAATTCTCAGATCCAGGAGGTTTTGATTCCATTTACAGATCTAGAAGGTAATCCGATTTCGTTTTTCAAATTGAAGGGAGATTCAATTTCGTTTTTCCAATTTCAAGAAACCCAAGAAGAGGCAGAGATGGTTGTATTACCACCTATGGTATGGGGTTTTCATGATCTGGTGGATCGGGATCCTTTGAAGCATATTGTGAAGTTTGAGAGGTATTGTCAGCAATGTAAGTTACCGGCTGCTGATTACTTGCTTTGGTTTCATAGTTCTTGCAAGATTCAGTGGAGGAATGGGCACAAACGCAGTCAGATACCATGATATATCAGGAATTAAAGGAAGCTTTCATTGCTAATTATCAAGAAGTTCAGGGTAAGGATAAGACTATAGAAAGGTGGACCAATTTCACACAAAAGGAAGATAAATCAATTAGAGAGTATAATCAGAGGTATATTGCGGTTCTCAAAGCCGTGGTTCATTGGAAGATTGCAAGGAGTGATGAAATGGATATTCAATGGTATGTGAAGGGGCTGAAACGAGCTATTGCTCATAAGGTGAAGGCCAAACAGCCTACAACATTACTAGAGGCACAAAAGTATGCTCGCAAGGCTGAAGATAAGTTAGGATACATTCATGAAGTTGCTGCTCCAGAGCATAAAACAGAGGATATTGCAGCCAAGATTTCTAAGCTTACAATTGGTGAGAAGCCAAAGGAGGTGCAATTTCTTACTTGTGAGTATTGTGGGTCTATTGGACATTCTGATACTACATGTAATAATAATAATAAGATTTATTAACGTCCAACAAAGACCCGTAGGCCATGGGACAACTCTTACAATTTTTACGTCTACTCTCTACTGATAAGAGTATCTTTTTCACTATTGTCAATGTTCTCAAAGAGCTCTCTAATGAATTTTGCCACTTGGCATATTGTAGAGTATTTTTGAAAAAGAGTTGCCAATTCTCATGGTCCCAATCCACTTGGGAGTACTTTTCCCGAAGTGAATGGAACCGAGGGCAATGAAATATTACATGCGATTCTGTTTCAATATCCTGCTTGCATCTGCATGTCCTTTCTTCCCTAGGAAGCCCTGACCATCTCCCTGTTTCAATCATAAGATGATGTGAACCCATGCGTATTTGAGCTATTGCTTGTACCATTCCCGGGTACATGTTCTTATGACTAAGATATAACTGAATACCATGTTTTGCTTCTGGATTAAAGTCTTCCAAATAGTATCTGACCTTTTTCTTATCACAGAACCCAATGTACCGCTCAAATGCTTTTTGTTTAAAATCTTCCCCAAAATCAGCCATTGTAAGATGTAATCGGTTCAACCATCGTGTTACATCCTTATGCCAGCTTGCTTTTCCCCTCCCTCCCAAGGCCGTGGAGGCCTGGATTGCCACACATGCCAAAGATGTTCCCTCTACTCTTTTATTCAAGTATCGGGCAGTTTGCCAAGCTGCTTGAATCTCCAATGGGTATGATCCAATCTCATACGGCACTGATCTTTTCACTTTAAAAACCATATGTAGTAATGTTTTTTGTATTTGCTCCAATGTATGCCACTTCCCTTTTGGCAAGGACGGCCCCCATAGTTCACAAGCATACAAAGCAACTGGCATGACTAATGTGTCAAATAAGCGCTTCCATATTGGCCAAGACCGCACATTTGCTTGACTGCCCTGGTTAAGTATCGCATAGAATGCTTTCAATGCAGCTGAAATCCTACTGTCAATTCCTTGGGTCCAGCTTCTCCTGCCTGCATACACTTCATGCCCAAGGTATTTGTAACAATTAACCTGTTCTACTCTTTCTCTTTGATATATAACATTAGCCTCAATTTTACCAAAGCATACAAGCTTAGTCTTATTCAAATTTATAGTAAGGTCAAACCTGTTGCAAAAATCGGCAAGCGCATCCAATTGTCCTTGCATATCCTCCTGAGAATATGCTGAGAGCAGCAGATCATCGGCAAAAAGCAATAGCACCACTAGCTCCTCATGTATCTGTGGGAATTTGCAACCTTTTGCTTGGAGAAAGCTTTCAAGCTGATCCACATATAGACCAAATAGAGTAGGTGACATTGGGCAGCCTTGCTTCACCCCTACATCACTAGGTATTGCCCCTGTCATACCCATTGGAGTGACCACTTTTCCTTGCACATTTTGGTAGAGTCTTCCCACTGCAATGATCCATTCTTCGGACACCCCCAACTGTGTTAATCTATCTATTAATTTTTGCCGCGGAACCGTATCGAAGGCCTTTGCAAAATCAATAAAGCAGCAAATCAAAGCTTTGTTCCTGGACTTAGCTTCCTCCACTATCGTGCGAAGTGTGATCAAATGATCAAGAGTTCCATACCCGGCCTGGAAACCTGCTTGCCCCTTTGCTCTAATGCCATTTTCATTTGCCCATTTTGTCAGCTTAAGATCAAAAACTTTACCAAATAGTTTAGCTAGAATTGGACTTATCATGATTGTGCGATAGTTTCCGGGGTCCTCTACGTCTCCTTTCTTATAAATGGGCTGGATAATGCTCATGCTCCACTCGGTTGGGAACCCTTCCCAAATTACTTGGTTAAAAAGTAATGATGTTACTTCTGCCAAAATTGGCCCCCCTGCCTTCAGGTGTTCTGCTCTCAAGCCTGTAATATCGCAAGCTTTGCCACATGCTAACAATCGAATTCCTTCCTCAACATCACTAGCATCTACACAAAAGTGTGCGGATGTGCATTCAGGTATCTGCAGTTTATCAGTGCCTTTAAAATAGAGATGAAGCGCATATGCATACCATGTGTCTAAATCTGTGAGAGAGATCTCTTGTACAATGGGTGACAGCTTCTTCCAAAATCTCTTTGTATCCAATTCCATTAACATCTTATCTTGCTGTGCATGTTCCCAGCTTTTTTTTCTTGTCTCGGGCCATTTTGCGATACTTCTTCAAGCCTGCTACAGTATCCACTTGCTTTCTTGCTTCCTTTAGTTCCTGATCAAACCAGGCATTCCTAGGCTGCTTGCCATGTCCACCTGCCGATTTCCCATATGCTCTGCTTACACTTGTTATTAACAGATTATTTAGCGCTGCCGCCTTCGTATGTATATTAACAAAGGAAATAACAGAATGGATACCGGCTTCAATCTCACTTTGAAATCGTTCCCTTTTATCAGGCTTATACTGAAGTCTTGGAAGGTGCTTCCTTACAGCCATTTTGGGCTTAATACCCAATTCAAAATGAATGCAAGCATGATCAGTCTCAGGATGGAAAACATCTATCT
Source organism: Isoetes taiwanensis (assembly GCA_021234155.1). NCBI lineage: Eukaryota > Viridiplantae > Streptophyta > Lycopodiopsida > Isoetales > Isoetaceae > Isoetes > Isoetes taiwanensis. The sequence goes on from JAJEKV010000018.1 coordinate 6,936,506, forward strand.
CAAAGTTCTGGAGCTGTCCAAAGCATGCAGTACTTCCAATTAAGTAATCTACTACAGAATATGCAAACTAACCTGCATTTTCACCTCGATAGGTAAAGCCTGAGGAGTTCTAGGGGCGAATCCCATTGAAAATGATCGTCCAATGATTCGCAGAGATGTAATAAGTGGCGTCCTGCTTTATTAACTTTCCCATGGTCGCTCCTCCTAAGAAAATGTTCTATTGGTTGTATTACTTCCAGATTATCAGGTGATCCGTCAACATATATCTGATTTGCCTGCAATCCACCTGTCCAACAGTTAAAATCTCCAACAAGCAAAACATTTGAATTGTTCTTCCATCTGGATACAAAAGAACCAAGTCTGAATATTGCTGCCAATTGTTGTTCTCGGTCTGCTGGAGGGATGTAACATCCTACTACTATCAGATCTTTATCACTTGTTATAATGGAAGAGGCTATGCGGATTGCCACAAAGTTCTTATCTTCTACATCCTCCCACTCCAAGCTAGCAAACTTGCGAAGACTGTCATGCACATAACAAGCTATGCCCCCATACGGTCTCCCCCGTATTGGTTTCTTGTTCCAGACTGAAAAAGATTGATAACCCGTGACACTTGGTATCCTGTGTGTTTCGTGTTCCCATGTTTCTACCGCAAAGAAAATGTCCATCTGACGACTATCTAGCATGTTAATATAATGGTTTAATCCTTTTGGACCTCTAACATTTAGGCATCCAAAGCTAATTGCGGCAGGCCCCAATTGCCTGCCTGGGAATTCCTATTCCTTTCGATCTCTTATGATAACCTGACCATTCCTGTAAATAGCCCACTTTCCTTCTTCTCTTACTTCTTTACTCAATGCTGCAGGACGGTTTGCAAGTTGCAGCCAAGTTAAATCTTCACACACCCGGAAATATGATCCCTTTAAATTTGGCCCTGCTTTGAGCATTTCTACTCTTGCTGATTCATCTCTACATTTTACTAAAATATGTCTATGCTTGCCTTCTATCTTTTTTCCTGTTCTCCATGCATCTAGCACGCATGATTTGTCAATCTGGAGCTGTTCATCACAAAATTTATTTGTGACCATCCTAACATCTTCCTTTTCCCCCTCTGGAATGCCGATTATTCTAACCCGGGAGGCCCTTTTCGTTTCTCTCTTTCTTCTTCCAAAATTGTCTGCACTTCTTCTTTTAAATTTGCTTCTGGTCCTATTCCCTGAACTTCTTTCTTTTCCAATTCTTCTACCCGTGCTGTTAATGCCTCTACCGTGCTTTTAAGCTGGGCAACTCTATCTAATAAAGTTCTTACCTGTGTAACTTCTACCTGTACCCCTCGAACCATGGTAATAAGCTCCTCCCAGGCTGATTTAGATAGGACGAAGGCATCTAGGTCTACTGCTGGTTCGCTGCGACGTCCTCCAGCCATCGTGGCTACTGTACCTCCTTGTCTTCTACGAAAATGTCACCGCCAACAGGTTTTCGCCAACAGTTCTGCCAATATCAAGAAATTGCGGAAACATGTAGATTGCTGAAATTCTGCTCAAGATGCCAAATAAAGGGCCATAATGATCAAGAATGTAGGGAGAAGAGATTCTTTGAGAGGGCCAATCCGGTATTTGTTGTTATACAACAAGCACCACCTATTCCTATTCAACCAATGCAGGCAGCACCTCTCATACCACAAGTTCCAATGATGCCACAAGCTCCAATTGCTCAACAAGCTCCAATGAGTTCCACACAAATGGTGCAGCCAAAATAGGGATGGTATCCAAGTAAGGCTCATTTGTATTGCAAGTTATGTGATAAATTCAAGCATGATGAGAGTACTTGTTGGAAAATTCATGGGAAACCGGAATGGGCAACCAACAAGTATCCACCAAGGCAGCAAGTGTTTGAATCAGTACCTCTTCCTAATAATGATGTTCGCATTCAAGATGCAAAGTACATTGATAATCCTCAAGTTAAGGCTCTTATCGAGGAGCTTAAAAAACAAGAGAAGGCAAAATCAGTAGTAAATTGTGGATTCGTTGAGGTAGACAGTGACCCATTTCAGCAAGAAGAAGAGATTGGAGAAGTAAATGCGGTTACAAGATCACAAAATGTAGTGCAAGAACCAAGAGTAGTGCCAATTGCAGACAAGACTAAGACCTCTTTTCCAAAGGCTTTGAAGGGACAAGCTTTGAAGGTATCAGCACCTAAGAAGGTGCAATTTAATGTGCTGCCCATAGAATAGTTTCAGTCTATAGAAGAAAATCAGCCCATAGTGATGCCTCCTATGGTGGATGAGGAAATTCAAACTGCAGATGATGTGATCAGCCAAGTTTTGGCCACTAAAGTTACACTTACTCCAAATTGATGCAATTGATGCATTATTCTCTAAATTTGTTGCAAAAGTTAGGGGGAAGAACAAAATCAGAAATTTCAGTCCAACAAATCATCTCAAATGATACCAATAAGAGTAGAATGGAGCCACCAGCCCGGCAATCCAAGGATCCAGGGCCATTTCTTTGTGATGTGAGTATTAATGGATATTTAATCAAAGACACCAACATAGATACCGGCAGCGGAGTGAATGTAATGCCTTACCACATAATGCTTCAAGTTGGATTGAAAATGATGGAACCGACAACTATGATGCTCAAAGCATTCAATCAAATGAAGGTGCAGCCTATGGGAGTCATAAGAAATGTGTTATGCAAGGTCTATGAGGTGGAAGCAATCTTGGATTTCATGGTTTTGAAATTTCCAAAGAGTGTGCATGCTGAAACTTATATTTTGTTGCTGAGCCGTACATGGTTAGATGCCGTACAAGCTGAGACTTCAAGGAGGAAGCGCGAAATGAACATCTTTCAAGGAGAACACAAGGTTACTATAGATCATCCTCTGAAATCAGCAAAAGGTACCTTTCTTTGCAATCCTTCTTTGAGCAGCCCGCAGTTAGAAATCAGCAAGGAGAATGCCATGGTATCAGGGCAGCAAGGTCTTAGTTGTTTTCATGTCTTGGAAGTGGGTGACAGGGAAGATAAGACTTTGTACAAGTGGTTAAAAGGTACCCAAATCTCAGAAGTATGTCATTTACAGCAGGAAGTTGCAGATAAGTATATTCAAAGACTTGAAAGTATTGGTGAAGATGAGTTACAAGAGACTCTTGTGAACATGCAGGAAGAGTCAATTCAAAGACCCATTGGGGAGACTTTATTTCCACAAGGAATTGATCAAGATCAAGTAAGGATGTTGATTTTGACATCAAGCATGGATGGGTAAACAGAAATCAGCCCACTATACAAGGAAATGTATTTTGATGGTGCATTCTCTAAACTCAAGAATTATGGAGGTATAGGAGTATTTCTGATATATGGACATAAGAAGAAGATTGTTACGTTGAGTATGCCATGCACGACAAGCAGTAATAATGAGGCTGAATACCATGCCCTTATTCAAGGGATGACTTTGGCAAAGAAGAAGCATGTTGATTGTTTGACTATTTTTGGAGACTCTTTGCTAGTGTGTCAACAACTTATGGATCAATTTCAGGTTTTAAGTGTTAATTTGAGACAACAAGCCATGGATTTGAAGGCGTATTTTCAGCAGTGCATTGTGGTACATGTTCCAAGAGAACAAAACAGTGTGGCAAATGCTTTAGCACAATCGGCAATGGTGCAAGCAGCTTGGTGGCATGCGCACATTCTGGAGGATGACGTAAATCATATCGGTCCATGTTCATCACAGTCACCACAGTCATCACATTCACCATAGTCATCACCTGCACCACATTCACTACCGTCACCACATTCACCACAGTCACCACATTCATCACTGTCATCACATTCACCATATTCATCACTGTCACCACATTCACCACAGTCACCACATTCACCACATTCGTCATTGTCACCACACTCACCACATTCATTACAGTCACCACATTCAGTCAAAAACATTAATATTTCTCAAGGAAATCAAGAAGAATTGGTTACTATTGGAGGGGATCTTACTCAAGAGGAGGAACGTGATTTGATATCTTTGTTAAGTACAAAGAATTAAAAGGCATTCCACCAGAGGTTGTGGTTCATACCATTGATTTGAAACAAGGATCAAAACCAGTCCAACAAGCTCAAAGGAGAATGAGTCCAGCAATAGAGGAGCAAGTAAAGGTTGAGGTCATGAAGCTTTTGGAGGCGGGATTTATTGTACCAGTGCCAAATTCAGATTGGATCGGTTCTATTTTACCAGTGAGAAAGTGAAATAACTCAATCAGAGTATGCATTGATTACAGGGATCTCAACAAAGCTACCAAAAGAGATCATTTTCCTACACCATTCATAGACACTTTGTTGGATATTGTTGCAGGAAATCAGGCCTATTCATTCTTGGACGGTTACTCAGGATATAATCAGATCCAAATCTATCCACCACATCAAGCAATGACGGCTTTTCGAACACCTTTTGGCATTTATGCTTATAAGGTATTACCTTTTGGCCTTACAAATGCTCCAGCCACATTTCAACGAGCTATGACATATGCTTTTCATGACATTTTGGACTGTTTGAGAGTCTTTATAGATGACTTAACAGTGTTTTCGAATCCAAGAAGGGATCACTTAGATCATCTCAGAAAAGTTCTTTAAAGATGCCGATTGTATGGCATGTTTAAATCCTGCTAAGTGTATTTTCTTCACTAGAGGAGGAAAACTATTGGGCAATTATGTTTCAGAAAAGGGGTTACAAGTGGATCATGGTAAGATTGCAGCCTTGGAGAAGGTGAAACCACCTACAAATGTATCCCAAGTGAGAAGCTTATATGGCCAACTCAGTTTTAGTAGGAGGTATTTGCACAATTTTGCTAAAGTAACCCAGCCACTTGTGGATTATATGAAGCAAGCGCAGAATTTTAGATGGAAGGAGGATGCTCAAGAAGCATTTGAATGGTGCCTTGGCCCCCCTCCCTCCCTTCTTTTGTCATGTTTGCCCTTTTGCCCCTCCCCATATCCCACCCCTTTTGCCCCTTTGCCCCTACCCATATCCCTTTCCCTAACCCACCCCCTTGCCCCTACCCATACCCATTTGGATATGGTCCCATATCCCCTTTTGCTCTCCCCCTTTGCCCCTCCTCCTCTTCCCCATGCCCCCTGCCCCTGCCCTTCCCCCTCCTCTTGCCTGGCCCCTCCCCTTGCCCTTTTGCCCTCCCTCGTGCTCCTTTGCCTTTCCCCCTCCCTCCCTCCCTCCCTCCCTTCTCCCCTTCCTTCCTACTCTTCTTTCTCCACCATCCCCCTTCATATTCTCAGATTATCGTATGTAAATGTTATTCTTATTTTATCAAGAAAAAATCTAATAATGATTCAATGGCAACTTACTTCTTTTTTGCATGAGTTCCATTTTCAGCCTGAGACCCAAACATGATCAGGATCTGACCCACTTTAATTAAATGCGACTTTTTCCCGTAGCACATGCCTTAGTAGCAAATTTCTTCAGCCCTGCCATGACTTAATCTATATTACATTCATGTGCTTTAACTTATGCCTTACTTGACTTTATATACTGGGGATAAGTAAAATTCATAGAGCCAATCATAGCTAATGCTATTTTCTTTAGTGTCCAAGTCTTGACTCGTCTCGCTTCCCAGAGAACGGATCTCTCATGGCCCAACCGACTAGGGACTGCCATGCAGCACCCCTCTAGGCCATGGGTTTGAATTTCTTCAATCCTATCACCCTTCAATACTTCTTCTCAAGAGTCGTGTTCCTTTTATAGATCACTTCCTCATATCACAATACATACTCTATAATACATACAAAAATGTCATCACTTTACTCTCACTTATCTAGAGTACAAACTTTAGTATTCTTGCCAAACTTCATCGCCTATATGGCAGTGATTATTTGTCTGCGCTACACGCCTGTCAAATTGACAGCGGCCTACCCTCTTTTGGAGTGGTTCTACCATAATGCTCCAATGGCATCCAACCATTGTTGACTAGTCATCTCCTTCTAGGGTATCTAGTTATGGATGGGGCAAAGTGTTTCCAACCTTTACTTTAGTGCCTGAGCATCCTTAAATTCTATAGATGAACTTACATCGTCCAAGGGATTATATGAATATTCTAAAGGACAGTACCACTCAAAGACCTCTCATGGTGAATCCAATCTACCATGTTGTCCTAGGAATTGAAAGTCTTCTTCCCTAAGCCACGCACCAGACCTTTAAAGAGCTTCCAGCCCTTGCGGCCTTTCAAGCCAGAAATCTATCCTTGTTTGCTAGGAAAGACCACCCCTCAACTCATGCCACTCATCTAAAAGTTGTGAAGGTAATAACCTTCCCATCCAGGTCGCTAGATATAATGAATAGGGGTCCTTCATTCCTTTCCTTCTTCAATACGTTTTCTACGTCCAGGGTCGATTTTCGTCACCCCGACCCTTGAAGTGTGTTGCTTATTAATTTCCACATTGCACATCGATTATACACGTGATTCAACGTATACAATTCACCTTTGGTTGTGAGTCTTATTCCGTAGTGTCACCAACCCATTTACCCCTTCAGATATTCCTTAACCCTCTTATGGCTTCTAAGCCGCTACTATATGTCATATGATATATAACAGTTCATAGTATGGGGGGAGGGGGGGTCCTAGAAATGTTAGTTATTAGGTTTCTCGGTCATGACGTTATGCTGCTGTTGTGGCATTCCAAATGACTGGGCATTCTCATCTAAGCCATAGTCATGCCCTAAGTTAGCGAATGAGCCTTCAGAAGAATCGTAAGTTACCTAGAGTTATCAGGTGCCTGCCTTGCATTTTGTGAGCCTTCCTAAAACACCTATGTCTGATACAACCTAGGCTGTTATTTTTCTGCTACCCCGACTTGTATCAATGTTCAAGCCCTATATGTTCTAACTTACACTTCCATGTAACCCATGGTTTTCACCTTTGCCTGATCCGAGTATGGATCATGTGGGAGAGTTAGACTTCGTTGTCTATGCAAGACACATTCAAGCTTCTAGCAGGTAACTGCTATTCCTGGAATTGGTTGTACTATCCAACCCCATCATCTTGAGCTTTATTCTATTGCCCAATGACATTTATTTCAAGTGCCAACTGCAACATCCTACCTTAACATGCAACAGATTAACTGTTTGCACATTTCAGACCTACTCCAAACCCTTCATTGGTAAGTTTGGGGTACATTCATTTTTCTCTCCCTGTGTCACTGCATAGATTACCTCACCAAGATGTTTATCGTATGTGTACATGGTACATACATAGTAAACATATGTCCTCATCTCACAATTCTAGAGCTCTGCTCTAACTTAGCTAAAGTGTAACCTTGGTAGTTCCTTGAAACAAAACCCATTGCCTATGTACCTTTATGACATGGCTGAGCCACCGACTTTCCAAATGGACAGTGGCCAACTCTATATTGGAATTGTATATGCTGCCTATATTTTGATAGGCCCCCCAGGTACTTCAACCATTCCTTTAGTACCTTATGGTACTTCAGTCCCCTACATAAACTATGATCCCCAACGGATTATGCCATAAGTCCGAAGGTTACTACGCCAGTCGAAGAGCTCTTCTAAAGGCTCCTTCAGCTAAATATCCTTTGTGTTTCCAATTGTTAAAGCCTGAACTCTAACCTTGCAAGAAAGATGAAAATCCCAACAATCCAAGCTCAATCTATCAAATCAAGGCAATGCACAACACAAAGAATCCTCATCTCCATAGCTAGATCAAGCAAAATCCTCTCTCTCAATACACCGTTCCCCTGTTCTTCCCTCTCTGCTCAGATAATACAATCCTCATCAATGATCATGGATACGTGCAAATATCCTGCACGCGTGCATGTGCGTATATCCCTCCATATACAACATATAATCTCCTATACTACCTCAATAGTGGTGAGTGTGGTGAGTGGTGCGTGGTGACTGTGGTGTGTGGTGATGAGTGTAGTGAGTGGTGACCACCCCAACAGTGGCGACCACAGTGGGAAAATGTGCCACTCTGAGGCGGAGAACCCACAACAAAACATACTAATATGGTCCTTGGGACATGTCCCCAAATGACACATTTACATGTATGTTTAGAAAGAAAATTACCCTCCCCAAATCCAAATAACTGATACAAAACAAATTGGTCCAAAATGATAGTGACGAAACAGAGCCTCTGTAACTGTGGCAAACTTTGAAAGCTGATATCTTGAGTTCCAGACCTCCGTTTGACCTGCACCATAGCTCGTTGGATTCGTATCGCTGAAGCACATCTTTTAATGTCAGATAGATTGTGTATTATGGAACTGTCGCCATCTGTTTTTACAGAAAAATGACCTGCTGTAACCCAAAAGTTCTCCACAAATTCTCTTAATTGGAGCTATACCAAATCTGAATCCCTTAGAATAGCACTTCTCTTTCAAAATAAGGCCTGAGATCCTTGCCATTTCTGGGATTAGGCAACAATTCCCCTTCTGGAGTCATCAAGTAGAAAGCCCCACCTGGTACCTCTTTATCAATCAGAAATGGGCCTTCCCATGGGCTTTGAAATTTAGATAGATGCTGCTTAGTGGTCCTGCACAATACCAATTGCCCTTCCTCAAATGGATTGACAACCTGTAGGGCATATGCATGCTACACCCTGCCATTTTTGGAACCTGCCAAAGTACCTGCATTAGGTACTTTTGGATTGGGTACTATTTTCTTGTTCTTTTGGTCAAAACTAATTCAAAAGTTCAATATAAAATGTCAAAAGCATATCAATGTTCAAGGTTAAGATAGAGACAATACTATTGGAGGTCAAAATGAATGCATTCAATTTAACATTTGTAGTTATTGAGATATTATAAAAGTACCCAGTACCCAGTGTTGGGTACTTTTTTAGGTAGTTTTATGGTTCCTAAATGGTACTTTTTTTGATAGGGTGTAGCATGCTTATGCCCTGTAACCTATCTTTGATAAGCTTTACTTTCTGTTTATGCCTCATATTGAAGTCTGCTGCTTCTTGTCTCATCTCTTGCAATTGCAACAAATCATCCATCCTATTATGCACTTGATTTGGAGTTGGAACCTCTCCTAAATTCTCATAATAAGGTAGCTCCACAAATGAACACAAAGGAATGTCCAAATGAATAGGCATCATAGCTTGCACTCCATAAACCAATTCAAATGGTGTAAATCCTGTAGCCAACTTGTAAGTACACCTAAAGCTCCATAAGGCACCTGTCAAAGCTTCATGCCAATTTCTTTGATTATTCTTCACTGTTTTGGCCAAGATAGCTTTCAAAATTTTGTTAGTAGACTCAGCTTGCCCATTTCCCTGTGGATAATAAGCAGAAGCTTGCACATGTTGAACACCAATCTTTTCTGTTAACTGAGCTACTACTTTCCCCATAAAATGAGTTCCCTGATCAGACAAAAGAATGGTTGGAACACCAAACCGAGAAATCAAATTATGATAAAGAAAGCTTACTGTGGTATTTTCTGTAGCATGCTTTGCTGGAATTGCTTCTACCCACTTTGTAAACATACATGTGGCTGCCAAGATATACTTATGACCTTTGGAAGATGGAGGATTGATAGGCCCAATGTAATCCAATCCCCACATATGAAATGGACCAACGCTCAAGATAGGATGGAATGGCATATTATTGTGGCCTGTCAATTGTTTATGCCTTTGACACTTCTCACATTTGCTAACAAAGTCTCTAGTATCCTTGTAAAGAGTTGGCCAATAATATCCCCAATGAAGGATCTTCCTAGCTGTTGTTCTGGCTGCAAAATACCCCTGACAATCATGTGCTTGCTGCAACAAATCATGAGTTTGCGGACCAGCAACACACCTTAATAAGAGACCTTCCATAGTCCTCTTATAAAGAATAGCCTCATGCACCACATAACCAGCTGCTTGTACTCTAAGAGCATGCTTTTGTTGCTTCGAAAATGATGAAGGATAAGTCTGATCTTGTAAATACCTGTATATATTGGCATACCAAAGATCCACGGTCTCAATGAACCCTTGTAATACTCCATTATCCTGAAATGCTACTTGCTGGTCTGTTTCCTCTTCTATTTCAGCACCACTACTCAAATAGGAACTTGGATTATGAGCTCCTTGAGCCATCTTAACATACTTCAATTCAAATTCTTGTATGATAAGAGCCCATCTTGTAAACTTAGGATCTTGGACAGTCTTATTGTAAATGCATGGCAATGGGTTCACATCCATATGAATGTAGACATAATGTACATTTGCTGAATTCCATTGTGAAGGAAGAAGATAATGTCTAAATTTATTCAAGGCCCACTTCAATGCCAACCCAAGATGCTCCACATGAGTCCATTTCTGCTCTTGTGGAGTTAACAACCTGCTAGCATAGTAATTCACATCATAATGCTTTTGCTGATTTTTCTGACATAGTGTGACAGCCAAAGCTTGCTCCCAAACTGTAAAGAATAAATGAAATGGCTCACTCATTCTTGGAGGAATCAGCAAAGTTCCCTACCATTCAAAAAAATAAGAAGATTAATTAGGCAACTTAAATATTAACTAATTAATTAGACAGTAAATAATTAAACAATTTAGACAATGCATAATTAGAGGTTTTTTCTCGCCTCACGAGGCAAAAATGGGCACGATTCCTCCCTTCTGTGCTCGCCAAGCCTTCAGCAGAAGGCCCATGAGCGGATGGCCAAGGTAAGAAACAGGCACCAAAAATTTCTTTTCTTGGGCACCTATATAGACTGGCACAAACCCTTTAGGCGCTAAACCCTGCTGCTTGTGCCTTTGGCTTCCGTGCTTGCATTTCTGTTCTTCTGCCCAGACATCGAAAAACAGCAGGTTAGGCTCCTTACTTTCCGATTGAGATTCGTTTCTGTTCGAGTTTTCGATTGTTCGCACAAAAACTGGTAGAAATTTTGGGGTTTCATACAAACTTATGAGCCCTTATTTGAAACATTGCCGGAACCATAAGATGCTAAGACAGAGATTTGGGGGTTCTCTCTCCAAAACAGTATTGCATGCTGGCTTTGCAAGCACCGGACCGAGTCTGCATCCCAAATGTGTTGCAAAATGAATCCATCACATCCTCATTTATCAGAACCGACATTTGGTTCCCCGAATCTGTCCTGCTCAGCATATAAAATGAGATATGATTTGTCCAATTTATATACACACTTCTTGCACACGGACATGTCGCATTTTCCTTGCTGGAAAAATATTTGAGCATTTGTACGGGAAATTTCGGTACTTCTAGCTTATTGTTGTTACACAACGATAGTGGATTGATGTCCAACTTAGAAATTTCTATCTTGCTTAGAGGAGTTCCCTTCCATCGCTCATCGTCAAAGTTCGATAATATCGGACGGGGCCCATGTCCGAATGACGATAATAACCATTAGGGTGATTGCACCTTGCCTTGGTTGCACAAGTCCGACGGATTTGTTGCTACCATAGCATAGGTTTGGGGGAAGGGTGATTACTAGACAGAAGTCTACTATAGAAAATAGGAATACTATTGGTTAATTAAAACAACAGACACTACCATTGAAAGGGGGTTTGGCTTGGTGGTGGGAGGTCAAGGGTTTAAGTCCCCATAATATACCTTTGTTAAAAGGGTTGTTGTGTAGAGAAAACAAAGTAGGTTCAAGTCCCCATAATATACTTTTGTTAAAAGGGTTGTTGTGTAGAGAAAGCAAAGTACTAAATGTGTATAAGAAATATATGAAACACATATATCACATTCAAGGAAGCTTGATGGTGGTAAGCGCCTAAGGCTGGAGTAGAAGGTTGCGAGTTTAAATCCGTGCTAAAGGGGCAAAAATATGTCAAAAATTTTAATACGCGAAACAAAATATGGGGGCGTGATAGGGAATTTTCATTTTTAGTTTTGAATTCTAAGACTCGAATTTTCCAATCATGCCCCTTTGGCTCTAGGGTCTATTCGAGGTCGTTTTGATGCGTCTCACCTATGCTTCTGGTCAATTGGACTGTCTCCCTTTCACATATATCACATTCAAGGAAGCTTGGCGTGGTGGTAAGCGCCTAAGGCAGGAGTTGGAAGGTTGCGAGTTTAAATCTGTGCTAGGGGGCAAAAAAACATTTATACGACAAAAATATGTCGAAAATTTTTGTACGCGAAAAAAAAATGGGGCCGTGATAGGGAATTTTCGTTTTTAGTTTTGAATTCTAAGACTCGAATTTGCCGATCATGCCCCTTTGGCTCTAGGGCCTATTGGAGGTCGTTTTGATGCATCTCACCTATGCTCCTTGGTCAAATGCACTGTCTCCAATGTGTTGGGGCAAGAATCGCCTCCATCCGAGTTATCTAGAGAAAGTTATAGCCCTTGGAAACAAGAGACCTCCTTCTCCAAACTGAGTATAACTCTACTCTAATAAGTCACACGTTAATCCCTAACTAGCTTGTTTCTCCCATAATTAGGCCAACACTCATGCTACCTATGGAGTTGGGATAGTTAATCCTAAATTAAAGTCCCCTACAACTAACCAATCTAACGAGTTAGAATATGGCCAGTGCAATGATCTGGTCCACCAAAATCATGCTCTTATACCACTGTGATGCTTCCAGAATCTATACGATGTTCCCATCGTACAAATACAGGGAATTCCCATCCCGTGGCGACTACATCACCATGGAAAGGCCCTCTGTCTAACTCTGGGATGGCCAAGTGTCCAGGTGAAGGATACGGAGGTGTCGTTCGTCCCAAGTCCTCTATGGGAATCGTATACATCAGAAGAGTACATACATGTTAGCACCTGGCAACAATACAAATAAATAATATACCACCACGAAGGGTGGTCCATCCATCATCAATATGAACAACAATATGATGCCAATATACATAGAAAATGCACCATAAATGAGGCTTCTACCCCAGGTTCAGATTCAAGGGGGTCGATGACATTCAGGGCCTCCGGATAACAACAAACAGAAGCATAACATGGCATTGGCTGGCATAGAACAATGGCTAGGATAGTCCACTCCATCTGCCCCTCCTGTGCACACTTTGCTATGGCATGATTGTAGCCTTTCGGAGATGCAATCTCATGGAATCACCCCATGAGACTACTCTGAGTTACATCTCCCCGGTCCGATGAGGCAGGTTAGGGAAGCGTCCCTTCCTCGAGCACAATGGATAGTGTGCTAGAGGACAATCAACAACCCCCGCATCATAGCCGACTTACTCCCCTATAAAGGCCGGCTCACTGCACTCGTTTGTGTTAAGGATGCTCAATGGCCATATCCTGTAATCCAGAGAGTGTCAGACCCATACCCGACCCCTTCAATGACGAACTATAAGCCTAGCACACTATAGTAATCTTGTAGCCACGTTAGCCAAGATCCCACCCCTGTTTCACCATCATACCCGTTATCTAGTGCTGAATCACAACATAGCATCCACAGCCAGGTGGGCTCTTGTGCACAGGCCGCATTTAATGGAATCTAAGGGGTTCTAGCTAGGCGCATCTCTACTTTCTAGATGGCCTTTAGGTCTCTACCCCTCCTTAACCCATACAACACAAGAGGAACAAAAAGAAAACAATCACAACAGATACATCCATCCATAACCTCAAGTAGAACATGAAATAGAGATTAATCATCCATCTAACAAGCAAGGGTTAATCTCTAACTAGAATCTCAAGCTAACTAAGTCTATTACCTGGTATCTGAGCTAGATCTCCCATCTCTCAGGTTCTCCATGCTCTGCCTATTGAATAGGCTCCTCCTCCATCTCTAATTGCCCCCAAACCGATTTGGGGCAGAATTGGAGTGGAAGCTTCAATTTGGGTTAGCCTGGATTGGTAAGTCTCCCTTGCCCAATCGATTTGGGCCAAGTGTCCATCCTTAATTAGTTATCAATAAGTAGTTTAGTATTTTAGCCTTTTTAATATTAGGTTAAGCCCTAAACTCGAATTAGGGTTTAGGGTTGGGTTTCCACCTTAATAATTAATGATTTACATAGCTAACCTTAGCTTATAAATAATTAATGCACCATCAATTACTCATAGTGACGTGTCATGTTATTTATACCTGTGTATAAATACGTGGAACGTCATAGGTCTGATGAGGCAGGTTAGGAAGGCGTCCCCTCCCCGGGGCACAATGGATACCTGGGTGTGCTAGAGGATACATGTCACATCAGCAACCCTCGCATCCGTACCCGACTTAAACCCCCTAAAATCCACGGGCCGCCTCAGTGCGTTCATCGATCCCAGGACATCCCTATAGGCACGTATCCTGGAACATAGAGGGTGTCAGACCCATCTCCGGCCCCAATGCGAGGACCGACTATAAGCTTAGGACACTGTAGGAGCCCCAATAGCCGCGCTCAGCAAGGCTCCACCCCCGCTTCACCATGATATCCATTATCTGGTGCTCAATCACATCATAGCCTCCACAGCCAGATGGGCTCTTGTGCACAGGCCGCATTTACTGGGTACGAAAAGCTTCCATTCTTCAAGTCTGGGTGCAGTAGCAAGTAGCTCCTCCCTTATCCAACTCTTCCCAAATTGATTTAGGGCAGAACTGGGGGTAGGGACCCAATTTGCACCCTAATCTTAGTAAGTCTCCCTTGGTCAATTGATTTAAGCTAGGTGGCGCTCCTTAATTAGCTGACATTTACTAATTAATAACATTAATTAGCCTAATTAGCTTAATTATTTTATTAACAATTTAGCGTAGCTAGTAAAAGCCCTTTTAGTTTAACCCAAGTTATCCCATAATGACCCATAAGGGTCTACTTATACCCTGGTGACGTGTCATAGTATGTATATGTATACCATATAAATACGTAGAATGTCACAACTCGAAGTTCGCAATCACAAGCCCGGGGGATGCACTTATAATAAGGGGGTATAGACGTCTGCGTTCAAAGGGTGGTGGCCAAAACCATCCCTAGTGTACTGATCCCTGGAAGCTAATTTAACCCCTAAAATATATATTTTGCCCCAGATAATGGCGAAAAAACCTCCCTACTGGTAAGTATATAAAAACGAAATGCTAGAAAAAAACCCTCTTTATTGCATGCACATGTCCCATACTGCAAACAATATTGAATCCTTGAGAATCAAAGTTATATTACTTTTAATACACAAAAAAAATTGTAAGGATTTAGAAGAATCATAACTTAAGATTTTGAACTTCAATTCAATTGATTTTAGCTTTGATAGGAAGGTATTAACCTCACCTACAATTGATGTGAAGGACAAATTTCTATTTGGATCATTAGAATTTCTATTTAAGAAAATGGTGCTATGCACAGTGGGTTGCCCGTAAATAAGAACAATGTGGAAGAAATGAGCTTCGTGAAGGATTATGCAATTGAAGACCCAGATCTCAAAATCGTAGGAAAACGACAAAGCCAAAGCAATAAGGGCATCGCGAAAATCTAAGAAACTCGTACCCCAAATCGTGAAGAAGGCAGGGCCAAAAAAATACAGAGGAACATCATTTTGCCACATGATATGGAGCCCTGTTAGAATGCTGCATTCTTCGAGCAATATTTGGGGAAGGTTTTGCTCCTATTTTACTTTCTGTTAAACCTACCAAATCTGCTCCTGTTCAATCTAGTAACAAAACTAAGAGAACATGAAATAATCGACTAAAACACGCACATAAATCGCAGTCCAATCTTAATATTCTACCGATTCAATCAGTTTCAAGCAACCCAACATGCATTTTCTAAAGGCGAGCTTGGAAGAAATTAAAAGAGGCAACAAAGACTGAATGGAAGGGAAGAACAATAGACTACACTATAGCGCCATAGCCAAGGTCTGAAAAAACAGGCAAGGGGGGTTATGGCACCCTTGAAAAGCATACCTAACCCTCACAATCAATAGCCAGATTAGGACGTAACTACGCCTCACTCTAATGCATGGCAGCCAGAGGCACCCCAAATAACGTTGACTAATATAGGTCCACAGAATCCCCATCGTCCAAAAAAGCCCCCAAGGGGCCCAAACTGATTTCAGCCGCCAAACGGAAAGCCCACCTATTCGCCCATCAATCAAACCCGATACCCTTAAATTACTGACATTTTCACATTTTTCAATTGGGGCCGTTGATGGGAGGAATATTCCTCCTTTTATGCCAGATGAAGGGCCCTCTGTTTTTTGCAGGCCGCGACCCATACAAATTTCAAAGGTGCAGAATTAAAACAGATGACTATTGGCGTTGCTGCCCCCTCCATTTCTTCGTTTAGCCTAATGCCTCGCAGATTATTTGCAGATTCGATCTAATCTGTCCAGCTTTCTGTGCCGGATTTGGGTCCTTAGTTTTGATGCCCTGGGTCGTTCTTCTAATTTGCTTGTTTTTCTTTAAGATTCAGCGACATATTTCTTCTTCTACAAACCGAATTCGCATCTCCTAGGCAGAAATTAACCCTTTGCTCTAAATCTGTAAAATTCTAGCAGCCCAGATCCTACAAATTTAACCCAAGTCTCACACCAGAAGCAGAGGTTCATCGGATTAGGACCCACTCGCCGATTAGAACGCAGTTCGCCGAATCTTCTAAGAAATCTCAGCAGAGGGTGGGTTGATAAATTCAAAGCAAAAAGAAAAACACAGAACAACAAATGATGGTTCCGTGTTCATGCTGGTTCATGCTGGTTCTGGCAATGGATGCCAGCAGAAACCGGCGGCATGGAAGGGCCAGCGACCATCATGGCCCTCCTTCCATTCTTGCTTGATTCTGACAGCGTCTCCTTCCCCATTCGAGCCATTGGCATATGGCCATGCTGGAGCTTCCCAAAACAGCCTCCAAATTTCCTTCCTCACACCATTTTCACTTAAAAAACATGACACAAAGACACCACTGAAATAGAAACTTGCCCCTCACAACAAAAAAACAGCTCAAACATGCACAAACATACCATTCTCAATACAATACAATACCAGAATCATAGTTTCCACCATTGCGAGAATACCCTTCCGCAATACCAAACGAATTGGGTAAACTTAATTACTGACATTTTCACATTTTTGCAAAAATATATACGGGTACCAAATAAAAGATGGGAAGAGCAGCCTGTTTAGAAAAGTAAATAAAAGAATAAAATCCTTAAACCCAAACCCTAGCTCCGTTTCGATGGCAGAAGGGAAGAACATGGGCGTGGCCGAGTACGTGCCAGTTCCACACAAGAAGCTGCCAAAATCGAGGAATCCATTGACTTCTGATTCTAAGTTTTGGAGGCAATTTAAGAAGGTGATAGCTGAGAAGCAGATTTCAGCCGTGACGTGCATTCACTTCTGCCCAACTCCTCCTTACGATTTTGCTATTACCTCTTCGACTCGGGTAATTTTCTTTAGTGCTGCTTCTTAGATTTGACTAGCGTTTTCATTGTTTGAGTTGCTCACAAGCAAGGATTTTTAATTTAGCTAGTCTCTTAGAGAATGCAACGAATTTTAGCCTCCTAACTGATATCTCCTTAGTTTATCCATCACCATTTATAAAGCTCATGAAACATTATGCGAAGTCTTTAAAAATGTTCCTTCATTGAATCCTGTGAATCAAATGGGACTTTGATTTATTTTCAGGTGGTTATTTATGATGGCAAGACGTGTGCTGTGAAGAAAACTATTTCAAAGTTCACTGATGTGGTATGTCTTTCTAGTTCTTGTCCCAGTTTTGTGCTCTTTATATCTATTCCTATAAATTAGAGGTTGGGAGAATGATATGACCACAAAATTCAAATACTCTGCCTGTGGTATTGACAACCTTCATAGATATATTCAATTAGAGGCTGGGAGAATGATATGAACTCAAAATTCAAATACTCTGGCTGTGGTATTGACAACCTTCATAGATATATCCATTCCTATCAATTAGAGGCTGGGAGAATGGATATGAAAACAAAATCCAAATACTCTGCCTGTGGTATTGACAACCTTCATAGATATATATGCATCGTTCACAATTAAATATGGACTATGGACGCTAATGGCTGCATATGCCATTTTGATAGTCCAATCTCTACACTGTAATGTCTTTCCTTTTATAAGCTTACGTTCAAATGTATGAACCATTTATCGCAGGCATACTCAGGTCATTTTCGATCAGATGGCCAGCTGCTAGTTGCTGGAGGAGAATCTGGAAGTGTCCAGGTAACCTGACCAAAATCTAGTCTTTCATTTCAATTCTGATGCCAAAAGAGATATGTATTAAATGGGTATTGTCTCACAGGTGTTTGATGCTGCTGGAAATACAATTCTGCGACAGCTCAAGGGACATTCTAGGTATGTTTGTGCTCTAAACATAGAATATAGAGTTTAAATTGAACATTTTGTTGATTTTCAATAAGGACATCATGTGGTCTTGCATGAATATTAATAATTGCACCCAACAAATATGACCAGGAAATCGATAACCAATATAACATTGATCAAGCTCGGAGTAAAACTGGTTCATTGAAAGTTACGTGGGATCCATTTCTTGAGTTACGTGGATTTGACTATAGGAGTAAAACTGGATCATTGAAAGTTACGTGGGATCCATTTCTTGAGTTACGTGGATTTGACTAGTTGACTAGTTGATTGGGATCCATCTGTTTTAAAGCGGCTATTATCTGGAGAGAAAGAGGGCCATATGTGGAGTGAAGCCTTCATATCACTCGGGTGTAAAAGTTGGTAAACTGGGAGATGGAGACATTTGTAGGTAGATGGGAACCTATAGTATGTGTGAATATGGAGCATCCATGTTCTATTACATTGTCCAGTATCTGATGGTCTGTGCAGTTGTCACAACATTGAAGAACTTGAAACATCAGAAGGACGTTCACACACCTCCGACATCAAAAGGAAGAGAAAATGATATTTTGAAACATTTATAGCATGGGGAATGACAAATTAATTTTCTTCTTGTATAGATCTGTTAGCAGTCAAGGTTTTGTGCAACTGGTATGCTAGACACTATAATATTACAGTTCCTCATTTCTCTTTCTGAATTTTGTTAATAGAGCTGTGCACTGGGTGCAATACTCGGAGTTTGATAAAACGCATGTGCTGTCAGCGAGTGATGACAAGACAGTCAGGTGGTGGGATGTTGCTGGACAGGTTAGCTTATCCCTGTTAGCAGCCAAAAGTCCTTTTTGTTTGTATCATGCTATGTTACCTTGCCGTGGGTACATTTGGTTTCATAGCCAGTATATATATAATTCATCTCCTATTGTCTTGTGATTGTTGGTGCACATTTAGCATGCATCCATTCTCTACCTAGAGCAGTTAAATGGCGTCATCTTTCCCATGCCCTTAAGTAGTTGCCCTCCTAACCTTGTAAGACTAAGTTTTTAATTGACTTTTCTTCTGTGTTTGCCTGCCTGAGAGCATTTTTCCACCTCCACTTATGGTGTAGCATATGAATCACGAAGATGAGGCCCGAAATTTAAAATCGGAACGATAGAGAGAAGATTAGCTTGGCCAACGACATGCATAACTAAACAATATTGAAAATCAACAACGAAAATTGAGATTTGTTATGAGGAAGCATTAGGAATAATTACTGCAAATATCTATATCTAATAAATTCTTTTGAGTCCATCTTGGCATTTTGTAGTTTAAGCCTTTGCGTTGGCTTCAATTCACCAATTTCACTGTTTGTAGTGTCGCTTTTTAAAAGAGATGGCATTTTTTATGTTTTGCGCAGCTTTAGAATATATCTCCTTATAAGTTTTGCAAACTAGAATGGTGCTAATTTGTATTCATAGTTCTGGTTTGTGGGTTGAGTTGTAGAAGTTTGAGGATCATAATGACTGTTTGAAGGAAGTGACATTCATATCCTTGTTTTCACTGTTTGACATTAAGCTGCGGGAAGCGTTATGATGAGTTTGCGAGAATAGTGTCAAGTTGTATTTACAATTCTAGAACAAAACCATGGATTTGCAGTTGTGTCGCAGAAGTTTGTGGAGCATACTAATAATGTAACCATAAATTTCCAGGTTGAGTTGCAGAAATTTGAAGAGCATACTGATTATGTGCGCTGTGGGGCCCCAAATCCTTCAAGTACACATATATGGTGCCATAGTTTTGTACATGCATTACATTTTAAGGGCTAATGTTTCTGAATTGAGAGTTATTTTTGTTTGGTGCTGGCAATATAACAGGGCAACTGGTTCCTATGACCATATTGTAAAACTCTGGGATACAAGAACCTCCAAGTCCGTTGGCTGTTTTGAGGTAACAGCTGATATCTCTTGCTTATTAACAATAATTTTAATGACACATTGCCATTGAGGGATTCAGCATGGAAAACCTGTTGAAGATGTGGTCTTCTTTCCATCTGGGGGGCTTTTAGCAACAGCTGGTAATTCTTCTCCATTGGTCTTTTCCTAAACATTCCTGGTCGATTATCTTAAGCAGAGCATAGTCAGTGTAGACACTATTTTAAATGAATATGCTAATAGTTTAAACAATTATGATGGGACAGCTAGTAATATTGGTTCTTGTGGGATTATTTCAGGTGGCAATTTTGTGAAGATCTGGGATGTTGTTGGTGGTGGAAAACTCATAAATGTGTTAGGAAACCACCAAAAAACAGTTACAAGCTTAGCTATAGCACTGTCCAGAAAGACAGGATCAAACGAGGCATCACCACGGCTTCTCACATCATCGCTTGATGGCCTTCTTAAAGTGTTTGACATTGGTGACTTTAAGGTCATTAGTTTCTTGTATATAGCATATATTTATTTGGTAAATCATACTCTAAAATATTTTGTTATCTAATAATCAGGTCAATCATGTGGCAAGGTACCCTGCACCTATCCTTTCAATGGGGGTATCTGCAAACTGTACAACATTGGCTGTTGGTATGTCGTCTTTTTTACTTTCAGTACGACAGCGCAAGATCCAGCCAGAAGAAACCCAGGATGCATTACTTCAACAATCAGAGCAAAATATGTTAGGACATGGGCAGGAGACCTTGCGTCCAAGTGCTCGCCGATATTTTTCCCGTGGGCAGTCAGAGAAAGCCTCTGTAATTCTCCTTTCAAAAGCACACAAATTATCTACTTGAAATTTCATATCGTCACAAGGAAATAATATGTAGAAGTACATTAGGATGAAGATTATGTAGTTCCTGGAAGGAAGGCTCCCCGCATGGGCGAGTATGATCGGTTGCTACGTCAGTTCCGGTACAAGGACTCTCTTGTTGCTGCTTTGAGGACTATGGACCCAACGGTTTGGAATATGATTTTTCTTTCCATTTGGTATATTTTTTATTAGGCTTATCATAAATTTGCTGGCTGTTTGTTCAGATCATCTTGGCAGTAATGGAGGAACTAGTTGCTCGTGATGGGTTGTTGTCAACATTTTCCAAGTTGGACCTTACAGAACTTGAGCTTTTAATTGGGTTTCTTCAAAAGTAAATGTTCATTCCACATGTTTCTGTTTCACAAATAGATTTAATTGACTACAGAATTGTATAGCGCTGTGAGCTTCTTGGCATAATTTATGTGTTTGCTCTGCTGGGGTTGTTTCATATGACAGGTACTCCACTTTACCACAGTACTCTAGGTTTCTTATTCCGATTTCAGAAAAAGTTCTAGAGAAATGTTCAAACAACTTGGGACTAACGCCCTCTCTCAAAGATAAGGTAAATGTTGTATATTTATATTGATATTCTTGCATCTTGTCACTGATTGGTTACATTTCTGCTAGCAGATCTTAACATTCAGAGAGAAGGTGTTGACAGAAGTGCGCTTGCAAGAATCTCTACAATCATTACATGGACTGATGCAAATTTTAATTCGGCATTGAGTTGCTTATTGAGTGGATTATTAACAGTATTCATTGTCGATTAGCAGTGCTCCCTCCTGGTATTGCTTCCTTCTTTTGCGCTTGTGCTGTTAGCTGATTCAGTTTTGGCACACTTTAATTGTAGAAATTTACAGGATTCAGTTAGTTAATGACGGCCTGCCGAGAAAGAGATGTACTACCGGTATTCGTTTTTTTTCCATCAATGTTCGATCCTATTCACCCCTCAAATGTATCATGCATTACAAAATTTATTTCTTAATAGCACGCTTGATTGTGTGCGCTTGATTGTGTGCGCTAAAAAGGTCAGAACAAAATATATGAGGGCATTATTATTTGAAAATGCCACTTAATGTATTGAAGAGGACTTATTTGTTGTTATTGTTTGATAATGCACGAGCGCCTTATAATATAATACATGATCAAACGAAACAAGTGCGTTTACTTCTTTATAAGACTTTAACAAATTCTGCATTGCGTTGTGTTACCATAGATTTATGTACGGCATCTTCTTATGTGATGCTAACAAAAGAAAAACCCTCACCGGGCGTAGCAATTCTGGCAGTTCTAAATTGCTGTGTCTAATTTGAAGTAGTTTCTTGATACACAACAATTGTGAAACTGGAGATGGTCATAGGGTTCGCTACCCTTGTGCACAACAATTGTGAAACTGGAGACATAGGGTTTGCAACCCTTATACCTTTCTGTGTGAAAGATGGAGTTATTACCAAAGCAAGCACAAGATACACGTATGAAAGATGGATTTATTACCAAAGCAAGCACAAGCTACACTTGATATCAAGCTTGTACACATTAATGGGAATGCATTCTTCAAATGCCTTGTAGATGAGGATGAGATTAGCTAAGATCACCGCAATTGAGTACAGAATCTTAAGTTGTGGCCTCTTACATCCCTTCTAAATTCTTACAATTTTTTTGTGTATTAAAAGTAATATAACTTGTGATTCCTTTTTTTTTTATTTGAAGGACGTATAACTTATATTAAACACTCAAAAAAGTTATAACGAAGTATTAGATGAGACAGAGATAAGATCCCCAAATCTCATCTTTATCATCATCAGATACTATGGACATCAACTACTGATCATATAGTCTATCGGATTCCACTCCCATGTACTTATATGTCTATACTAGAGGAAGAGGAAGAGCATTGTTAATGTCCATTGGACCAACTAGTTGATGAGATGCGCATACACCATCATCATTGCTCTATGAAGAGCATTTTTGGGTTGCCCCTAGGGGGGCAAGCCCTTGTTTATATGGGTTTATGGCATATTCCAAGCATATGCTAGTATATGCCAGGAATATGCCAATGACTGCTCCAAAGAGGCTATCGGGTGTAAATTGGCGGTGGCCGCTGTTGTCGGGCAACGACTTTGAAACTGGCTAACCAGTTTAACAGACACAGGGTTCAGATATCGCGGCCTCGATGGAGTCTTCCACTGCAATGGACGCCACTGTTCTATATGCTCTTTGCCCTGATTTTGTAGTAAGTAACAACCTCCCAGAAATTGACGTCCTTTCTCGACTCTCAGACCTTCGACAGGTATGCCTTGAAGATCGAGTATCGCATCTTCTTACATTTGGCAGCATCAGCCTTTTGATTTGGAAATGGCTCTTAAAACCCCGTCATCACATATTGAACCATCTATTGAAGATTAGGAACACGAGGATGATCGTAAGCAGGAGGCTGGGTCTTGGATAAGCTGTCCTTGCTGTATGGCAAGGTGAATATGGAGATAACATAGAGGATGAATGGTTTGTAGTCCATTTGTTGTATGAAATTTCTAGAAGGGTTGCAAGTATATCACAGGTGTGGGATTCAGATGGGCATTTTTTGTTGATTGAAGTTGCATATAGCATACCTAGGTGGCTAAAACTCGAGAACAGCACAAATCGTATATTTATTATAGGAGGCTGCCTTCACATCTTGCCATTACCAAAATCACCAGCAGAGATCTTTAAGCTGCATGTAAAACCTTCTCTCAGAGGCGCTCTGCAGGTTCTAGTTGAAGGGGAAATTGCTACTAAGGCAGCAGATGGAGTCCAGGAGGCTATAAACAGAAGACTGAAAGGATATCCTGGAAAAGCAAAGCTTAATATGCATTGCATGAGATGCAGGGTTCCACTACCAGTTGCATAATTATTGAAATATGAGCCTCAGTTAGTTGCATTGGCTGTGGATGCCTTCTATAACAGGGATATTGATGCCATGAAAGCAGCTTCTTGCATTAAGAAGTTTTTGACATTTGGCCCCAGAAGGTGAACCATAAATGACTCTGCTGGTACACATTTCTAGAGCGCACAACTTATGCAGCAGGTGTTTCAAGCTTCGAAATGCTATCCAATGCCACCATTTTCTTCTGAATATCAGGAAGCTGAGATTGGGATGAAGCTGGCATGTGGATTTGAGATGGCATATGCAGAATGCGCTGCATATGATCCAATGATTGAGGAGGATAGACATGATGTTAATGACGAAGGCATCACTTCTGCTCATACGTTGTGGATGTACGTCATTATGGAAGGCTTTTCTTAGAAGCTTGGAAATGAGTAGTTACTTTAAGGGCCTTCTGAAAGGCTCGAAAGGGCATCAGAAACTGATAAGATGTGCTATTCATTCATACAAAAAGACTGAAACTTTTACTCGAATTAGGTATGGTTTTATAATCTCCTTGAATTTCTTGTCAAATGTGAGTTTCTTTCTCATTATTTGATTCTGGCCATTGCCAAAAGTCCTTATTACCATTTCTTGAATCTTGATTTTGCAGTACCGCCATGCATAGTTATATGGTATTGGAAAAGCACGTGAATGGTTCGTAAAAGTGAGAATGTTGTATCTGGCCTTTAAAGAATTTATTTTAAGAATGCGTTAGAATCCATACTGACGATGAAGGATTATGCATATTTATGTATAAATTCTTTATAATGGCAATTGTCCGTATGTACCAGGCCATGAGTGATTTGATGCTTTAAAATAAAGAATGATTGGATGCTCGGGAGAGAAGAAAAGCTCCTGCCTGTAGGCCTAGTTAATATAGATTGAGTTAAACAGTGGGAGAAATAATGTGTTATAGTTCTTTAGTTGGTTGCAATGTCTTGTAATAACTGATAACGTCTCAGAATCTTTTTGATCCCCATTAGCCTTAACAATTTGTAATCTTGCATTTTGATAATCTTTAGGAGAATTATGTGAAGGATACAACGAACATTACTTCAGAGAGGCTTCTTTAGCTTCTCTATTTAATTGCAGGCTCAGTTGAACAATTTGGTTTGGAGGCGAGCACTGACAATAGATTGGTAATGAGGAAGACACGCGAACTGTTTAAAACAGGTGGGAATCCTAAAAACATAAGTTCAATGTATTTTCGTATATTATGTTTGCTAAGATGGGAACTAAAGCTAAATTTTTCATGGAAAATCAGGACTTACTGTCCGACTTTGCAGTGGACAATGGACATGATTAGTTTTATGCAGTCCTATATGCAGGACTTTACTATGAGTCGCAGGTTCTATTGCTAATGCTTTAGTTAGACAAGTATATAGAACTGCTCAGATAATGAAGTTCAAGACTCTTGTGTTTGTTTGCAGAAGAATGAAATGGCATCTAAGGAATTCATTATGTCTGCAGCAAATAGCTCATATGCATTAAGGTATATTTATTGGTTCGTTTATTTGTCTAGGCATATGTTTCAATTTTTTCTAACAGTAGAAAGTAAGTAAATACTATTAGTTCTTTCTTGTTGGCTCATATGTTGATACTACTAGATCAAATGACTACATGGCCTTTTCCGCAAAAGTCGATTGTGTTTGTAGAGGATGGTAATTTTTATTATATGAAATGACTGTGACACTGATTTTATTGGATGGGCTTCTGTAAAGAGAAGAGGCCCATGTGCTGTAAATTAGGCTTTCTCTAAGGTCCATAAGAAAAAAAGGGGTGGTTTGTTCCTATCAAATATTTCGTTTTTTCAATCTAATTTTCTTTTTGCCCCATTTATTTCGTCTTTTTTGTGATCGGATAGGCAACACAAACCAAAGCTAGAATGAGTATACAAATTACCCATCAAATGGGGAAAAATTGATGCCATACTGAGCATGAGCATGCAGAAGGGCCATTGTTTTTTGGTTTCTTTGGGGTTGGTTTGTGGAGTTGGATGATCATTCATATGGATGCTTTTAATGGGTGGATCCTTGGAGCCCTACAATCTTGTGCACCACAATTGGAACTTCTTTCTTGAGGTGAATGTTCTGGAATTTTCAGGCTGTTACATGTGTGGTGAACAACCCAGTACGATAAAGTATAAATATCGGTGCACCAGGTGCATCTCATTACTTAAAAAACTCATTACGATGAAATAGATGCATTTGGTTGGTTGTCTTTTTCACTTTATGTCCTTAAGTTTGATATATCTAAGGTTTACGCTTTTACATTATTTACTCTTCCTCTGGTTTGGTGGCTAATCCTTTGGGTTAACAATCCTGTGTTCAAGACCCTCTTAGAACATTTAGTGCAACTCATATGTTCAAGACCATCTTGGGACATTTAGTGGACCTCATATGTCCCTATTGGATGGAACATTTAGGTGGAACTCATATGTCCCTATTGGATGCTGCCTTGTAGTATGATGTAAAAGAAAGTTTATCTATATAGCTTAAGTTTTGAAAATTTATTTGATGCCCTTGGTCAAAGTCCATGTCTAGGACAAGTGTACTTGTGTCAAATACTCTTTAGTATTTCGTAATCCACGAAATGCCCTCAGACTATATTTTCGCACAACAAAGAGTGTTGTACAAGAAGACCTTTTGTTGTTCAAGAACCAGAAGAATTCACATCGAAATCATTATCACTAGATGCAAGGGCATTAGGGCCCTAGGTGAAATAAGAAATTTATGAGGGGATTTGTAAAAGGAAAAAAACTAGAAGATGCTTTATGTTTCGCACTATTTCACCAAGGACATTAAATTTGTAAAATCACAAAAGGGCATCTGTGCTAGTTTGTAAACCATAAAAATACATGGCACAGAAAGTAAAATGTATATAACTTCAAGAATATTCATATATGTGGGCTTTACTTCTTTGTTCTTGCTTAGTTTCTGATAGTTCAATAACCAGGAAGGTTTGATCATCACGAATATGGTGTTAACAGAATAATAACAGATACCCGATATAAATTTGAGAGATGTAGAAAGCTTAGCCTTTAGAGTCTTATTGGGGGCAAGCCCTTGTCCATGTGGGTTTATGGCATATTCCAAGTATATGCTAGTATATGCCAGGAATATGCCAATAACTGCTCCAAACTTGCTATCGGGTGTAAACTGGCGGTGGCCACTGTTGTTGGGCAGCGACTTTGAAACCGGCTAACCGGTTTAACAGACACAGGGTTCAGATATCACGGCCTCAATCGAGTCTTCCACAGCAATGGACGACACTGTTCTATACGCTCTGTGCCTTGATTTTGTAGTAAGTAATAACCTCCTAGAAATACCAAATCAAAGGATGGAGGAATTTACACCTCACATCTCTGTATTGCACAACACTCCCCATATGGCATCAAATACATATGGGGATATCTTCCAATGGCAAGCAAATGATGCAACCATTGTTGCCAAAGCAAAGCTGCAGAGCTTTGGTTTCGTTGGCATAGAACGTGTAGCACGTGGTGCATTGGACAAATTTAAAGAAATGGAAAGAGAAAGAACCAAGACCATTCCACAATATATTCCTGCAATTCCTACAACTCTAACACAGAGCAACATACAGAACAAATGCAGCACAACAGATTACAGGGAAGATGTCCATGATTGCTGAAGGATGATTTAGATATTACAATGCACACAAAACACATGGAAGGATGCATGTTTGTCGCCTGTCTAAGAAGCGGCATTGTGCAAGCTGGTGGACGCAGGCACTCTCGGATGTGTATGTACTCCCAAAATCCAATCCTGCCTTTCGACATCGCGAACCTTACTCCCCTTTTTCGTCCTCGTCCTGGGGGTGGTTCATATGCATCAATCATATATCAAAATGGCATATAATCTCACACCCCTACTTATGCGGAGTAACGCTGGGCACACGTTTACGAGTCATATTTTATACCTGGATTTCACAACACAATGGTGATACTAATAGACAGAATATAATTGAAATAAGATCAGAATATAGCTTAAAACATTGTGAGTATTGGAAAGTGCTGTGATTGTGTCTGCAGGTTATTAAACATCTAGAGGCATTTCTACAACATTAAACTACTCAGTTGCACACATAATTCAAACGAGGGGCACTTGTGGACGGGCTTGTACATGAATGTAGGGAACCTACAAACTGATTGTAAGAACATGGTAGGGTCTATTTTAATTTAAATATAGATTATGAAAACATGACTTCATGGTTTGAGTTTGATTCAGGCCACTTCACCTCAAGAAACTGGAGGGCAACCCTCCGTGCGCAGCACCTTGTTAATATTCACCAAAAGACAAGGGGTATGTAAGATGCTTCACAACAACAATATTATCATTAACTTGATAGAAATTGCTTATAATGGTAAGTGTTGATTTCTCTAATATTATTTCGTTACATAAAAGTCATTGCCACGGTGTGACAAGATCAAGCTGCGTAGGCATTAAGAAATGTATTGTTTTCAACCCTTAGTGGTAAAAGTAAAGTAAAGATGGTTTTTATGTCTAGCTGGCCCATGTGGCAATAGACTTAGAAGTATAGACATGTGAACGCTGCTACCAGCATGCCTTAACATTAGGACATTCTACTATTTTACCATATTACATTTATTGTATCAACTTACTTTGATCTCCTTTCTCTCTTCTTTTTGTCCCTGCTTTATATTACATTTTTAGCATTGATTGTTTATCCTTTTACCCGAAAACATTTTAATGCAGAACAACTGTTATATTACTATTATGAAAAAAGGTTGCCTTATCAGACTATATATAAATCCATTTGAGAGAAATGTCCCTCTGGGTCATGTACATAGCATTTCAAATTATAATATACTCTGCAACTGATTTCTAATTAACAACTATTGTCACGATATCCTCGGCCTATCGAATACAAAAACACAAAAAAAAATCATACAAAAATCATATCAATGGTATAATTGGCTAGAGAAATTTATTTTGATGTTCTGAATTGCTATAGAAATAGAACTGTTGTGTTTGTGTAAAACTAGTATTTAATAATGTCTAATATTTATGTATCTGGATTATTGCTATCCTGTATAAGGGGGGTGGAGGTTGAGCTCCATTTTTTGTTTTGCAAGTGAGGTCCCACGGCCGTCGTTAGCTGGGAGCACATCACCTACTGGAGAATGTAGGACTAACCTTCATTCTCCTATAAACTCGAAATAACGGAGTTATTTGGGAAGATTCGACAAAAAACTAAGGTTTAGAATAGAAGTTCAGTAGTGAAGAAGACCTGCAGCAAAAATAGAGGAAAAAATAGAGCTTAGATCCGGAGGACTTTACCTGCAAAGATCTGGCAAAAACAAAACTCAAATCTGATATACTTTACCTACGAAGAGCTCGACGTCAAAGAAAGACTTGCGAAGAACAGAATAGAGAACTTGCAAAGATTAAAACTTAGAACTTGAAGAAGACCTTGTGAAGAACAAAACCCAGAGCTCATAGCTCACCTGAGAAGAGCTCCGCTGCAGTAAACGTTAAACCAAAACCTGCGCAGCCGGTCAAGCAGAATGGGTTAACCCTATTTCTGGGGAATGCACGCCAGTAACAAAGGCCAACCCTATTTCTATTTTGTGTATGGGACTCATGAGGTTATTATATGGGACCATTGCACATATGTATTTAGTTTGGATCTTGAATCCTACATGCCAATGCTCAAAATGTTAGTTATACATATGTTGAAAGGGGGCAATATGTGTATTTGCCACCCAAATATTGTATATTTATACACCTCACTCCACTTGTAGATGGAAGACATGAATTGATAAAATGTTGACTACTTCGAGTGCCTGAGGCAATGTTAAGAATCCTTTAGAGAATACAAAATGGTGTCTTGAATAAACATATAGACGTACCATTAGAGCAATGGAGGTGCACCGATAGGGACTTCTGTCACGTTCATTCCAAACACATTTAGATAGCCCACAAATGTTAGTGAGCATTAATTACACAACACATTTGGAGAGACCATATGAATGAACAACATGGACAGGTTACTGTAGAAATGATAGGAAGGCATCAATATGGGATTTTATCCCATTCTTTCCCAATACTAATGCTCATGAATTACACAACACATTGGCGAGGATGAAAATGTAGATGTATAATACTTTTAGCATATATACATATAGGAGCAATAGGAGTCCAAGTTGGGATGCACTTTTATTTAAAGTGATAAAGGAATTGAATGAACAATAATACAGATCCTAGATTAGATGGAATACCAAATGATCCTTAAAGATGTGTTGGATAAGGTAGAGTTTCAAGGTACTCCAAATGGGAGGACTATCCATCATACATGGAGCTTGCCTACTTAATAACAGAATCCAGGAGAGACCATAATGATAGATGGAAACTCACATTGGCTTTTATATGTGAGATAAGGGAATCTGAAAGGCATGTTTATGCTAGACCGTTAGGCAAGTTGTGGAATTGCCTGTAAAGGGCCTTAGACTTAAACAAAGGAGATGATTCGAAAACTGGCATTTGAGATTGTGCATGTGATGGTGTACGGGCAGGGAAAGGCTTTTTGGGCCATATTAAAATGAGTGATGGATCTAGCTACCTGAGTATTGCAGGATGAAGGAAGAACGTGTTGGAGGAAGCCGACCTGGTTTATGGCGGCAGTCAAACAGGGAACGAGCACGCAGATTCTGAGAAGGAGCTTCATCCAGGAGTGTGCAGAAATCACAACAGCAGCAGTAACACAAGGAAGCCAATGTTGACTGGGGTCCGAATTAACCACATCCCATACTATTTTCCGCACCCGTATCTCTGCCAACCTGGTGCCAGATCCCATCGTCAGTACTTGTGGGACTCGTGAACAGCCACAGCTTATTCCACCAGCTTGAAAGGTAAGACAGACAATATACAACAGCTGATTATTCCTTATCAGTCATGCGCAATACACTAAAAATTGAACCCCACGTGAATCCCTTTAGTCTAGCCAACTTTCCTAGAAAGAGGTTCAGCAGGAAAGGAATTGGGTAAGGTTTTGTGCATCCAAGGAATTGTTGGCACACCATGGGGACCCACGAGCTCAAACATGGGTAGACGCATGTCCACATGTTTAAACATGGGTAGAAGCATGGCCACATGCAGTCCAGGTGATCCCAATACTAGTACTGACATAAAAAAACCAACATGAAGCGCACCTTGCAAGTCAGAGACCTAGCCATCAAGGTCATATGACCTCAGCAATGTCCCTCACCTCATCAATGCCTCGTTCTAGGACCAAGTCAAGGCATAGAACTCTTTCCTTAACACCATTCAAGTGAACATATTAGTGCCATTCTAGCCTTTTGTATCATACATGTCAGGACTATGCGTGACATGGCAAAGGAGCACACTTTGAACTGTAGCATAACATGCTAGTTCTTCCTACCTCTCTCTTCTTCCTAGTGACATATAACGCTGTGACATGGCCAAACACATCGAATTGTAGCATATCTCTACTCGGTGGTATACACAAAACTATGATTGAGACATAACGGTAAGTTCAATGAGACTTTGAACATCACAACCACATGGGATATAAAATTCTTAGATTGAAAACTCTTAGACTAACTTTTACCATGTACTTATCTTTTGTTTGTCAATTTCATCTCTATTCTTTGCACTGGCCTTTTCGCATTTACCATTTACTCAAGAACAAATCGTTCTTTATCTCATAATATTTTGAATTCAACTTCCAAATTCATGTCATTCATGTAAATACATGTTAAAATATTCCTTACTTGGATGTGGGGATATTTCAGTCGCTACAATGAGTCATTTTTTCCTCCGTGCTATAAGGATTCCTCCTCAGAATCTACCATACTGATAAAGGAGTGAACTTCTTATTTGCAACAACAAATAACAAAGGAGTGAACTTCTGTATCAAAGTGAGGCAAATGTTTAGGAACCATGACAATGCAAGCCCGTGCATTATTGTAGATTTTAGATAGTTTCACCTTAAAATTTGTCAAAAAAAAAAGATCTTGAAAGGGGAAAACTCCAAAATACCTTCAAGAGAAGAAAGTTACCGAAATACCCTTATTGTTTGTTAAAATTACTAAATGCCCTTCAACCAAGGGCATTTCGGTCAAAATGGTATTAACTTTTCTAGACAATCCAAATGCAAATTTTCCCTTTAGACAAATTGTAGAGAATGATGAGAGCTTTTCAATAAGTGTAATATCACTTGATTTTAAGATTGTGGCATTATGTTATGACATATTTTGCTCTTAAAATTTTAAGAATTCAAAACAACATAACTTTATGTCAGCAAACTTCAATTTAGATCATCTTATACTTAGTGGAAAGCCCTCATTGTCCATAGCATCACTACACTTGGAAATAGGGATTTTCCATTGAAATCTCAGTTCAAATCAAGAAATTTTTCACGCAAATGGCAGGAAGGGAGAACCTTCGACTAAGGCAAAAGTGAATACACCTGCTGTGCCAATGCCAATGGCAAGCACTGATTTGAACCCACCCATTTGAATGGTTTCAACTCACCGATTCCTAGACTAGCCCAAACATAATCAAACCGGTTCCTGGATTTCGAATCGGCAGACCATCAAACCAATCTGTGCTGCACCTAAATCGCCAGTCCTGCATCTGCGAAAGCGGCCAGGAAAAAGAGTTGGAGGAATCGAACCTCCATTTCACATTAGCACTCTCAACAAGCCGCCCTTGCCTCTCTCTTTCAGTATTTTCAACTGCCATCTGCACCACAAGCTTCTCCATCGCCATATTTGTGCAAACAACAACCGGATTATTGCAACCGCTCAAAGCTTGCAGACTGCCCAAAGCTTTCTCAAAGCTTGCTCAACCGGATTGTTGTATGCCGAACAGACGTGCCCGTGTGCGCATTCGATGCCTTCTATCCTTGTACCATGCCCAGAAATGCCCAAAAAACACATGCCCACAGTCCAATTGGAATATCTACCTCTACAGCTAACAAGCAGCTCAAATCAACTAAAAAATATGCTTTACATACGATTATTATACAATACACAGGCGAAATCTTGTTTAAACCATGCCAGAAATACCGCCCGCAAATACCAAACAAAAATATTGCAAGCTTACGACTTTTTCCTAAACTTAATGTGGACTTTAAAATAATGCAATGTGAACTTTTATCTTTGATCCTGGCCTTCTATTGTTTATAGAGATTAAAATAGTGCAATGTGAACTTTTATCTTTGATCCTGGCCTTCTATCATTTAGATAGTACCTTAACAGCCTGTCTCGATATTTTCATTCTAGGAAGGAATCTCAGGCATTGATTCAAGGGGAAAGAGGGCGTGTATGAGCGGTAACAGGTTGGCTAAAATTGTTATGGCCATAACAGATTTGTTATCACCGTAATAGTCTTGTTGCCAAAATAAAAATCTCTGGCCAGGCAGTTAAGGCTGATAACAGTCTCTACACAGCCATTAACTGGGCCAGGAAACGGCCTCGGTCATACTGCACGTTACGCATGCTAGGTACGACCTCGGCCGTTTCCTGGCCCATAACAGCCTGAATAGAGGCTGTTATCCAGCCCTTAGGGTGCTTTCCCATAGGCAGAAAACCTCCAGGTTTCCTGAAGGTCTGATCTGCTATTCCGATGTTCCCATGAGCTAAAAACTTGAGTGGCTGAGGTTAAGAACCTCTCTTGAAAAGTAATCCCAACGATTACTTTTGGACCTGGGTCTGACCTCATCCAGGTCCGTCCGTCCGTCCATGGGAAAGCACCCTTAGCCAGGTTTTGGTACCCCCCTCCATATACGTTTACAGGAGAGGGCTTCCCAAAATGTTCTAAATCGTTAAGAGGGAAAAAAAAAGGTAGACCCATCGCTCACCTCCGCATTAAAGGGCTTGAAAAAGGGAACGGGGGTACCTAGAAAGAGGTCATGTGGCCGTGTCTACTACTTGATGAACTAACCTAAATCTCCTCCAGCCGGAGCATCTGGACATTGTCCCTGTGCCTTAAGCATCCTTGTGGCAGTCGCGTGCACCAGGGAAGTGTTTTTAGACAGGGAAGCTACGCCAAAGGGAAGTATTTGCAAACAGAGAGCGGAGGTTTCCAGGCGGTTTTACCATATCCAGCATCTATCTGTTTCAAGGTATTTTGTATTTCGTTAAAGCACGTCCAATTGCAACTGTATCTGCTTAGTAATGCTCAATAAAGCAAATAAACCTACTCAGGATTTCACAATAACAAGACCTGAGGGATGTTTTCTTAACATAATGTGCGGCGTTTGTTTACGTATCTGAAGATTAACCGTCATTCCAAAAGTTTACTTGTGTAATCCTCTGTGCAGCAATATGGTGTCTCAATCTCACCATAAGGTTGTTTTAGCACCTTAACGAACCGAGGTTGCAGTTTTGACTTAACATTATGACACAGAGATAAGTCCAGAAGTTCAACTTTGAAGGCTGATAAGGCAAGGCTTATAGATTTGTCCTCTAACATCTACTAAGCAGCTTTGAATTTGAATCTTGTATGAGGAGTAGCTTAAAATTGTCCTGTTTTTCAGTTTTCCTTTTTTATCCACCTGCTCTATTTCCCCAAGCTTTGTATTGATTACATTTAGTCAGTTTGTTATTCATGTATATATCTTTTAGGTTCAAATCAGGTCTAATATATGCTGGCCTCTTGAATGTAGCTTTCGTATAATTAGACTTTTGGTTACTGCTGCCAGGATAGATTGATATGCTTGATAAGCATCTATTTTGTACTTCAGGTTTTGCTAGAGACATGAGGTTTCTTGGACAATACGTTTTATGTCTGAAATTGGGATTTGGAGGTTCAAATCCCTTATTCAGATTGGTAGCTTTCGCAATAAATTTGATGCTTTGCCATTCATGTTTGCTTGCTGATGTGAGTTTACAGGATTATTGTTTGAAGATTAGTGTGATGGGGGATGAATAGGTTGCTAGCCAAAAAGGGTTAAATTCCTGTTATAAATCAGACTAGTTTTCATGATGCCCAATTTTAATCCTAATAGTGGTCACTGTTTAGTATAATTTGGGCTGCCACAATTCTCTATTTTAGATCAAGCACCATTTCTCACATGGTCCACAAATTGAACTTTTAGTGGTTACATGTGCATTTGAGGAGTACAAGGTTACCTCAGAATTTGACCAGCAACTCATCCAAATTTTCTCCAAAAAAGTTTCCTGTATAACCTTATATACAATGTTTATTGCCAGTGCCACATACTTAGTTTCGTGACAAAAATTTAGCGTCTCCATTTTTTTTTCAGGAAATGTTAACTTGATCCACTATTGGTCGGACCCCTCTAAGTAGATTTGACTCCGACGGTGTCATAATAAGCTATTGGAGATGGGAGCCCGCACTGTGGCCTCCGACGACGGTGAGTCATAGGTGGAAGATCATATGTTGCTCTGTTTACACTGAACGTACAGAATAGATATTGCAGTTTTAGTAGCATCTGACAGGTTTGCTGTGCAGAGGATGAGTACGAAGAACAAGGCGTCCAAGACAATGAAGCAGAAATAGAAGATGAGGATCCTGATGATGAAGAAGATGAAGGTGCCTTGTAAATTCTGCTTCATATTTGTTTGCTTCTGTTCTTTAACTCTGGGCGTTGACATGACAGAAGGTCAGGATGAGTACGAGAAAGATGATTTTATAGTAGATGATGTGGAAGAAGAGGAACCGGAGGAGGAAGACGAGGTCCGGGAAGCAAGTGACGAGGAAATAAAAGCCAAGAAAAAGAAGCGGAAAAAGAGGTAAGTGAGTCCAATTGTGAAATGCCAAAAGCTCTGTGATAACTTAAACGTCTTTCAGAGATATTGGAGAGGAATATGAGCTTGATGAAGATGATTACATGCTTCTGAAAGATGCTGGAATCAAAGGAGTCAGAGCTAAAACGGTTTGAGTTTTGCTTGTCATAATTTTGGAGGAATATTAAAAAAATTGGAGCTAACTTAAACCAATATAGGGCGACAAGAAAAAGTTTAAGAGGCTAAAAAAGGCTGGTAGAGCTGGGCCAGAACAAGATAGAGGTGGGCATCTTGTCTCATCTGATGCAGAAGAAGAGGAGGAAGGAGGAAAACGTGGGCGGACAGAGGAAGAGTTGAGCAATCACCTCTTTGGGGACCAAGAAGGTATGCTGGCAGATGCAAAACAGGTCTTTTGCTTGATATTCACCATCTAGAAATTGAATGAGATTGGATTTCTTATTCTATACACAATTTTAATAATTTTCATGCATTAAACTTGTGCAGGACACGATGATGGTGCCGAGGAAGAGCAGGAGGAGGAGGAAGAGGAGGATATTGGAGAATACGATGACATGGCCGACTTTATTGTCGATACAGAAGAACTTGATGAAGATGGACAGCCAATTAGGTTATATTTTGAACTTTGTAACACATGCCAGCATTTGTTTATGACGTGAGGAGCAATGATTGCTGAATGATACTGGCATTTTGTTCAGGAAAAGGCCAAAGAACAAGAGAGCACACAGACAGGCTCCTGGTGTTTCATCATCTGCCCTTTTGGAAGCGCAAGAAATTTTTGGCGATGTCTCAGAATTATTGGAAGAACGGCGTATTCGGTTACAAGCTGACAATGAAGCTATCGATGAGGATGTTGACACTGATAATAGAGCTCGATTGATGTCAATGAAACGATTAGAAAAGGAATTTGAGCCAAGTATTCTTGAGGAAAAATACATGACCACAAAAGATGATAAAATAAGGGAGAAGGATGTTCCAGAGAGAATCCAGGTACATAACTTTTTCTATTATGTACGTGCACTAAGACTTCAAATCAAATTTGAGACTCCATGATACACAGATTTACCATATAGGGCGGCATCTTTTTATTCATGATGAACAAGACAATTCTTCAGATATATTCAGTAGAATTACTACAATTTTGTATAGGCTTTTCAAGCTTACTGGTTTTCTGGTCTTGAAGCGAAACCTGTGCACATCCATATTTGATGACCCATTATTGAGGAACCATTTTTTTTACTGCCTAAACTATGATGTTTTAGTTTACATGCCAGCTAGAGAATTCTCTTATTAGCTGGATGTCTGCAACGACTTTCTTATCTCTGGTTAACTATTATTTTTTGCTGAGGGACATGCTAATTTGCAGCTTCTGATGGAAGCTACTGGTCCGTTTCCACCAAGCGAGACAATCTCAAGAGAAGCGCAGTGGATTTGTGATCGAATTCTGAAAACCCCTGGAATATACACGAGGCAAGAGTTTGCTCACATAATAAAAGTTGATAAAATTGAGATAGTGAAGCAAATTGCCAATGTCTTACAACTTTTACATGATCAAAAATTGGAGGTATGCCTTTGGCATTACTAAATCTAAAGCAGATTTATGTCTATCTTCAACTTTTCTTACTTTCCTTTGTTGCAGGTTCCATTTATTGCCATGTATCGTAAGGAGTTATGTATTGATTTATTGAAGGAAGACAATGACACTTTTAAGCAAGACGGGTCTCGGCATATGTTCAATGGAAATGCTCCCGAGGATGACGAGCCTCGGAGAGTTGTGAAACGTCATAAGGTTAGGCCTTGTAGATAAAGTTGTACACCCCATGTTCTTAAGCTTAGGTGTTGTGTATATTAGATGCATGCTCGTGCTTTTCTTTAAATTTTATATACAGAATTATTATGAAATAAGCTATGTTTATTTCATTAGGTCTTATGGGATGTGCAAATGTGGGATAAAAGATGGCTTCTTTTACAACGCAGAAAAACAATGTTTCATGCATCTTATGAAAAGCGTGGAAAAACAGAAGCACAAAGGGATCCTGAGAAGAATGTTCAACTAAATGATTTACTAGAAGCATTGGATGCTGCACAATTTGAGCATTCTATTGATGATTTAGATGCAAAGTTCCAGTTGCATTTTCCTCCCGATGAACATGAAGCAGAAGAAGGTCAATTCAAACGTCCTAAGAGACGTTCATTATATAGTGTATGTCGAAAAGCAGGTTTAAAACAAGTCACTAAGTATTTTGGATTAAGTCCAGAACAGTTTGGTCAAAATCTTGGATCATTGTATAAGGTAACTGTTCAGTTTTTGTGCATTTAAGTGGCTTTCCAACTGGCTTTAATATTTGTTGTTTTTCTGTGGGTTTTAGAAACATGAAGTTGAAGATTCGGTGCTCACACCAGAGGAAGTTGCATCTCAGCACTTGAATGGGGAGTTTTCTGATTCTTCATCTGTTCTTCGCGGTGCTAGACACATGGTAGGACTAATTTGAGTTTGACATCATCAGGTGTTCTGCTCAATCATTTATCAATATTGATGGTACATTGGGTTTCTGTTGGTTCTTTTTATCTTAGGTTGCTGTTGAAATCAGTACAGAGCCTGCTGTGCGGGAGTATGTCAGGAATTTATTTTTGGATAATGCTGTTATTTCGACAAATCCAACCATGGAAGGGAAGAAAGTAATTGATAATTTTCACAAGTATGCGGATGTAACATGGTTGTGCAATAAACCAATAGAGCAATTTAGGGATGCACAATGGCTATTAATACAGAAAGCAGAAGAAGAAAAGCTTTTGGAAGTCACATTAGCACTCCCCAATGATAAGGTCGATATTATAATTGAAAAGTTTGAACAAATGTATTTGAGTGATGGGGTAAGTATAAGTGCTCAACAGTGGAATGAGCAGCGTAAACAGATCCTAAAAGATTCACTTACAGATTTTCTTTTCCCATTATTGGAAAAAGAAATGAAAAATCTTCTGAGTGCAAGAGCAAAACATTGGATTATTACTGAATGTGGGAACCAGTTGTGGAAATGGGTCTCTGTGGCTCCTTTTGTACATCCGAATCTGGATCCTGATGAGGATGGATCAAGGGTCATAGCTTGTTGTTGGGGCCCTGGAAATCCTGCGACCACATTTGTCATGCTTGATGCAGATGGAGAAATAGTAGACACGCTCCACACAGGTCACCTAACTATACGTGTCGGAAGTGCAGAGCAACAGCAGCTGAAAACAAATGATCAGCAACGGCTTCTGCAATTCATGAGGGATCACCAACCACACGTCATGGTTTTAGGAGCATCCAATCTCTCTTGTCGTTTCTTGTTTAAAGAGATGCATGAGGTATAAGTCTTCTGTCTGATGTTATTAATTACTGGAACAGCAAATGAGTTGACCAAAAAATGTGCTCAAGGCCATTTGAAGAAATTAGATAAGAGAAAATAAAGTTGCCTAAGGGTTTATCTGTGGTATTTTACATAGGGAATGTCAAATTCGTTTCTGACACCCTTAATGAGCTGTGGAGAGCACATATAGTTGCCCTTCATTTGCCGACCTAATTTTTTTCTTATTTTGTTATTCTCACCATGTCAATTCATGCAGGCGGTTTTTAAGGTTGTAGAAGATTACCCACGTGATCTGGCAGAGGGTATCGACATCATATCAACTGAATATGGGGATGATACTCTTCCACAGCTTTATGAAAACTCTCCTGTTTCTGAAGAACAGCTTCAACAACAGCCTGGTAACATATAGTTAGCATGGTCCTGTAGAATCTTCACTTTGTATGATCAGCCTGGTTCTTAGTTTCAGTGTGATTTTTGTAGGTATTGTTAGGCGTGCAGTAGCCCTTGGTCGGTATTTGCAGAATCCATTAGCTATGGTTGCTACCCTCTGTGGCCCAGGAAAAGAAATTCTGTCGCTCAAGCTTCATCCCTTGCAGTACTTGGTCAATGATGATGAGATCTACGAAGAGGTAGAGCGGATCATGATCACAATAACGAACCAGGTTGGAATTGATCTAAACCTAGCGGCATCTCATGAATGGCTCTTTGCTCCCTTGCAATTTGTCTCAGGCTTGGGTCCCCGCAAAGCAGCTTTTATAAAGCGAGCCATTCAGGGAGCAGGCCGTATTGTGTCTAGGAAGGAGATAATGAAGGGTCTAGACTTGATGAAGCGCAATGTTTTCATAAATGCTGCTGGTTTCATAAGGATACGTGGGAGTGGTCAGGCTGCTGGTCCTGAATTTGATCCGTTGGATGATACAAGAATTCACCCAGAGTCGTATTCGGTGGCTAAGCACATGGCAGAGCTGGCATGCAGCTTTTTATTGGAAAAAAGTACAGAGGATTTGACAGAAGAAGATCGTGAAATGGCCGTAGAGCATGTTAGAGACAATGTTCGTGTATTGAAGCAGATAGTAATTGAGGAGTATGCAGATGAGGTAGAAGAGAAGGGTTATACATCTGGCAAGAAATTAGAGCTTATCAAAGATATTCAGCAGGAGTTGCAGTGTGGGTACCGAGATTGGCGTGTCAAGCATCAGCAACCTGGCAATGATGTAGTGTTCTATTGGCTCACAGGAGAGAGCGAGGAATCATTATGCGAGGAGAAAAATGTGGATGCAACAGTCCGCAAAGTTCAACAAAGCAAAATTTTCTGTTCACTCGAATGTGGTTTGCAAGCAACACTGTTGAAAGAGAATCTCTCAGATGAGAGGAATATTTCCACCTTTCCCAAAGTGCATGAAGGTGATGTTCTCACTTGTAGAGTTTTAAGCATTGATAAGGCCAATTTCTCTGTCGAGCTAACATGTAAGAGGCAACGGGAGAATCCAATTGAGGTACGAAAGAAGTTGAATCCATATTATAATCCGCCTGCACAGTCAGAAATTGGTGTTCATAAGGAGAGGAAGAAATCTGAGGACGAGAAACGCAGGTCATATAAACATCGAATGATTGTCCATCCGCAGTTTCAAAATATTTCAATGACCGATGCAGTTCAAGTATGTTTCTTGCTTATTGTACTTTCTAGCTATTTTTTTCACTAGTTAATGAATCATGGAGTTATTGCAGGTACTTGCAGAGAAGGAAGTCGGGGATGTTATCTTTCGCCCAAGTAGTCAAGGGCCTTCTCACTTGTCAATGACGTTGAAGTTCTATGATGGCCTTTACGTTCATGGGAGTATTGATGAAAAGAAAAAGGACACTACTAATCTTACAAGCTTTCTTCGTCTTGGGGAGACACTTAAAATTGGAAATGAGGAGTTTGATGACCTGGACGAGGTGGGCACTATAATACATGCTTAAGCTTAATCATTTGAGTAAGCTTGATTATCTGATTAAGCTTTTGTGGGAGACGATACTATGTCAAAATTCTGGGGGGCAACGTGTCAACTTGGGTTTAGTTATCTGGGTACTCCTGTTTTTGTTTATTTAAAATTTGGAGTCATATCTCACAAACTGATCAATCTTAGGATATTTTCCTTGGATCATGTCATTTGTGTTATGTCAAGGCTTATAGCATTGACTATGTAATCTCATTCTCAAGAACTCTGTAGGGCCTTTAAGTAACAAATAGATATTATTTGTTGTGTTTTAGGGTTTCTGTTAATATATTGGCACTACTGGTAACTTGGTTTCGGTAATGTCTGCAGGTTATTGCACGTTATGTGGATCCCTTAGTGTCTAACTGGCGAGAGGTCGTAAGCCATCGGAAATTTAGGCATGGCAAAGAAGATGAAGTCAACAGTATTCTAGAGGCAGAGAAGAAAGAAAATCCAATGCGCATTGTCTATTGCTTTTCTTTAAGCTATAAGCATCCTGGAACATTTAGACTGACTTATATCAGGAACACAACTCCCCATTCTGTTTATGTGTATGCATCTCCTAAGGGATTTTCCTTGCAAGGGTATGAGGAACTAGTTTTTGAGAATCCTAACAAGCTTATAGCACATTTTCAAAAGCATATCAATGATAATGAACCCCCCCGGCGTGCTCCTGCTGCATTTGTCCCTCGAGGCGGAACTGAAGGATGGAGTACAGAACATGCGAGCAATTCCTTTGGCATGGCAGGGAGTGCTAGCAATGGCTGGGATAATTCATTCACGTCTGGAACTGGAGGAGTGCGCAGTTCTGGCTGGGATATGAAACCTGGAGGTCGTGGAAATAGCCGTGCATGGGGTCGTGGCCATGCAATGCGAGGTGGAGGTGAGTTTTTGCAATGGTGGTTTAGATATAAGCTGGGTTTTTAACTGTCATAAACTTATAATAGGTAGTGGCATGTTTGGGAGATCAGGATGGCAACAAGAGGGTGGCAGCTGGGAAGACAGGTCTAGAAGAACTGGAAGAAGTGAATTACCTGGCTGGGGATCAAATCCATCTCAGTCTGGTTGGAGTGACAAGCAATCTGCAGATGCCGGTTGGCAACATTCTTCACAAGCTCCTCTTTCTAGTTGGGCTGATTCGGATAAACAGAGTAAGGCACAGGATGATAATATGACTGTGGAAGATGGCTGGGGCACGCCAGCACCTGCTTCAGCTGGAACTTGGAGTTGGGATCAGCCAGCAGCCGCTAGACGAATTATGTCACCCACATAATTTGTAATTCGGAATTACAAAACCCTTGGTGTCCATGCCACATTAGCAAATCTGGGCATGGTCGGCTTCGGAGGTTTAACTTGTTAGGGCGAGTTTGGTTCTATTTATTGGCTAGCTCGTGGGATCAAATTTCCACATGTGCATTTGTGTATAATTGAGGCTTATGTATGATATGTGAGATTCATTGAATACTATACTTGTTTATACCTACAAGAAATTTTTCGCGGCGGCCAAGGCTGCCGCGAACATTTCTCTTTCATGACCCCGTGTGTATAGAGGTGGGTGAAAGAATTCTTTTATAGACTTTGTTGTGGTTCATATAGCAAAAAAAGAGTTATTTCAGATGCTTAAAATGCTTGAGTATTAAATTAAAGTATTAAAGAATCTGCATTTCAAGATGCCTATGTGAATGCTTAGGTGAGTACTAAATTAAAGTATTAAAGAATCTGCATTTCAAGATGCTTATGTGAATAGGTGAGTACTAAATTGAAGATTTCGAGATGCTTATGTGAGTACTAAAATAAAAGGGTTGTCCTTGGAATGCTAAGCTTGAGGCAACTTAATTTATGTAGCAATGGTTGTTGATGTAAACATTCACCTTCACTCGAATGCTTTTTCTTAAATCAATTATAACTCATTTTTTTTTTCAATTATTTTGTTTGCAGACATTGCATAGACTCATTAAGAAGAAGCAATAATTGTGTGGTTATAGTGGTGCGAGGGAAGCCATGATGGTGGACGGTGGCAGTGGAATAGGTTCCATCTGTCCTATTTTGCCTGTATGAGTTACCTTCTTGCAACAAACTGACATCTCTGGGCCAAGTTTGTCGGACCAGGCTCGAGAGTTGTTCCAATACATGTTACCCTTGATGCCTTGTGAGTGAAGTCATCTTGAGATTGTCAAAGGCTCGAGAGTTGTTCCAATACATGTTACCCTTGATGCCTTGTGAGTGAAGTCATCTTGAGATTGTCAAAGTTGCC
This sequence comes from Isoetes taiwanensis, assembly GCA_021234155.1. Classification (NCBI taxonomy): domain Eukaryota; kingdom Viridiplantae; phylum Streptophyta; class Lycopodiopsida; order Isoetales; family Isoetaceae; genus Isoetes; species Isoetes taiwanensis. Next base: position 6,979,787 of record JAJEKV010000018.1, read on the forward strand.
AGGCAGACTGAGATACCTGAAGTGTGATTACAAGTCCTGTTTTCTTTTCCTTTATTTGATGACAGTTAGAGATTAATATATCATATGATGCAAACCAACACATGATGCTTAAACAACACATGATCACACAACATATGGGAAGGAGATGTTTGCCTCTTAGGTCAGTTGGAGCTATGTTTTTCTACTTATCTTCACATGTTTGTGGCAGATATAAGATGACAAAAGCATCAGAGAAGACTGATGATGTAGCGGAGGCCATTAAAATACCTACTGGAAAAGGGGAATTTGAAGGCGAATGGAGGCATTGGAATAATTAGTCTGTCCTGGGTTATAGGCCATTCAAGGGCTGAGGCAATTGTTTTTCATTCCAAAAGTTAGAATGACTCCATTAACCATAAATCGATGCTGCAAGGAACGATCATGCAGTTGGTCGGAGGTATGCTTAAGAATCAAGTGCGTAAGCAATTGCGACGCACAACATGGCTCTATAAAACCCCAAAACCAAGTCTCACTTCCCCACCTCCCTCCTGCCGGAATGCGGAGCTCGCAATGGCGAAATGTAATTCCCCCTTAACCCCTTCCCGCTTCTACCCATTTATCCATCATTCCCCACATTGTTAGGTTTTTCGGCGGTCTACCATGGGCCCGTTCAAGCTCCCACTAGAGATGCTCGCCCCCTCGGCATCCAAGGCTATACCATGTCAAATGATTACCAAGTCTTTGCAAATTACCCATGCATATAGGCACCCATGGAGACTCGAACTCGAGACTTTCATACCAAGCATTGCCGATTGGATGCCCTTAACCAACCAGGCAAAACCGTCTAGACGTTTATGAGTAGTCGCTTCTACCCATTTATGCTGGGTGTCTCGGGGCATACCCACGGCACATTCAAGGTTCGAATACCGGCGGTCTACCATGGGCTTTCCGCCCTTCCAAGATCCATCATTCTGCCTTTTGTTAGGTTTTTTCTGGGCTCCGAAGATCGGCCCAATGAATCTGCTATTGGGGTTTTCAGCATTGCATTGGATTGGATTAGATGAATCTGATTCTGGCTTCTGTGCTGCTTCTTGTTTCGTGCTTGATCCATTGCCGGAATATGGAGGTAGGTTTTTGTTTCAAATCTGGATCGGAATAGTGGCTCTGTTGGGTCTGAGGACATCGGGTGGGCCGTTGCAGCCATAGCCAGAGCTTGAAGAAGCCCTTCTTCTTCCTTGGCTGGCACCACGGCATCCTTCGAGCCCCGCCCAGATCGAGCTTTTAAGCCCGAGGGTCCCTTTCAATCCCGTTAGTTCCACTACAAATTTTCCAGCTTTGCAGCTTGCTGTTGCAACATATTTGGCCCTGTTAACAACGGAAAACTGGGTTTTTTTTTTCAATTTCTCTCTTTTCCACGGTTTTGTCCATCGCTAGAAAGCTTAATTTTCTTCTATATGGATTGATGCTACAATAACGTCGGGTGGCCTCATTATTATGTGGAAAAATCTTAATCACAGCTTGGTTTATAACAGTCCTTTCAAATGCTGGCAAGCTGTTATATTTTTTCATGATGGCTCCCAGTTTGGCATCATAAACATTTATGCTTCTACTATCTCTAAAGAAAGAGAAAAATTATGGCAAGACATCAGATCTTGGTTACAGAACTATAGCTCCATATCCTGGATTTTAGCTGGAGGCTTTAACAACACCCCAACTTGGGATCTTAAGATAGGTAAAAGCCTTAATATGTCTAAGGTAGAGAAAATGAATTGGGATAATCTTCTTGATTCCTTTTTATTCTCTCATATTCCTTCCTCCACTGCTAAGTTTACCTGGTCCAATAAGCAAAAGGGCAATTCTAGGGTCTTCTGTGCCGTGGATAGATTTTATATTAACAACTCAAGCCATGCTTTCTGGGATAATAGCATTGTTTTCAGTGATGAGAGTACCTCTGTCTCGGATCACCAGCCCCAATTTCTGAAAACCAAGCATCTTCTCTGTATCAAGCAATGTTGTTAAGTACGTCAAAATCCGTACGTTTAAAAAACATTTTTGAAGATTTTTTGAAGATTTTTAAAATTTTTGAAAAAAATCTTTAAAAACGTATTTCATATAAAATACGTTAAAAATCTTTAAAATCTTTAAAATCCTTAGAAATCCTTAAAAATCTTTAAAAATCCTTAAAAATCCTTAGACTGTGATTTTTTTAATCCAAATATATGATATTCTTGAACTTATTTATCCGTGTATATAAAATTCTTATACTTCTTAACCTCTATAATAATGTTTTTCTGAACTTTCTTAAGAGTTGCATTGCAAAACATATATGATATCTTTGTACTTGAATTTAATAGTTTCTAATAGGGAAAATTGTAGAAATGCCCTGCTATTTTCTTGAAATTATCAAAATGCCCCTGTATTTTTATTATTTGTCAAAATACCCCTACAGCCAATCCGTTCCCCTGTAGAAAACCTGTTTGATTGTCAAATTTGCCCTTTTCTCATTATATAATCGATTTGGGTCCTTCGGATCTGAATTTTTGAGTAGTTATGATGATCCAATTGAAGGAAAAACGGCATTTCTGAAGGAAAAATGAGTTTGTTCTTCGTGGATTCTAAGGTATCCTAATGCAAAGTACTTCAAAGGAGTCCGTTTAATGCCCACAGATTCGAATAGGACTTGGCAAGTGTTCGGATTTGCCACAAATCCTGGACTTTGAATTTGCAGGAGCTTTCTGTTTCATTGCTGCGAATTTTGTCTGCAACCTCCAGCCTATCAGAAGATCTTTTTTCGATTCTATCCTTAGAGGCTGGATTATTTACTGTCGTAGTTGAGAACCTCAATCCGCCGATTTGAACTGGGTATCCATGAAGAGTATCCATGCTGAGATATCCGGTAGAATTTGTCCATAGCCGTAATTGGGTCTCCAAGGGTTTGGGTTCTGCAATTTGAGGCTGTGAAATAAGACAATAAACGACGAGCATGATCTTTGGATCGGTAATTCAACTCAAGAAGAGGAGCTCCTCCAACCATTGGGAATGGTGCTACGACAGTGGGCGATTGAGGTAGTCTAGCACACCATCAGAAGCTCGAGGCTCCTTCCGGAAATAGGCATCTGTATAAGAACAGGGGCATTTTAACAAATATAAAAAATATAGGGGCATTCTCACAAATATGCAAAAATATCAGGGCATTTCTACAATTTTCCCTTTCTAATAACAGCATAAGCTTCTGATTTACTTGTTGGCATGGTACGTCTTATAACTTGTAGCAAAAATGTGCATTTTAAGAGTAGCAAATATGTCCTATAAAGCAGTGCAAAGAATGTGAAATTTTTTTTTATTTTTTATTTTTGGCCATACCAAATCATAAAAATCCTTTAAAAAACGTGAGGATTTTTATAGAGGTACTTTAAAAATAAAAAACGGGTTTTTTAACAACATTGGTATCAAGAGGTCTGGAATCCCCTTCAAGTTTAATTGTTCTTTGCTTAGTAATGAAGAATTCTGCAGAGACTTCAAAAGTTTTTATGCTAGCCTCCCCAGAGTTAAGGTTGCCAATTCTATAAAAGATTTTTATGCTAATATTAAATCCTCCAAATCTTAGTTAAAACAATGGTCTAGAGATCATTGGGAATTGAAAAAGGCTAAGAAGAAAAATTATTTGTTGCAGATGCAATATGTATAGGTCAAGCTTCAATCTGAACCTTTAAATCCTGATCTTCACTTGCAAGAAGGTAACCTGGAGCATCTTATCAAAAACATTGAAGAATATGAGGCTAAAGGGGTTGCAATTGGGTCCAAAGTCAAAATTTTCACCTCTACGGACAATAGCAATTCCAAATTTCTTTTTAGAATTGCTAAAAATAGGTTGCTTAAGAGTCAGCTTTCTTCTATTAGAAATGATCAAGACATTAATCTGGACTCTCCAAAAGATATTGCAGATATCTTTTATTCTAAATATTCCAATATCTTTTCTTCTCAATCTAATGATCCATGGATTGATACCTCTGCGTCTAAGTTCATCAATCTGTTAAATTCTCTCCCTAACAATGTTATAGACCGTTTGTCAGTCAATGTGGAAAGACCTCCTTCTGAAGATGAGATTAAATCTACAGTTGCTAGTCTTGCCAAAGGGAAGAGTCCAAGTCCTGATGGCCTTCCCCCTAAGTTCTATCTCCATTTTTGGGAGCAATTTAAAAATGATCTTACTTTGATGATTCATGGTTTCTGGCATAACAACCATCTCCATCCTGCTATTGCTTCTGTACTTATTTCCCTTATTCCAAAAGTGGACAATCCAACTACATTTAATGAGTGGAGACCAATCTCTATGACCAATTCAACTTATAAGATTTGTGCAAAGATCCTTGCTAATCGTATCAAAGGTTTCCTGCAAAAGAATATTAGCTTGCATCAGTCTGCATTTCTTCCAAACATGTTTATCTTGGACAACTATATTGCTGCTATAGAGGGCTTGCACAGGACCAGAATTACAAATCAAAATTGTGTCCTTTTAAAGCTAGATTTTTCAAAAGCTTTTGACACTGTCAAATGGGACTTTCTAATGCTCTCCCTAAAGAAAATTGGTATTCCCCCTAAAATTATTGATCTAATCATGGGACTTAACTCTAGGGCTCAACCTGCTATCTTAATCAATGGCTCCCCTAGCAAATTCTTCAATCTGCAAAAAGGAGTGAGGCAAGGATGCCCTTTGGCTCCTTACCTCTTTATTATTGTGGTTGAGCAGCTCTCGAAAATCATTATGTATCATCAAAATAGAGGGAATTTAAAGGGACTTACTGTGCCTGACAATTGCAGTCAGCTAACTCTTCTCCAATATGCAGATGACTCTTTTAGTTTCCTCCATAATGATGTCAATAATATTGAATTCTTCCTTAAGATCATAAATGGTTTTAGTGTTGCCTTTGGTATTTATCTCAACACAAGCAAGTGTGTAATCATTGGAGAAAAAGACCACTCTGACATCCTGGGTATTAAATGTATTCCAGTAAATCAAACCTCCTCTCTTTTAGGAATGTCTCTGGCCCTTGATATTTCCATCAAAAATTTATGGTCCCCTATTGTGTCCAAGATTAGAAAAAAACTTAATAATTTTGGCAGTTGCTTATCTATTACAGGCAGAACAATTGTAGCTTCTTCTGTGCTTGCAATCTCATATCTACTTTTTTTTCTGCTTTACTAGCTCCTAAATGTATTTATCAGCAGATTGAAAAAATTGTTAGGAGCTTTATTTGGGGAAAAAATCATATGGTCAGTTGGAAATATGTAACTCAAAATAAAAAGGATGGGGGTTTTGGTTGCAAAAATCTTCTTTTGCAGGGATATGCATTGGCAGGAAAATATATTTGGAAGTCTCTCTGGAATCAAAATAACCCTTCTACAAAGATTATTCACTATTGGTTGAATAGGAGTGCAATTGATGGCCATCCTTCCATTGAGCATTGCTTGCCTCCTGCTTTCTGCCAACTCAAGCCAACTGCCAATTCTTCTCCTCTTATGAGAAATCTATTAAATTCCTGGAATAAAGTTTCTAAAGCCTATTCTTACAGTGGTATAAATCAGGCTCACTATGATATGAGCATTTTTTGGAATCCAACTCTAGCAAGAAGGGATATGGCTCCTTTGGCAATTAACCATCCCAAAATCTACAAAAAGTGGCATTCAGCTGGCATTCAGAAGCTTGGTGACATTTGGACAAATGGTAGATGGATTTCATGGACTAGATTTAAAACTATTGTCAATGATACTTCTTCAGATAAGATGTTATTTAAACATATTGTCAATATGGTCTCTAATTCCAACCTTGATGGTGCTACTTTTACACAGATCGATTGGTATTTCAAAGATAAAAATATTTACAAACTTTCCTACATTTATAGCTTTCTGGCTAATACTAATCAACTTTCCAAGGCTTGTGTGTATTGGAATCTCTCTGTTGATACTAGGACATCTCTGTTCAGGAATGTATGGAATTCTTACTGTGCTCCAAAGATAACTTATTTTATTTGGCTGCTTGCAAGCAAAAGTATTCCAAATATGGAGACCTTTTGTAGACACCATTTGCATGCCAATGTTTCCAATAATTCTACCATAAATCCTTCCTGCCCTCTCCACTGCAATGGCATTGAAGATGTTGAACACATTTTTTCATGTCCCAAGCTTACAAGTTTTTGGAGTTCGTTTGAGCAGCATTTTCAAATCAGAAAACAAGGGAATATTGTCAATTTTATTATGTCTGACAATAAGCTTAGAAATTCTATTTGTTTCATTGCTTTATGGAATATTTGGAAGCATAGAAATAGATGTGTGCATGGGGGGCATAATCCTTCTCCTCAGTGGATTAAGTTGCAAGTTATATATGATATTGAACTTACAGCTATCGCTCATAAATATAAGAACTCGGATTCTCACATTGATAATAACTGGCATTCAAAAGGGAATTATTCTGGCTATTATGGTTTTTTTAACCTTTTTTGTCATCAACCATTGACTAACACTGAGGTGTTTGATGCTAGATTATTTGATGAATTGTAAATTCAAGCTCAACCTTGATCTTGATGATGCTAAATATAACCCAAGGATTCTCTCAGTTCATAGGCTTTGGGATTATAACTTTTGGACAGGATCAGTAAGAGAACAAAGCATACAACAAGTTCCTGAGAAAGAGATACCGTGGGGCAGGGAGTTCTCAAAGGAAAGGTATTTGATGTTTATATTGTTTTGGTTTCTGGAAAACAATAGTAACAATATGACAGATCAACAGTTTGAATTCTACAGAGAATGCTACTACTATCATAGGGGCAGGGCAGATTGCTATGGAACAATGATTCATCTCATGTCCACTTGTAACTCAGATAGGTTGATTGAGCTGGTCAACTGCGGAAACAATGGGAGACCTATTCTGCAGCCACAATTTCGAGATTATTTCCACTTTCTGGATACCTATGATTTTTGACCCATTCCTTGCTTTCATTTTTGTACAGGCTCAACAGTATATACATAAAGCCTCTTGGATGGTTTCAGTTCGATCAAAGGATTGTTGCTTCTTCTTCCTGAATGGAGAATTCACAATGGGATCGAGCCCTAATTTTGCAGGGCAATTTTCAACATCTCGAGCTCTTTAGTTTTCAGCCAGATGAAAATTTCACTTATGCTTAATGACTGAACATTTTACAATATGCTTTTATTGAATTGTGGCTTCATAACACAATTCTAGTTTTCAAGTGATCATTCACTATGGTCCTTTTTCTATGTATACTTATTTTCCATAATTAATGACTAAAAAGCTTCACTCTTTCAAAAAAAAAAAAAAAAAAAAAATGCTGCAATGACTTCACAAGCAAACGCATTCCACATGACTGTACATGGCCAAATAGAATCTGCCAAACATGGAGAGTAGAACTTTACCATGAAGTTTGAGATCGGACATACCTAGGCCACCATCCTTTTTGGGGCAGATGCATTTGCTCTATGCAACTTTTACAACTGCACCTGTTTCATTGCCACCCCACACAAAGTTCTGACTCAAGTGAAATCAACTTTCATGGAACGATCTCATCCTTATCTGCAATGCATCCAAAGCATATATATTTCATTCAAATTATCACAAAAAGGAAACTAGCAAAAAGGCACGCCAGGAGCTGTGGCCAAGCAAGACCAAGTTAAAAACCATCACAAGGGCCAAATAAAATGCATTTTAAAGTTTTGCATCTTTCTTGTGCAATGTAAGGTCTTTCTATTGTAAACATGAATTCTAGATGGTACCATTATTGATTTTGATGGGCAGAGCATAGGTTATTGTGTTACATAATTTTTTTGGTTGCATTTGCTTATTTATTGGAGCATGTTTGCTCTACGATTTTGATTTCAAAGCTTCTTTCATATGGCTTGTTTGTTCTAGGACTTTAGCAGGGTAAGATTTGTTAGATATATAGGTTTGGAGTCATTGGACATTTATTGACCAGCATCTGATGGTGCATATTTTACATGTTTTTGTCTTATCATGTCATGAGTAATACCTCTATATGTAGCGGGTCCATTTGGCTGTCATATAGAGAAGCCGATTTCATAGGACATCTTAGTTGTCTCGGATAACTAGCAATTTAACCAAAGCTTTAACTATCATTTGCAATGATGATGATGAGGATGGGCTGATAAGCATTCATGAACAATTAATAGCAAGGCATAAATTCTTCAATTCTCATCAGAATGAGACAGCGAAAACTGTTGAAATTGCTCGCCACTGGAACATTTGATTCCCTACTTCCAAGAATGAAATACCTATACAAACTTCGCAAATCCATGCCCAAGCGGCGGGGCATTGTACAACACCAAGGTAGCTCAATTGTTTAAGGCAGCATACAATACCCAAGGACCCATCATCCATCTTAAATTTGCTGGCCAAATGACTACATCTCTAGCACGTATATCATGATGTGCCTAAACATTAGCAACAACCTTAATGGAAGTAAGATGAGTCCATGGTACTGTTTTTGGTCCGCCTAGAAGATGTTCAAAACATCAGTTATTGCAAGTCCTTTTGACAAGTGATGAGATGTGTTCTATCTAACCAATATGTAGCAAAATAACAGGGGGCTCCAGGATTTGATATGGATGTAAAAATAACAATTCCTGAAATCATAGACCATACATCCCCAAAAAATTGAATAAGTTGTTATGAAAAACAAGGTGCTGCGCACGGAGGGTTGCCCTCCGTGACCCGAGAGTGAAACAAACTGCTTTTCTTAGAACATTAGTCATAGCTAACTAACAACTATGGATACATTCCATATTAAGCATCGACACCCAAGAAGATGTAAAGGAACTTTTACCGTCTGGGATATATTCTGTCAGTCATGAAATTATTCACACCATAAACCTTTGTGGTGCATTTTGACAGCTAAATATCTATTCAGTTATGATGCACAGATGTCCAGGCAAGCAGGCTATGAAATGAAAGAAGATTTGACCTCTTTCGACATTTTAGCAGAACCGTAGTTCAGCTGGGCAATGCAAATCTGGTGATTGGGCTGCACTAAAAAATCAAAGGACAAGGCCTGTAGGATATTAAGAGAAATTCTTCAATTGTCACAAGCAATGGTCTAGCAAGATTATCAAATTCAACAATGTACTTCAAAACAACTAGTAATCTTAGTGGAAAGCCAAGTTATGGTCTCTAATTTCCACTAGATTGCACCATCTACTCTTTGCTATTATGCAATCACAAAACAATACTCAATATTCCAAGGACACAATTAATGTAATGGTCAATAATTCCATTCAACCATTATATTACTGTAGCCGCTCGATATTGTTCATCAATCCTGTTATATGCTCGGGTTCATTTCAAATCCGATATGGTCTGCACCCCAAAATATCTCCATACACCCCCTCTCGCGTTATTTCATTTGTTCTCCATACTTGTAGTGCCCAATCCGGCGGTTAAGGCCTTTCCAATCTGGGTTTCAACTTGATCGACAATATCCCACAGACGTCAATGTAGAAATCAGCTGTCTTCGACAATATCCCACATTCATTCTCATCGAGCACATAAAGCACATAAAGCACTTATATACATAAAGCACTCATTTGCTTGCATCTCTAACTGTTCAATACGAATCTTCAACCTGTAAGACCAGTACAACCTACTGCCACTGCTTCTCATAGGTTGTTCTTGTAGCTACAATATATTCACTGCCACTGCTTCTCATGAATATAAGATGCATATAATATAACCTGATCCACTGCCACTGCTTCTCATGGATATTTGTCTGACTTATTAAGCTGAAATCTCATCACTCCTCCTTCAGCTTATAAGTCTGTCTACTACATTCAATTCTGTCTTAAAGCAAGCATACTTATTCTCTGATAAGGCTTTTGTAAAAATGTCTGCTACCTGCCTGTTGGTGTCAACATACTCCATGTTTATTAGCCTTTTCTCAGCTAGGTCTCGTATGAAGTGCATGCTCAATTCAATGTGTTTGGTCTTGTCATGATGGACAGGGTTTTTCACAATTGCTATGCAGCTTTGGCTGTCTGTCCACACTATCTCTTTGGCAACTAATGCAGCAGCTGCATATTCAGCTTCTGCTGAACTCATGGCCACAGCTGATTGCTTTTTGCATCTCCAGGAAATAACCCCTCCTCCAAAGAATATAGCATATCCTGAAGTAGATCTCCTTGTATGCAGATCTCCTCCCCAATCTGCATCACTATAGCATCTCAGGGTTAGATCTTCAGAATTAAAGCAAATACCATGCCCTTGAGTCCCTTTTAGATATTTCAAAACTCGTTTGGCTGCCTCCCAATGTTTTCTTGTTGCATTGTGATTTCTTCTGCTGAGGATGTTAACTGCATAAGCAATATCAGGCCGAGTATTATTAGCCAAATAAAGCAAACACCCAATTAGAGCCCTATAAGGAATATTCTCCATTTGAGCAATGTCTTCTTCAGTAGAATCTTGCACTTCAGTTAATTTATGTCCTGGAGTCATTGGTATTTTTGCTGACTTTGCTTCAGTTAGGTTGAATCTTTTGAGCATATTTTCCACATGTTTGTCTTGATGTAACCTCAGCCACTTTTGCTCTCTATTTCTGTCAACCTCTATACCTAAGAACTTTTTCAGTTCACCTAGGTCTGCCATTTGAAATCAAGATTTCAAGATGTCTTTGCATAAATTTAGAATCTTCATTGAACTAGCCATCATGATACAATCATCCACATACAATGCAACTATGCAATAATCTTCACCTTGCTTGAATCTATACAGGTTACCATCATTTTGCAACTTCTCAAAATTCTGTTCTTGTAGAAATTGATTCATACATAGATACCATTCCCTTGGTATTTGTTTCAAAGTCCATATACAGACCCTATTTAGTTTCCATATCATGTTTTCTCCTTTCTCATAGCCCGTGCTTGCCTCATAAAAGCCTCCTCCTCAAGTTTTGCATTTAGAAATGCCGTTTTGACATCCATATGATGCAATTCTAAATTGAGCATTTGCCATAGCTAATAGAATTCGATACTTGTAAGTTTTACTATAGGTGAATAGGTCTCATCATAATCTCGCCCTTTTTTCTCGAAAGTGTAACCTTGAGCTACTAACCTTGCTTTAAATTTCTTGCTACCATCTGGGTTAAGCTTGATTTTGTACAACCATTTACACCCTATAATATTCTGCTTGCCATCAGATTTTACAAGTTCATATGTGTTTGTATCTTCAAATGATTTAAGTTCATCATTCATGGCTGCCATCCATTCATTTTTTCTGCGGACTATCTTGAACCTCGCAATGTTACGTGGTATGACTTCATCCTCCAGAATTGTCATTATTTGCTCATGTTCTACTACTCCAATACGTCTACTTTTACCCTGTTCAGTTCTGCCATAAGGTTTGTCTCCTAACTTTGCTTCTTCAAGTAATTTCTCTGCTTGAGTTTTCCTTTTCCCTTTTACTTTTACTGTATCATGTTCCTTTTGCATTTCTAGTTCTGGTTCTTGCTCCACCTCAGCAGCCTTTTGTTCATCATGTGCTTGAGGACCTTGACTCTCCTCTTCCTCTGCATTTCTTTGGATATTCTGCACCTCCTTCTCTCCTTGAACAGCCTGCTCAATCTCCTCTGTCTCATCTTCATTAGTATCAAATTCACACATAGGTTCTATACCTTTAGATACTATTTTTACTCCCTTTTTGTATCTGTGTTTGTATAAGACATTCTCATTGAATAAAACATCTCGGCTGACCACAATGGTTTTTGTTTCAGGATTATAAACTCTATATCCTTTAGCTTCATTGTCATAGCCAACTAAAAAACCAATCCTTGCTCTATTGTCCAATTTTTTCCTTAGTTCTGAGGGGACATGAGTATATACTAAGCAACCATAAACTTTGTATTTCATATAGTCTACTTTCTCATTTGGATTCCATACAATGTTTGGTATGTTCCCATGCAATACAGATGATGGAAGAAGATTCTGAATTTCTATGGCAGTTTGCAAGGCTTCTACCCAAAGATAATTTGGCAGGCCACTTTCCTTTAGCATAGATCTGACAGCATCCATAATTGTCCTATTTTTCCTTTCAGACACCCCATTTTGTTGAGGAGTGTACCTGCATGTTAACTGTCTTTTGATTCCATGTGTGATACAGAATGTTTTAAACTTTGCAGATAGATATTCCCCTCCACGGTCTGTTCTGATACATTTTAGCTTGTGGCTTGTTTCCCTTTCCATTTCTGCCACATATTGTTTGAATGCATTTAGAGCTTGTGATTTCTTTTCCAAGGAATATGTTTTGCATTTTCTGCTGTAATCATCAGTGAATGTTATGAAGTATCTTTTGTTTCCTCTTCCTCTTACATTTAATGGACCACATAAGTCAGAGTGCACCAATTCCAAAGTTTGTTGAGTTTTAGATTCTCTCTTAGCAAAAGGCAATCTATGCAACTTTCCAAGTGCACATCCCTCACAAATTTGAACGATTTTGTTTTCACCATAATCTATAAGCCCTTGTTTGTATAGCATTGCCAATTTCTTGTAATCTGTGTGAGCTAGTCTGTTATGCCAAAGATCTATACCAACCCCTCGATATGGCATTCACACCACAATGTACAAGGTTGTTTAACTCAAACAAATTGCCCACTCTCTTGGCATGAAACTTTAATTCATCTTTGAGAAAAACATTACATTGTTCAGCTTCAAATGTTACTCTATATCCCAAATCACACAATTGACTGACTGAAATTAGATTTTTAATTATTGCTGGAACACACAACACATCCTCTATATTTATGATGTTTCCATTCAAGTCTTCTAGTTGCAATAATCCACTTCCTTCAATATCTTGCAAAGCACCATTGCCAACTTGAATCTTTCTTGATTTGGCAGCTGAAAATTTCTTCAACAGAAAAGCATCCTTTACTACTGATCTTTCAGCTCCAGAATCAACTATTAAATGACCAGCTTTATTAGTACATTCATTCTCATTGATAATTGCAAAACCACTTAATACCTCATCTTCATCTTACATTCGCTTTGGTTTTGCTTCTTGTTCTTCTCGAGCAATGTATGCTCTCTCATAGCCTCGACCCCTGCCTCTACCAGATCTTCCACTGCTGGATTCTCCTCTTCCTCTGGAAGTTCTGCCATAATTTTTAGGTGTGGGACACTTGGAGGCTGCATGGCCTCTCCCCCCACAGTTATAGCAATTAAATTCTTTTTTGAGTTTAGGGCATTCACTCTTATAGTGCCCTGCTTCATGACAATGGTAGCAAATTAATTTTCCTCTCTTTTTCAGCATTAATATCTCAGGGGTGTCCTCAATTTGACTTTGCCTTAGTACCTTCTTTTGCTCCCATTCAGTTCTGAGCATGACTTCTGCCTCTTCTCTACTTTTACTTGTGTTTCTAATAAACAATGACAAGGTCTCATTTTCTGCTATGGCCCTTGAAATTTGCAACACTTGACTTCTCTCAGATATGGCAACCCCAGCACCCTCTAGGTCAGCAATCAAGTTGTCAAACTTGTTAAAGAATTCAGATACATCTTCTTCCTCTCTAAGCTTTAGATTCCTTAGCTCATTTTCCAATAAATCTATTTGTGAAGATGTTTTTTCCTCATAATGCTTAAGAAGAAATTTCCACATCTCCCTAGGACTGAGAGTTCTTAATTTTAAGCGTATAGCTGGACTTACCTTACAGGTTATGATCCCTTGGGCTTCTTTAGTTTTTGCTTGCAAGGATTTTGCTCCTCCTGCACTGTTACCTCCTCCAGAGCGTCCAGTGCTTGTTCCTGAGCTTTCTTTGCACCTGCTCTCTGCCGCCCCCTGCGCAGCTTGTTGACCACTAGCAGTTCCAACTACTGACCCTGTAGAGGCAGTTCTTGTCAGTACTCCTGCAGAAACTTGGCTATTTGGATCAACTACCTCCCAGAGGTCCTCTACATCCAGGACATGCATTATGGCATCCTTCCATATCTGAAATCCTGGGCCCCCTTTGTATACATCAATGGTGTTGAGCAGACTTGCTCCAAATCTGCTAGACATGGCTTGAGATGGCTCTGATACCACTGTAGGATATTAAGAGAAATTCTTCAATTGTCACAAGCAATGGTCTAGCAAGATTATCAAATTCAACAATGTACTTCAAAACAACTAGTAATCTTAGTGGAAAGCCAAGTTATGGTCTCTAATTTCCACTAGATTGCACCATCTACTCTTTGCTATTATGCAATCACAAAACAATACTCAATATTCCAAGGACACAATTAATGTAATGGTCAATAATTCCATTCAACCATTATATTACTGTAGCCGCTCGATATTGTTCATCAATCCTGTTATATGCTCGGGTTCATTTCAAATCCGATATGGTCTGCACCCCAAAATATCTCCATACACCCCCTCTCGCGTTATTTCATTTGTTCTCCATACTTGTAGTGCCCAATCCGGCGGTTAAGGCCTTTCCAATCTGGGTTTCAACTTGATCGACAATATCCCACAGACGTCAATGTAGAAATCAGCTGTCTTCGACAATATCCCACATTCATTCTCATCGAGCACATAAAGCACATAAAGCACTTATATACATAAAGCACTCGTTTGCTTGCATCTCTAACTGTTCAATACGAATCTTCAACCTGTAAGACCAGTACAACCTACTGCCACTGCTTCTCATAGGTTGTTCTTGTAGCTACAATATATTCACTGCCACTGCTTCTCATGAATATAAGATGCATATAATATAACCTGATCCACTGCCACTGCTTCTCATGGATATTTCTCTGACTTATTAAGCTGAAATCTCATCAAGGCCGAAGGTAGCAACTGCGTTTAGAGCAGAACAATCATCAAAATCAAAAACTCAAAAATCAAGATAAAACCTTACCACAAACAACATGCCAGTATTGGTGGCTTGCTTTCCCCACGCATCATAGCTTGGCAGAGTCATCAATTCCTGCAAAAAGATGATCTCCGCATATATCAAAAGCCCGACTTCCTTCAACATCGTAGCATGAGTAAAAAAAGAAGCTTACCACAGGTGCATTTGCCAATCCGGGGTCCCATTTTTGCAAGCAAAAAAGGCAAGTAAAAATTCCTGTGTGTTTGATGGCATGATAAATAGCGCACATAGTCCCAACTAGAGCACTGCCACTTAAATATAGCCCATGTCCTTGCTATTCTTAAGCCTAGACAATTGTCTCGAAGTTCTAGAATCTGTTATTCCAAATTAACATCACAGATAAACCGAGTCAATGTGTCGGCAACCTATTTTGGCTTTGCATATTTATCTGCATTATCTAAAAGTGGCTACATACCATAGATTTATCTGTCATACTGTGCATGCGATTGCAAACCATATATATAGATGGTTTCGGCTCCATTCTTAGATCTTTTCTGACCATATCGCAGTTTTACGATTGGTGAGCATACAGTAATCAATCAGTCTACCTTTAAGTCTTCATCAAGCTATCTTAGTTGCAAAAGGCAATCCCTTTACATTTAGTTCTCCTACAGTGGTGTTGGCAACAGTAAAGGATGCTGCATTTCAAAAGTAATCCTCAGGTAGATCTGGCAGCCTGCCTCTGCAGTTGATCAGCATGTCAAGTGATGCGGTTATATCTGGCTGCATGCATCTTGGCTCACATATCTTCCGCCATATATGAGCAGAGACAATCTGGAATGAAGTGTAGTTGGAACCCCCAATAGATCTTAACCTGTTTATCTCTGCTCTGTCAAAGTTGAAGCATCTTACAACCAAAGGTTCGGACGGTGCTGGCTCAGAGACGTTCAACACATCTGATTTCAGTTTGAATCCTACGGACCATTTGATGTGCATATGCAAACCCTAAATTGATACCTCCACATGCAAATCTGGTAATCTGCTCCATAGATTATAGACTTTAGGGTTCATAGACAGATAAAACATATCAAGAAAGCGAAAGAATCCATACCTGGATGAATAAAAGGGAGCTTTCCGGCGTCCATAGCTGGGTAGCATTATAGTCACCTGTTTGGATGAGCTGAGCGGTAAAGAAAGAAGGGCAAAAATCTCCCAAATCGTCAAGAGTTGCATAGCTGAGATTAAGGGAGATGAGATTATGCCCTAGAGGGTATAAGGAAGGGATAAACATGTGCTCAACTCGCCAGAACCCTGACGGAAGGCGCGGAAGGGAGGGCAGAATCCGAGGTGCAGAAGCCATAGCCAAGTCCGGCGGATAGCGTTTGTGTAGCAGGCTGATAATGGAGCTGGATGACCGACCATTTACAGGCCGCAGCCAGTTTTTAGCAGTCATCAGCATATGCTAGGTATATGCCAGCATATACTTGAATATGCCCACATACCCACATAAACGAGGGTTTGCCCCCCTAGGGGCAACCCAAAAAACAATATTATTTGCACTACATTGTATGAAATAATAAAGAATATTCAAATTGCATTGCTTAAAGGTGCTTAGTGTCATTCTAGAAGGATAAATGCATATACACACCCAAATTTTATAGATAATATTTAAATGTAAATGTCGACATGAAATGAAAGTGGATATTAAAATGAAAGTGGCAGCGTTTCATGTAGCCTAATTGTGCCATTTACCAACGGTGTCAATTGAGAGCCTAATTGTGTCGTTCATCAATGTTGTCAATTGAGGGAATCCTGCATATTTTTCTGCCCATGTGATTAATTCTTTAGACACTTTTAATTGCCTTAGATCTTATGTGAAAAGATGCATTATGCTTCGGAAAAAACCCTGATTGCTGCTTCATAATGACAGCAGAAAAGATCCCGATTACTATCTGGTGCGAATCTGGACCTACTATCCCATATTTGCTGAGTAACATTCTCATTACAGTCGACAGGTGACTCTCCTGCCATGCTGGCATTTCCAGACATGATTCCATCACTTGCATCTGAATCATTATAGACCATCTTCAGTGCTTGCACCACCTCACCCATAAAAGGCCTATGAGAAACTTCTGGTTGCACACACATGGAAGCAATTGCAGCTACTCTTGCCAAGTTATCGAAAGGAAACTTGTTTCCAAGACCAGGGTCTACCAAGCTTTCTAAGCCTTCTTTGCTTGTCAACAATGGTCTTGCCCATGTCAGCAAATTTTCATGTCCAGGCGGCTGTGACATATCAACTGGTTTTCTTCAAGATAAAAGCTCAAGTAATGTAGACAGCATACTCAGGAGCGACTTGTCAAAAGAATGATATGAAAACGGACATTATAGCAAATAAATATGTAAATATATCCACAAAAAACGTTTTAACACACGAATAATTTAATGTGTATCAAACAGAATGCTCATGTTTTGCATGATGGTCTGCTTCATGATTGTGCATTTCGACCAGGTTATTTTATCTTCTTTCATACCGAACCACCACAACAAATTACACAACTGATCTTTTAACTAAAATGACAAAGGTTCAGCAGTTAGTTACGGCTCCTGTATAGTTCCCTCACCCAAATCATCCTCCTCCAATAACATTCTGAGGTTTGAACTTATCAGTGGCCTTCTCCAGTTCCAGAAGAGAAAACATTTTCCCAGAACCTGTATAATTGCAAAACTTGAGCCAAAAGATAAAGAGGTTGAACTTGGTACACTGCTGGATAAGATAGATGGTCCACCTGAGTCAATCACAAGACATCTTGTAAGCACTTTTCTTTGAAATCCATACCAAATCTTTTTGTCCTCGAGGAAGCAATAGTAGGATCTGCAGCAACAACTGGTTTCTTCTGCCGATTGCATAAACATAATCAACCAAACAAATTCAAGGCCTACGAC
The DNA here is from genome assembly GCA_021234155.1 of Isoetes taiwanensis. Taxonomy (NCBI): domain Eukaryota; kingdom Viridiplantae; phylum Streptophyta; class Lycopodiopsida; order Isoetales; family Isoetaceae; genus Isoetes; species Isoetes taiwanensis. The sequence continues at coordinate 6,997,576 of JAJEKV010000018.1, forward strand.
AACTCCAATAGCACATAATAAGGCAATAAGGGCTATAACTCCAGCTCCAAGTTTTGACCACCCCAAAGGGTTCTGCTGTACCGCCCGCAACACTTCTAGCTTGCAGCACTTCTAGCTGGTTGTCTAGCAATGCTCCCAGATGAACCTTGAGAAGGGGTAGAGGGAGGCAGCAGACCTGAAACAGACAAAGGCCAATTCATACATAAAACATAATGACAGAAACTTCAATTACCGACACTGGAACTAAAATAAAATCAATTTACCTGGATATTCAACATATAACACTGAATAGTTACCAAAGAAGTATCTAATTTATTGCGACCTGATGGTCCCAAAATCTCTAAGCAATTATTACTGCTGTGTCTAAACCTGATGGTTCCAAAATTTTTGAGCAATTATTACTGCTGTTGTATTGTCAACTGACTGGCCAAGGGGAATCAAATCCGATTTTACAACTGTCTTATCAAGATCATTACTAACGGCATTTGCTCCCGCTATACGGACTTGGCTCTAAGAAAGGTATCTCCCTGCAGCAAGCTCTTCTGCCAATTCTGAAACTAAAGGAAATAGTGTGTACAATGCCACTCCAAGCTCAAGCCTTCAACTTGTATTTGTTCACCGGGCAGAATGAGGAGCAGAGGCTGTGATAACGTACTCATCATAAGGGCAAGGGGAAGAACTATTTTGTGAGATCTTATGATGCTGCAACCTAGGAGGAAGCTTTAGGGTCCCACCAAATATAGGCATCATTAAAATATTTCCAGCAACTACAACAGGTCCCAGATCAGAAACAACAGCCCTCATACCAACATGATGAGCAATGTTTCCACCAGAGCTGTCCCCCATTAAAAAAACCCTCTTTAAATCTGCTCCTTGAGGCAGCCAAGTAGATGAAACATCTTGTTCAACCTGAGCTTGAAGTCATTTCAGGGTTACAAAACCATCCTCATATGGAGCTGGACATTTGAACTCTGGTGCTCTTCTGTAATTCACAGCAATAATTACTGCAGTACAGGAAAGAGCAATTCTGCGCCAGACAGTGTTGTACAGAGCACTGTTAGCAGAAGAATGGGCAAAGCTACCCCCATGAAAATATATGATCAAAGGGACTTTGATTGGGGCCTCATATGCTGCAGAAGGAATGAAAATCCTTGCCCATACTCCTGTTGTTTTATCTATATTTAGATCTACAGATGCCACTCCATTTCTGGGTGTGATAGGGGCCTCTACCTTCCTGTCTAAATACTCTGCTAAGTAGCGATTGAATGTCCCATCTGGCCACCTTGTTAGATTATAGGCAACTTTCAGATTTGAAATGAGAACCCATGTGTCTAATTGCCTGCAAATCACAAGACCAGAGTATCTTAAAGGGGAATTGGTTCTATCACTGCTTTATGTGTACATCTAACTATGTTTTAAAGACTTTAAGCATAGCAGGCTTAGATAGGCATGCCAACTAGAATCCCTCTGTGAAGAAACATAGGGCTTCCAAGGGCATTTCAGCCAAAACTTTATCAACTCTAAATCTTAGAAGATAGGAAGTAGAACTCACCTTCGATTCCTTTAATGACATTTCCATGGCAGAGTTAGAGTTCTGGTCTTCCAAGCAAAGATTCCCATGCGTTGGATCAGAAATAGCCTCTCCAAATGGAATAAGCAGCGAAGCAGATACAACGGAAGAATCCCTCATCTTAAGATAATCTGGCGAAAGTAGTCTGAATGAAAGGCAGGTAAACATCTAGATCATGCCACTTATATAGCGCCAAGGATAGCGTGGTAGCGTGGTAGTAGCAGCAGCCCAAAACCTTAAGGACTGAAGGGCGTGAACAGAGGTGCCTTGGGTCCAGCCATAGCCATAATGGGTTTGAAGGGCGTGAACAGAAGGGCTGGATGACCGAGCATTTACAGGCAGCAGCCAGTTTTTAGCAGTCATCAGCATATGCTAGGTATATGCCAGCATATACTTGAATATGCCCACATACCCACATAAACGAGGGTTTGCCCCCTAGGGGCAACCCAAAAAACATAGATTCAAGCTAAAAAATAATCACATTAACTCACTGGGTATATTGGTTAAAGTAATCTATTAGGACATTGAGTTATTTTGGTAGAGGTTTGAGCCCCCCGTATTTCATATTCTAAAATCTTAGGCAAAAGACGTATAGAGGTTTGATATTCCCTCAAAACCTTAGGGGAAATCGTATTTCATATTTCAAAATCATAGGCGCCTCCAATCATAAATGATTATAAGCAAAATGAGAGGCGCCCAGAGGCCCCAACATGCGATCTGTGTCGTAGGATCGACGAATCCAACGACTGTGGTAGTCCAGGGTGCACCTCATTTAGAATATGTAGCAAAATAACCTTTTCTAGAGGGCACGCATTGTTCATTTTCTTAAATATGTAGAAAGATATGTATGCCTGTTATTCCTGAAGAAAATAAAAAATTTGTATATGATTCTCCAAGCAGTGCAACAGTTTTATATTTGTCTGGCTTGCATATTTACAAACACAGAAAGTGTCAAAATATTTATTTCTGACCATTTAAAACAAAGAATTCAGTTATATCTCTATTGAAGTGGTTAGGCGAAGAAAATGATCCCATGATCAATCTTGTTCCCGTAACTGCATCGTCAATTTTGATGATTTTCTAGGAACTACAATTGTTTTTGGATCACCCGATTCAATTATGCGACTGCACAAGATGATATCCTTGTAAGTCAAGAATGCAGCATGTAACAAGTCAAGTTTGATATGTTATTTGAAACTAAAATGTATATCCAGCAAATAAGAAAGATACGCAGATTACCTCCTTAGAAATGTTAAAGTCTCCGCCCTAGATTAACTTTGAAGAGCTTCAATTTAATTCATGTATCAATATTGGGTAGAATAGGGACCCAAAACTTGCTTGATTTCCTAATAAAGGACTCTGTGCATTGTTGTGATTATACAGGTCGACTAAGCCAATATCTCTGGTGCTCCATAGCTGCGGGAGTCGATTGGACCAAGAATGAAAAAGGGACCGAGAACATGAACAGAAGATTGTTTTAACAAGAACAGCAGCCACAAATATTTGAAAGAACAATAGCCGCAAATCTTTGAAGAAAACTGGACAGAGAGAATAAATGCAAAGAGGAGAAACATGGAAATGGCTGAGGATTTATAAGGAGCAAGATCATCACGAGTCCTACAAATACAAAGAGCTAGAAATCCCTCATCAGGATCCAAATACATATAAGATAGAGGGAATTCAGCTATTTTAGGCCAAGAAATGGAGAGAGGCATCTCCAGGCCCTGCTACAGATCGGGCTCAATCTCCATAATTCAATAATATGACTTTGGCAGATGTAAGCTTTATGAATGTGATGATCAGGGAACAAGAAAATAAAATTAGAGGTTTAGTAAAACGACGTGTTCTTAAGCTCTAACGAGATGTAAAGGCTAAGTCTGACAATAGATCTAAAAAAGTACACTCTATATCTGCCTGTGCCTTCGCTTTTCGAACACTATTGAAAAGAATGGAAGCACATAACCCTTTTTGAAGCAAAAAGAGAAAAAATAACATTAGGGCGGATTTGGGGTCTGAAAATGGCCCTTATCTTGGGTTAAAGATTTCCACGTCAGATTCGCCAGGACCAATCAGGTTTGCGCCTTTTTTACGAAAGTCAGTATTACTTGGCAGGTAGAAGGATGAGCAGGCTTACTTGGCATCCACATGGCGTATTTTCATAGGGGATGCCTGCGCTTTTATTGCAACCATTTTAATGGCCCGTATTTTTCGAGTCGCCACGCCCAAAAATAATGGTGACTTTGACCGCCCTCTTGTCGGCGCCACCAACTCCCTTGTCAAATTTGGCGCCAAACTTCAGATTGTCACTCCGGCCTCTCGTGCATCCTCTCCGCCTTCACTCCTCATCTGCAATCCATGTCTCCCCCGTAATTTCGTGTTCTTGCCCCATTTACGTAACTCCCAAGGTCAAGAAGTGGGAGGTTTTGTCTCAATAGGTTCGTGGGTGAGTATGCCGCCATCAACGAGGGCGAGCATAGAGTTAAGCGACAAAAGGCGTCGACGTCGCGACACATTGGATAGGTAGGATAAAAGAGTTCAAGTTGAATTCTAGCGGCCGGAAAGTGGAAAGTATAACAATACGACATGCATATACCCCTTCTGATATGGCCAAAGAGCTAATCTCCACCAAAAACAGATTCCCAAAATTGCCCGCAAATGGTAACCACCTTAATCGGATCACACGACGCCGAAGCTAGCCGTCACGCCTACTTAATCAAGCAGAGATAGTTTCGCGTCGTGTGATCTCCTTTATCTTTCATTTCTTTCGTTGACACGTGTTTACAAACAACTTTATTGTGCGGTTTATGTTTATCGACGTCGTGGATATCATTCCGACCGAAAAGTATTAGTAGTGTACTTGTCGTCGTATCACATAGACATCGGAATTGTCCTTTTCAAGGTATGGATGCCGCGACCTTTAAGGGGTATAGGCATCTGGTTTTACTTTAACATGATTATAACGTAAAGGTCAGGAAACCGAGCTTGAGGCCTGTTGAATTGCCCCCTTTAAGTGAATTTTGTAAGCCACGACTAATGAGAACAATGTAATTGCAATGAAGAAATGCATGGTCGACGAGGTGCAAGCGGAATGTCCGAAAATGGAGGCGTGAGGATGAGTTTCAAAATCTTCACACCGCTTGAGGTATTTGCTAACATATTCCAGATGGCGCAGAAGTTCAAAAGCTCTCAAGACATATACGTGCTTTCTCCCCTCGCCGATTTTGTGGATGGCTTATTTTTGGTTCCCACTGGATGTTCGATTCCACGAATCATCCGGTCAACTAACAAAGGTCCGCGTAGTTAAGTCCTCCTTTAAGTTCGGATACTTTCTTCCAAAACAATATTTATAATTAATTGTCAACTAGAATGAAGGAAACAGAAAAAGAGAGGTCGCACAACTTTTTGGGAGCCGCTTGAGGACTATAAATGCACACATTTTCAGATGCGGTGGATATTCGAAAGTATGGAGAGGGGAGGAAGTCATTTATACACCCACCATGGAAAGCTTAATGGCCATTATCGAGCTAAGAGTGCTAATGGAGACAGAGGAGATTGGCGATGACTTCCATTATTTTATTGATGGCATTAGGGTTGGTTACGTGCAAGAGGGAAATGTAAAGTTTAGTGAGTTCGCGATCAACAAGAAATTGTCTATCGCCTAGCGCTTTGAATCTCGGTTTTTATTTTATTTTTGTCCGATGTTTTTTAGGGTTCCGTGATTTTGTCCGATATTTTTTTAGGGTTCCGCACAATTATTTAAAAACGTTACCATCATATTTTACTTTAACTTCTTTTTACTATTTATCTCTTGCCGCTTGTCTATTTTTGTCGTTGTTAGTAGTATAAAGCGCCATCCGGCCGAGAAGCCATGGCAAGAACTAAGCAAACCGCAAGGACCCATCCAGTGGTGTAAGGGCCAGTGATTACATTAGTCCGCCTCCTTCATCCCGAATCTAAAGTCTCGATAGAGATTCTCCTCCTCCCACCATGCCTAACGTAAGACCCGAAAAGAAATCCGCATGATAGACGCGGGAGAAGCAGCCCGAGTAAGTAGGGAGGTGCACTCCGGTTTTGGAGACGGAGGATGGAAATGTGAGAGACCGGGCGAGCGTAATATGACGCCAGATTAATTATTGGGCAGCCACCGTTTGCTCTTATCGCTTCCTCCTCCCTCCCGTGGATGCTTTAACCTTCAAATCAAAGGAGGAGGCCCAACGCCCGAAGGGGAAGGCGACTTAAATGTGAGGAGACGGCCGGAAGAGTTCGGGCCGAGGAAACACCGCAAAATGCCGGGTGAGGAGACGGCCGGAAGAGTCGGCTGAGCAACAGTGCTCCAAATGCCGGGTGGGTGAGGGTAGTGGCCGGAAGCGAAGACGGCCCGGCATTAAAGAGCTTCATGAGATTAAGAAGTATCGAAGAGCACCGAGATGGTCATTCCACGCCTCCCATTTGCCGTGCTCGTGGAAAGAGATTCTGCAAGAGTGTGGTGCGATACATCATACCGCCATTCTGAAATTCAAGCAACCGCCTTAAATGCTCTTCAAATGGCTTCGAAGCAGTTGGTGTCGGTCTGTTCGAGGACTCGCAGCTTTGCAAAGAATACATGCCAAGCGGGTGACCATCATGCCCATGGACATGCACCTCGCCTTACGATAAGGGATCCCGAGTACTATGGTCAAAATTTTATGGCTGAATACAACAAGAAGAAAGACCCCCCAGAAAAAAGGCCGTGAAGTGCCTTTGTATTTTTTTCATATGTATAATATTTCTTAATGTAATGGCTTTATAAGCTGAATCTCTTAGTCCATTTCTTTCTTAGAAGCCTAGCTTCGCACTTTGTTATTTTTTTTTTTTAATGTTATACGTGAGGATCACACGACGCGCAGCAAGCATTGTGCTTTTTTGTTGCACATAGTAGTCTTCGCGTCGTGTGATCCAACCCTAACCCTAACCCTAACCCTAACCCTAACCCTAGCCCTAGAATGTACGGACAAATCTCCCCACAACGGCTGTGTCCCCTTTCATAATCGACAACGGCTACTTGAGTTCAAAAGTGACAAATACTTTTTACCGCCCTAAACATCTTGTTTTCGTCGTTTGCTTCGCCATGGATTGTTATGTGAAGTTCCTGGAATGGTATGCATCCGCCCCTCATGACAACGAGGAAGTTGCGCCGACTGCGATTTATCCGTTCTATTGCAAGGAGTTGGACATCATGGCAAACAGTAGCGAGCTTGGATGCTATCGCGAGGTTGCCTTAGCTTTCACCCGGACCGCTTGGTCTCAGCGCACGTCCTTTGCAGATGTCCTTGGCTCGTGGATTCCAAAACCCCTCCAAAACCAGCTCTAGAGGAGGCGGCTTCCCATTTGCAAACAGGGAAGATGTTTTTCAAGAATGCTGCGCAACGGGCTCCTCCCTCGCCGCGGCCCTTGTGCTTAAGAAGGTATCTTATTTCTCTTTGCCGCTTGCATTTGCTAGTTATTGCATTCTGCTCGGCCAAACCGAAGATACACTGGAAACAATGAAATCTTTAAGCCAAGGGGGGTCAGTTATGTGTGATGATGCTGACTATGACGTAGAAATGGAGATAGATCTACAAGAAGAAGAGCAAGAATGTAGGAGTTTTAGCTTCGACGCACTGGCCTTGGGTGAACCAGAGGAGGGAGATGATTCTGAAGGTGATGAGGATGGGGATGAGGATGAAAAGAAGTTGTCTGACATAACGCCAATTTTAGTGGAAGGCAAAGAATACCTATTGCTAAGTGATATACTGAGGAACCCGTCTTTGTTACGAATGTGTGCTAGGGAAGACGAGCTTATCAGTACCTTGGCCGAATGGGTAAACTTAGGCCTAGATTTTGAAGAGGATTTGGACAAAGAGATGTTTGAAGTGTCTAATTATACCGGCAATGCTATAAAGCTTAAAGAAGCCTATGAGAGGCTGGAGTCTCGATTTGCTCAAGATGAGGCGAATCTACCAACGGAAGCGTAATTCCAAATACCTCAGTGCAAAGTCGCCAACAGGATCTACAGGTTTGGCAGGCCCTTCAGTCAATCGCGGCAGCATAAGCCTGGTAGATGAGGATAAATGTGAAGAAGATAAGCTTGAGGGTTCTTATTTGTGGGAAGTAGATGATTTTTCTTGCCGACATGCACGCGGGGGACAGGAAAGATTGAAGGACTCTACATTGTTACGATATATCTCAAGATTCGTTAATGGGGAGATAATCGCTTCAAAGCAGAACTTTCAGTCCAAAAGGTGCAGAGTTTGTCTATTACATCCGTGCATTATGCATGTTCGGGAACCATTCCCAATTGGCATCAAACACTGAAAGGGTGATAGCAATTCGGCGGGATGTTGTGCTACAATATTTTGACGACCAAGCCGGTCTGCATGGGCGAGCAATATGTTAAATTTTTAGCTGCTGGCTTGACTCACCCAAGGTTGGAAGCTGGGGTCGATAACATGGAAGTCATTGCCTTGTTGGATCGGTCGGCGGGGATTGAAAGAGCATGAAATTGACGAAGCTTGAGAAATTGGAAGTTATATGTTTTCCAACTTGTATCGGTAAAATTATTTATGTACGTGATTGTCCTTCCAAATTCCTAATAAAAATTATTTTATTTGTATTTATTCACATCACGCCAAATACATCACCGATTTTCGTCATATCTAGGTTTTCGCCGTGTGATATCTATCTCGAAGAAATGAAATATTATTGGAAAAAACAATTAATTTATTTATTCCTCACACGACGCGAGAAGCAACTCGTGTGACTCATGTTATAAATAGAAGACCGATGTCCACGCTGACCTCCGATCGCCTTCCGCCTTCTGCTCATCTTCTACTTCCGGCTTCCGCCTTCCACCTTCTGCTCCGATGGCATCATCATCTTCCTCTAGCAAGCGACCACGCCAAGATAGCACTCCCCAGCGCCCAGAGCTGCCCGTGGACATCACCCTTGCAGTGGTGATGAAGAGATTCAAGGAGATCCATGATGAAAACAACCGTCTCGTCGCCGAGAACAATGAGGCGGTCGACAGATTAGCCTTCACGAGGGAGCTGCTGCACGAGCGAGACGTTGAGCTCGTGGAAACATTCGCCATGTACCAAGAGGCGACGAGCCGCAGGGCCGAGGCAGTTGAAACTGCTCACATGATTTCGCAGGCCTTAGAAGATATGGAGAAGAAGCTCCGAGTCAAGGAGGATGAGAACGCGAGCCTCTCACGCTTCACCACGGGACATGAAAATCAGCTAGAGGATCATGAAGATCCCTAGCCGTTGTATCTATCTATTTTTTGCTTCAAAGAAAAGTTTTCTCTATTTTTTGCTTCTATCTATCCTCTTGTTCCAATGTATGTTATGTTTTATTAAAATATCACACGACGCAAAATGCCTTGCTTGCAATTAGGTAGCAATCAATGGATTTCGCGTCGTGTGATCTCCATGCCGTTCTATTTTGCTTCAATGAGAAGTTCTATCTTTAGTTATGTATCAGTAAAATTACTTATGTATAGATTGTATCACCGAAATTATCAATAAAAATTATCACACGAGCTTTCTCTGGAAGAAAAGACGTTAGAAGAAGTAACGGTCCTTTTTCCTCACACGACGCCGAGAAGTAACGGTCCATTTTCCCCGACCCCACGGCATCCTTCGGCGGCCGTGACTCAAGCTACTACGAAATCCCCTCGTTATAAATAGAAGACCTTCTATCTTGCCTTCGACCTCCGATCCTCTTCCGCCTTCCGCCTTCTGCTCATCTTCTCCGCCTTCCGCCTTCCGCCTTCTCCTCCGATGGCATCATCATCCTCCTCCAGCAAGCGACCGCGCCCAGAGCTGCCCGCGGACATCACCCTTGCTGTGGTGATGAAGAGATTCAAGGAGGTTCACGACGAAAACAGCCGTCTCGTCGCCCCAGAAGATGGAGGCGGTGGACAGTTAGAATTCACGAGGGGGCTGCTGCATGAGCGAGACCTTGATTAACCAGTACCGAGAGGCCAATAGTCGTGAGGGTCGAGGCGCTTTTAATCACACACAATATTTCGCAGCGCTAGAAGATATGGAGAAGAAGCTTCGAAGCCGCCGAGGATGAGAACGCAGCTTTTGACGGCCCACTCTGAGGATCATGAAGATCCGTAGCCATTGTATATATATTTTTTTTTTTTTTGTTTCAAAGAAAAATTTGCTTTGTTTCTTGCTTCTATCTCGTTCTCTTGTTTTGTTTTTATTAAAAGATCACACGACGCGAAATGCCATTCTTGCAATTAGGTAGCAATCAATGGATTTCGCGTCGTATGATCTCCACAACGTACACCTCGTTGTATGTATAAATTCCTAATTTATTAATGGAAAAGTATATGTAACACAAATATCTAGCTAGATTATGTGATAACTTGCAGGTAAATGCGAATTTGCATGTGGATGACAACGTCTATTCACATACGTGGCTTGTGGATGACAACGTCGTGCCAAGGACGTGGCATGCGCTGCCACAATAACACTGTCTTTTGTACGGCCTGCATACAGTACGGCTAGGATATGACGGATCCCATGATGCGAACATAGGCTACCGTTGCCTAATTGCATGCTATAATTTCGCCTCGTAGGATTATTACACAACTTTATCGGTACTCGCAACCGTAGATTCCAACGTATCTCTAGTTTCTATATAAAACGTCGGAGGCCTTTGTCTTCTCCTATCCGCCATCTCCTGTTCTACCACATCCGCCCTCAGCCATCTCTCCTGTTCTCCCATCACTTTCAATGGCCTCCAGCTCCAGTTCCATCCCTGCCGAGATCTTGTCTCAAGTTTTGGTCAAGGAAATTCGTAACATTCGCGTCTTTGAAGCGGAGGAACGGATCCGCCTTCTAAAAGAAAAGAATGATGAAGACGTCGCCAAGCTGGTTGCGGCAGAGGAAAAGGCCGCCTTCTACAGGGAGGTGATTTTAGTGCGCGACAATCAGCGGGCTGCCTTAGACCGCGAATTGCGCGCCACGAGATATAACCTCCAAGAGAGGCTTAGGGCCGCAATCGAAGCGGGAGAGGCTGCCCGAGCTCAACTCGATGAGCGGGAAGATAAGGTTGCGGAATATGAGAACGTGGTTAGCGGGCGGTAATCATGTTGGAGGAGCAGAAAAAAATTATCACTGCCCTCCAGGAAGAGCTTGCCCGGCGATCATAGGCATCGGGCTCCTCCTAGAGGGGCCCGTTTTTTTTTTAATGTTTGTAATGGTTTTATTTCTCAATGGGAAAAGTTTTTGACAAATGTGCCGAATATTACGTTTCCTATTTTTAATTTTCAATATCCGTGGTAGAGAGAATGACAAGACAGATCACACGGGCGAAACCCTTCATAGGGTTTTAAAGCTCGTGTCGCGATTTCAGCGTGGTGTGATATACAAGTGTAGTTAGAATAGTTATTAATGTGTTCCAAATGACGATGTACCATTAATGTGTTCTAGCGACAACCGACGTAATCCGCCGACACGCGCGATGCCAGAAATTGATTGTGTTTAATATGTTCAAGCTAATATGTATAAATTGAGGTCCTTGCATTGTGCTCCTTCCGCACGGTTAGAGTCTTTGCTCCTCACTTCTATAATCTTAACGTCCCCTCCCATTTGTCATCTATGGCCTCCACATCCTCAACCGCGATAAGGGAAAACGAAGAGGATAGAACTCCCTTCCGACATAGTGTTGGGTGTTCTAATGAAGAGGTTGAAGGAGCAAGATGATCTTCTAAAGGAAAAACGCCGCTACAATTCAGCGAAAGAAGAAGAGAATGAATTCAACCTTCTCATGCTTCGAGCCAAGAGAGGCAAATCAGGCGGTTGAATAGAAGGTCGACAGATGACATGCCCCAACAACCGCGACCGAGGTGGTTATGACGGCAACGAGGATGCTAATTCAGGCGTAAGAACACGTTGTGCTATTGGGACAGAGCGGGACATGTACAAAGAGATGGTGGACAGATTGGAGGAACGTTTGGATAGGGTGATTGCTCGCTTGAGGGGAAGAGATGAAGACGAAGACGAGGGGCGGAGCTGATGATGATGATGAAGATAATGAAGAAGAGCTCGCGACCGGAGCAACAATGAGTCGCCGTATTTTGTTTTTCAATGTAACATCTTTCACAACTTTAATCAAAAGTAACCCTTTTTATTATTATCTTGTAAAGCTTCACATGACGCCAAGCCACATAAATGCAAGCAATAGCGAACTCCACTGCTCGCACCAGATGATACAAATAAGATCACACGACGCCGGCTTACAAATTTGTGCAAACAAGGTTGAGGCAAGTACTTCAAGGCCGTGGTGAACATGCTACACATTACAAGTATACTTTTACCAATTCTTTGTCTCTTAGATCTCCACCGTTGCGATGCTAGTGGGGGCCTAGAATTTTGCCAAGCAACTTTCCGTTTTCTCTTCAAGATTATGCCAATGGTGTTTACGACTTACGGGTTGCTCTTAAAAGCGACCTTCTTGTCGATTTAGCCATCGCCCTTCTATAAAACCACTCACATCATCTGTCTTAGAGGGTTGGTTCCCACATTTCCACCCCTCTTTGAGTGTTACGATGAAAGGCTATTTTAGCTTGTTTATGCGACTTCTCCATGCCTTTGTGCACTCCACAATCGCTAGGCTTCCATACTTCCTAAAAACCAAGGTGCATGAGCCCAAAAGATGTGCAAGTAGTGCGTGACTTCACTCTCTCCCCATGCGCCTATGAAAGCTTTAATAAATTTGTTATTCGCTTGCACGAACATTTCTCGCATCTTCTCTTGTGAGGTCCATTCTCCTCAATGTATGGGAACAATTCGCAAATGCATCCCATGCTTTTTTTTTTTCTCAATGCCGAACGAACGCCATCCATCAGGCGGGGTCCTGCTCCACATCAACCAGCAATTTTCCAAATTCATAGACCTTTTCTCCCATCCGGTTTCCGCTTCGTGAGCCTCTCTATGATTCTTTATGAAGCGCCGAGCTTTCACCCCTCCAATTGACACCTTTACGAGGCACACTTGTTCTTCCCCGCCCGCTTTCTCATCGAAACTCTAATCTTACATTGCCACCATGCAAACTCCGCTTCGATAGAACATGTTCAACTCTACGAATTCCTTCCTCTCTTCTCTTCTTGTCTGAAATATTCCACATGAATCGCAACTCAAAAAATATCATCTTGTCGATGATTCTCACAAAGCCGCGCAAAGTGCGATATGAACCCTCTCTAATGGAATGGGGAAAATGCCATGGAACTTGGGATCTTCTTCTCCTCTATTAGAGCATTTGCTTGGTTAAGGGACAAGGTTGAAACAGTCTTCCCCCAAAGACGGACTTCCTTTGCATGATTGCAAAGATGCATAACTTTTTGCATGTTCCTTGTCCTCCTCCACTTATGTTGTACATTGCTTTCTCGCTTTTAAATCAGACGCCAAGTGAAAAATTACTTTGTAAGATCCATAGTGATCTACTTGCAATTTTTCCCCCCCTCGAATCTAGATATTAGATTCGGGATGTCGCTTTGATTGAACACCCATTTCAATACCTCGTGGGTTTCTTTTCTGAACTTTAAAGAGACCTAACCACCGGTGTCATCTTCAGATTGACATGAGAACCATTTTTCCTTACGCTTCTTCTCCTTGTCCGTCACCTCTACATCTTTTTTATTATTCTTGTTGCTCTTTGATTTAGCATGCGCATTGCATTCTCAATTGCTCTATTCATGATGACAACGGATACCCTCTCATACTTCTCAAACTTGGTCGGGTTCCATTTCATCCAATTTTATGCAAACTTCAATCTCACCATTAGTTTCTCGCAGATCGTTAAGTCATAATATTTGACAAGGAATTGTAAGAGAGTAACCAGTCAACCCAAAGATTATTATGTTCATTCATTCCAACTATATCACAACAATCCTTGCCATTCTTACCTTTTATGGCTATGGCAGGACCAACACATTCAACGTGGTGCATCTCTCCTAATATGGCATACACTATCTTTGTCCTAGTAACCCTTGTATTCTCGACAATTTGTGGACGGGAGCTAATACTTTTTGTGCCCATTCTTTTCAACGCTTCGTGGAATGGCTTGAATAGAGAACGGTAACCAAGCCTACCGATGCCTACATCATCACAAACAAATTGATACACCAGTACATCCGTAAACTTCTAACTTCTTGTAGATCTCCCCTAGTACCATTTCCAATACCATCTTCTTGAGAGGAGTATTGTAGGGTCGACAAATCATGTCCACTATCTCCCTGCTTCGCCGCTAGGTTCTTCACTACGTAACCAAGATTGCTTCTAGTTTCCCCGGATCTTAACCGCCTTTGCTAGTGTTGTAAACGGACCTTGTGGTCGCGGACCTGCTGGCCTCTGAATGCACCTGATCCAAACTTCAGTTCCTCTATCTCTACGATAATGCTTCTTCCTTTCTCGCAAAAACCAAGGGGTGTTTTCTTCAAATTCTTTAACCTACATTGAAGCCCAAAGTTTGCTCTTTCGAGCTCTTGGATCTTTTCTTGCAACTGCCCTATCACCAATTTGGACTTGTCCACTTCAGATCTCAAAGAAGTTTCCCTCCCCAAGCCGTCATTCCTTTCCTTCATCACAAAGGGAGTAATGAAGCGAGAGAAAAAGAGTCTTTGGTTTAAGTTACAATTCTCTTGTGACAATCGGAAGCGACTCACCTCAAGGAACTGTATTCGATTCGAATGCCTTCATCCTCTCTCAATCTCTCACAATATCCCAAGAGGCCGAGTTACCGCCACCACAAAATCGGACTAAACTTGAAACGTCCCCGAATGACGGTTTTTTGCCACTCAACGGATCCAATGGATATAAACCGCCATCCGCCCGGATGTCGACACTTTTGAGCCCGCAAGATGCAACATGTCGAGGTCTAAGTTCTTATTTTTTAGACCTCCTTTTTGCGAGCATATTCCCCGAGTCGGTTGGATCCTTATCCACGATCATTTGGAGCTTCCATATCACAAGTGGATCGCACGGGCGAAAAAATGAATGTGTACAATTTGTATGCCCCAAAGACAATTAAAACCGCTTGAGGCTCAACCGTACTAACCTCATTTTTTTTGAAATTTGCAACGTGCATATGGAAATCGAAAAGTCCATTCTCCTACAATCCATGCTTTTATACAAAAGCAAATTCAAAATTCGAATTGTAGGGGGCGGAAGCCCGTATTGGGATGAAGTAAAGATCCCTGTTCTTTAACTTTTAAGGCGCAATCGCAAAGACACCTAAACGAAAAGTCTAATACAAAGCTTCAACCTACACATTCAAATTTTGAAATGTAGAAGGCGGGAATGGACTCTAAATGAAAATAGGGCAAGACAAGAATCGGTGATGCGCATGATTGGTATCTGACAAACCAAGAGACACCGTCATGAGTTGCCGGTATGCTATAATGCAAGTGGCTTTTTAGAAGCGCCACGTGTTGCGTCAATCTGTCTGACAACCAACAGAATTAAACACATATGGCGCCATAGATATGCGATTCCCCTTATTCCGGGAGAATATTCCAAGCAAATCTGACGGGAAAAAAGGGGCGGAAATATGACGTGGAATGGCTGATAGGAGGCCATTTTAGTTCATAAAACATAATATAACTTGGAATGATAGATATTTTATATGCAAATGGGAGACTGGACTTGTGTTTAATTTTAATTTGACAACAAATAAGAAAGTGGATCACACGATGCGAATTTAGTGTGTTCCATTTTTGTTGCATATGTACTATTCGCTTGGTGTGATCCTTGAAAAACAATATGCTCTTTGAAAAGGGATAATGACTTAAGTACTTAAGAGTGGTAACACATGTACAGTAAAAAAAAAGTTAGGTATTCAAATGGAATTAGAAGCAAAAACTTTTTACATTCAAAATTTTTTATGGCCGTATGGCTTTACATCATTTTGTAAATTTAAATGCCCGGAGGCTTCAACTATTCACAACAAAAAAGCCCGGAGGCTTGCAGTCATATGGTAAGAAGCTGGAGGCAAGCTGGAGGCTAAGAACAAGGAAAAAAAAATAAGAGGTGCTCTAACAAATTTCATTCATCTGCTTCACCATCTGCAAAAAAAAAATAAGAAATAACCGTTAGTTGAATGCTTAAGAAAAGAAAGAAAACATGCATGTACCATGAACTAACGCCATGAGCTCCTCGAAGTCAGCGGTTTCGTCTTCAACTTCTTCATCATCTTTGGCTTCTTCTCCGTCGGTAGACCACTCATTTTCCGAAGAATCTCCTATCCAGCCTTCAAGAACACCTGTGATGAACTCCTGCTCCGAAATTTCCTCTGATTCCTCATTCTCTGATTCCTCGTCAAAGGAATCAGAGGAATCAGAGGCATTCAAAGCAAGAACCGTGGGCAGCGGAGGGAACTGCGGAGGGAACACCTCTTCCAGCCGTAATAGGCGCCTCTTGGAGGACACCTCCGGCTCTTCCGTAGCTGATCTCTTCATGGCGATGGACTAGAGAAATTGGGCGGAGGATCTAGCGAAGATTGGGCGGAGATTGGGGGGAGAATGGGCGCCAATCTAGGCTGGAATAGATATAGGCTGGATTAGACGTGAAAATCGTAGGAATGATTTGTATTCCAGTCCTATCAACCATCATTACATGCCATTATGTGCATATCTCGAAATTTGAGCCATATCTAATATCTTCCTTTTTTAACCTTATACCTAAATATCCAATATCTTCCTTTTTAACCTTATTCCTAAATATCCAATATCTTCCTTTTTTAACCTTATTCCTAAACCTATATGATTTGAGTTTAACCTGAAAATGAACACCGGTATAATTCGAATTTAACATACTATTTAATACCAAGATGCTACGTCACAATATGTCGATAATTGGGATTTAAAAAAACACCAAACCCTCCTCGAGAAAACCACGTAAAGTGCCGACCTCACTTGTGTTTAAGTTTAATTTGACAACAAGCAACTTCCATATCGTAGATCGCACGGCGCGAAATCAAGGTGTGGTATTTTTATGCCCCAACACAATTCGCTTCGTGTGAGCCGAACGTCCGTACTAACTTCGTTTTTGAAATTTGCAACGTGCATATGGAAATCGAAAAGTCCATTCTCCTACAATCCATGCTTTTATACATTAAGCAAATTCAAATTTCGAATTGTGGGGGCGGGAAGCCTGTATTAGGATGAAGTGAAGATCGGTTAAGGCGCAGCCGCAGCGCCTCGAAATGAAAGTCTGATCTGATACAAAGCTTCAACCTACACATTCAAATTTTGAAATGTAGAAGGCGGTGACGCGCACGCTTACCAAGAGACACCGTAATGAGTTGCCGGTATGCTATAATGCAAGTGGCATTTTAGAAGCGCCACGTGTTGCATCAGTCCGTCTGACAACCAACAGAATTAAATACATATGGCACCATGAATATGCAATCCCCCTTATTCCGGAAGAATATTCCAAGCAAATCTGTAATTATGAGAGTTTGGTATCCTAGGTGGCATGGGAAAAAGGGAGCGGAAATATGACGTGGAATGGCTGATAGGAGGCCATTTTCAGACCCCAAATCCGCCCTAATGTGAGCAAGCATGAACACATCAGCCATGCATACGGAGCTACCACAAAATGCTTGAAGAGAAGGAGGAAATGCCAAACACCAGGAAGGAGGAAATGCCAGATCTGAATAGTGCTGGTTCCACCACATGATCATGGTAATTAAAGCGACAATTTGGCGTAGACAAATGGTTAAACATGGAATATCTGATATAATCATAAAAGAGCATGGAATCAGAAAGTCACTGCAGATGCAACAACTTTTTGTAAAACAGATTAAGAACCTTGCCACTTAGGCATGAACATCACAATTTGCTTTGTGATCGATTCTGTCAAACCAAGAATGACAATTGTCGAACGCTTATTGCGGCAAATGGTGCATCCGTTGGGTGAAGCACATCCACATATGCATGACTCTCACTCTATGATGGAACAAAAACTTAGCCATAAAATTTGCCATCAAGTAGCCATTTCCTCTGACATCTGAATTTCCTAAACCTCTTAGTTTTACAACTTCTAGGCATATCATGCACCAACGAACCTTTGCTGATTACCTGGTAAATGAAGAAACCTTCCACCATGCATAACACGAAGACCATCTACAATTAGTGTCTCCAATGTAGCACATTCAGGGTTTAGTTATGCAAATGCCGCTTGCTTGAAATAGTTGCGCTTTTAGCGTCTTTCCTCCCATTCTTAATGTAGTTAGAAATTATTGCATGGATTGCACTATCTTGCAAGATTCATATGCATGTAATTAATCAATGATTAGATGATTCTAAGTATTATTTTGGGGCTACATGTCGAACTTACACTTTAAGCTACAAACTAGCTATAATGTGCCTACATGCAATTATTTCTATGTTGTATGCTTAAAGCTACAAGCAGCAAAAAAGCAAATATTTGATGGTTTGGAGATAATACTACAGCTAAGAAGGGGTTAAACCCCCTTTAGAGCCCATTACGGCAAATAAATGGGCGAGCCCGGAGGGGCGAGCCCATTTATTTTTGCCGTAATGGGCGAGAAAGGGGGTTTGACCCCTTTAACCGGCAGGGTCCGAGACTGCTGGAAAATCTGCATCAGCGGAGCTCCGGTTTAAGCAGAGATTTAAGCTCCAATTTAAGCAGCCTTCAAGACTGCAAGGCTAGAGCTCCAAGATCAGCGCAATCGTCATGGCGTTAGAACCAAGCAAACATAAATCAGGCGCAGCCATGGCCCAGCTGCACAAACAAGTCCATTCAAAAGGCTGAATGGCATAAAATAGGGTCTGAATGGAAGCCCTTCAAAAGCATTCCGGTTCAGAGCTCGGGTTTAGTGGATCGGTTTGGTCGAAAA
Source organism: Isoetes taiwanensis (assembly GCA_021234155.1). Lineage (NCBI taxonomy): Eukaryota > Viridiplantae > Streptophyta > Lycopodiopsida > Isoetales > Isoetaceae > Isoetes > Isoetes taiwanensis. The sequence continues at coordinate 7,016,042 of JAJEKV010000018.1, forward strand.
TGGGCTACAGAAGAGAAATGCTAGGGCGATTTTGGAGCTTGGCGGCAGCTGCGGCGATGGCAGCCTCTGCAACATGCTCTACCTTGATTTTGTTTTTGTCATGGTAGTGCAAGGCTAGAGCTCCAGAGCTCCAATTTAAGCAAAGCTTCAAGATGGCCGGCCAGAGCTGAGATGCTGATATTTGATAGCTGAGATGCTTGGCAGACGGTTTATCAAGATAAACAGCCAAGCAGATGGTTTATCAAGATAAACAGGCCGAATATGAGCTGTTACGGCTAATAATTGATTTCAATCTAACGGCTAGGATCTAAAGTAGTCGAGGAACTGCCGGTTAAGATGTCGCTTCCTCTTGTTGCTGCTTGAGAAAGGAGAAGTTGGCATCCTCATATTCGTGCCTTAACTCTCAGCCAGCCTGTCGGAATGCCTGCAAGGCATCGTAGCCAAAAATAATGACGGTAAAGGACACAATATTTCTATTTGGCATTACCTTGAAATTTTTAAGGGCTTCATAGTGATCAAAGAGTTCCATGAAATAACATCTGGCTTAGGCATCCAATTAGCCATGTCTGGTATATGCCGCAGCCATGGAGCTCCATAACAACACAACTCCATAAGGCATTTCCTGAAAAAGCTGAACTGCTTGCTGGATATCTCCATCTTAAGTACGATGACCTACAAATTGGAAAAGCTTACTAGCTAGATTTGCAATCGATCCACAATACAACTTGCATAACAAAAGAAGCCAAATTTCCAACATTTGATTTAGGAATCTCTTGAATAATGCCGCTTGCTTGAAATATCTGCCCTTTTTTCCTGCCAGCATACTTTCTTTCCATTCTTAATGTAGTTAGAAATTATTGCATGGATTGCACTATCTTGCAAGGTTCAGGTGCATGTAATTAATCATGCGTATGGAAAATGTATTGAATCATCAAAGTTACACAGCAAGCAAGTGAAATGGATCAAAAGGTTTGTACTGGCCTTGTCATCAGATATGCATCTAAAGCAACTACAATTTTTACAGCAGAGTAGTAACAGGGGCTGTAACTTCAACAAGGAAGCTCCATTTCTTAAACATGAGCATGCATTGGAAAGCTTAGAGAACAGTCTATAAAACATGCTAGGTAAATGTTTTTCAAATTTCTAGTCTAAATATGTCAAATATGACAAAATGCATTTGCTCCTCCAAATTACAGCAGAATAGTAACAGGGCCGTAACTTCAACAAAGAAACTCCATTTCTTAAACATGAGCATGCATTGGAAAGCTTAGAGAATAACCGATAAAAGATGCTAGGTACATGTTTTTCAAATGTCTAGTCTAAATATGTCAAATATGACAAAATGCATTTGCTGCTCCAAATTTCCAGTAGAATAGCAACAGGGCCATAACTTCAACAAAGAAGCTCCATTTCTTAAACATGAGCATGCATTGGAAAACTTAGAGAATAGCCTACAAATGATGCTAGGTACATGTTCTTCAAATTCATAGTACAAATGAGTCAAATAAATCATAATACATGAGCCACATAAGATAGCTAGTCCAAAAAGCTCAGTACACAGGATATGCCTTCTAGCTCAACCTTCAATCCAAGCTCAAGTCTTTGGCAGAGTCATTATATGCCCTTCTCAATTAAGCACGTTCTTGACTCAGTAAAACAAAGCATATTTCAGAATTGCATTGCATGCCCTTTGAAGCTTAAATGCTTAACATTACAAATACGTGCATGTAGTGCAAAAAACCAGCTGTGGTTCTCAAGCATGAGCATGCATAGCCTTGCCAAAGATTTATATTATATTCTGGTAAGGAAGGAAGGAAGGAAGGTATTTTTATCGTCCACGGAGACCAATCGGTCTATGGGACCCAATACAAAAGCGCAGCAAGCGGATTACTACCCGGATTAAAAAACCCCCGCTCCGAAGGGTTTTCGAGGGAAAAAAAAAAGCAAACAATCTACTCGACAAAAATCGTTCTAATATATAAAATGCAAAAACACACAAATATATACACTCATGCACCGCACCCGTAGTGCCTGATCAGCGGGCAGCCAGGCGGGGGCAAAGGTGAGCTCGCAGATCCAGTACCTCTGAATATGAACCCGACCCACGTAATTAATCGGCGGTGTGTTCATCAAATGTAATGTAGGGGCAAATCCGCCCGTACTAAGTGGGATGGATCTGGCCCGGATCGCCTTGTCATCCGAATGCTGGGCAACTCTAGAAAGTGTGAGACTCATCCTCAATGGCACGTTTGACAAAGCCTGAGCAGCATTGGGCGGGGCTCCTCTATCCACCCGCCTCGATGCGAAGATGGTGGGCAAATTTCTCGTCTAATGGAGGCAATGAGTCAAAATGCTTTTGCTCCTCAAATTTGGGAACGGTAGAGCTGCGGGCCCCATTTCTAACACATGGTTGATGTGCTCCTTGTAATGGGCGTTTTGACCCAACCATGTTTTCAAATGTCCCGAGCTTGCCAAGGAAGTCAAATATCCGGTACTCCCCCGCAAATTTCATCACGATCGGCCTCTATGTCCACAAAGCGCACACATTTCTAAACATGACGCTCCATCCGGGCGAAACCACCTCTCTTACCCCTCCAAATGATGCTAGGCCACATGCGGCTTCAAATTCATAGGCCCATTGCCCAAATAAAATCAGGTGTGGGAGCCAAGCATCACCCATATTAACCACTTTCTGAAAATAGACGATATGTCTATCAAGGGCTCCAAGCTAAAGTGGCAAGAATCCAATTTCCTTCTCAGAGCACGTTCTTGATAGGGGAAAACAAGGTTTCACCCCATTGTGCCCGTTGCCTTAAATGCCTTACAAATCTTGCTCCAAGTCATTCCAGTCGCCAAAGAGATGAGCATGCAAACCTCGACCCGTCTTAAGGGCATTCTCGACCCGAAGGAAAACAAGGTGACCGATGGCCCCAATCATAGAGCTCGCACTTTGGTGATTTGTTCTTCTATGGCATAAAAGCGCTTTCGGCCTTTGGCTTGTGACCCGCAAGTGGATGGGCGCCTCCCAATAGCGAGGAGGGGAACTCCACCCCTAGGTACTTGTAGGTGGGCGTGACCTCCACAAGCCTCATACACACCGGGTGCGTCGGCGGAAAGCTGTCCCCGATATGTGAGTGCAGGAGGTGTGGGATGGCGTGAAGAGGATATGAGAACCACCCTAGTCTTGGCCGATTCATGCGCATGTTTGTAGCAACTCCCGAGAATGTGTCCAGGGGCATCCGATGAGCTGCATAGCTTCTATGGTGTGGGCGGGGAAGGTCAACATTGTCCACATAGATGAGCGAAGCGGATGACACGGTGCAAACGCCGTATGCCATCCCCCATGCTCGCGAAGCCGGGCTCTAACCGATCAATGCAGAGGCCAAAAGTGTTGGTGAGAGGGGCAGCCCCGCGGACCCCGATACTACCGGTGAATGCTTGGCCCGCAAGCCGGTCTCCATCTGCCAAAACAACTCTATGTCCACCCGATATGGCATTCTCGCATCTGGCCGTGGCAGCCCTCTTGGGCTGACGGGGCCTAGCCCATAGCTTTTTCCCGGGACCATTGGCCAAAAGCCTTCGCGAAGTCCACAAAGCAAAGAATACAAGTTCGGGCGATGGTTCCGATACTGTCTTCAATCGGCTGCCGCAAAGTAAAGATATGGTCAATCGTTGAGTGGCAAACCTAAAGCCCGCTTGTGTGAGGGTGCGCGACCCGCACTTGCTCCAATCAAAGGATGCCGAGAATGCCAAACAACGGGGCTTTTTGTCGAATGTGACCATGATAGTCCTGTCGGATAGTGTGGTTTCGGCCAAATGGGGACAACCCCGGTGGTCCATTGTACTTGGGTGGGCGTGACCTCCCGAGCCCGAATGTGAGTCGTGTGGGATGGGTAGTGAGGATATGAGAACCACCCTAGTCTTGGCGGCCCGCATTTGAGTAACTCGGCGGCGAGATACCATCGGGTGAGCTGCCTTCCCATTAGCCAGGCGGAAGGTCAACATCCACAACATCCTCCTCCGGATGAACCAATGGGGGCCATCCCCATGCTTTCCGATGGCCCGGGGCTCCTAAGCCCCAATCACGTGGGTCATAGAGTTGCCGCAAGGGGCCCCCTTTGCCGGGTGTGATGTCCCCGTCGAGCTGGCCGGGCTGCAACTCTCATAGGCCAAAAGGTTCGAGGATGAGTGTCCAACAGCTCATCTCCCCCGATGCTTCGGCAATGTACCGCCTTTGTCTCCCTCCGGATGGGTAATTACCTCTTCAAGCCGGTACCCATGGATCGAGTGAATGTATGGTCAATGGAGCTACGCTTGCGCTTTTACACTGTGTGATCAAACCATCGGTTACGCCGAAATGTTGCAAGCGTGACCGGGGTTCCGCCAAAGCACCTGTCCCCATGCATCCCGTAATAGGCGTGATGTCCCCTGCGCTCTAGTGTGGGGGTCCGCAGAATTGATGGGAGGGCGTGATGAGCATATCATAATCCTCTGCTCTCATAATCTAGTCGCAACTGAGGATGGCAAGGGGCTGGCATAGTGGGGGTTCTGGCGGCTTGCCAAACCATGTCCAAATAAAGTGGGAGGTGATCTGAGTCGACCTCCTCATCCCGACTGTCGGTGCCCACCCGGAAACGACTGATGAGATGCATATCTTGCGCAGCTACGAGCACATAGTTGCTTCTGTGGGACGTAGCTGCAGGACATCGTCAGCGAGGGGGTCAAGTCTCATGGGCTGCTCTACTCCTGTCCGTGCATTGAAATCCCCAAGAAGGACGACCCTACCCAACTGCTTGTGCTGTTGTATGTCATCATATAGATCGACATAAGGATCCATCCTATCCGCATCGGGGTGGCTGCAATAGAAGGTGCTCTCTGCGTGAGGGAAATAACAGGCGGCCAGAAAAAGAGGGTTGCCACTAGTATTATGCACACGAACCCACAATTACCGGTTGTGTCCGCAATGCGTTCCGAGGGTAACCCGAATGTGCCAAGGTTGTCCGTGTAGCAAGCCACCCCACCATGACCCCTCCGTCCCCTGCATGTATTGAAGACCGAAAATGTTGGTAACCCGGCAGATCGTAGCCTTTGTGGCTCAAAGATGCTCCCATGTCTCCATGAGAAAGATGAGATCCATATCGGCTGCCACGAAGTTGAGACTATCCCCCTTCTGCCAAGGGAAGCCTGAGAGGGCGTGGGTCGTGAGGGAGCAGGAGTAGGAGTAGGAGAAGGGGGGGCCGTGGTAGGAGGAGCAGAAGCAGGGCCACGTTCAGATGCGGTTGGGGCTGCGGGGTCTGCAGCAGTAGCAGGCTGGCGGAAAATGTGCATCCTGCCCCGAACCAATCCTACGGCACCCCCTTGGTGGCGAATGCCTCTGGCCCTGACAAGCTCCTGTCTGCGTGCCTCCTGTTGTGCGGGTGTGAGGTCCCGGTCCACGTACAGGGATGTCCCCTTCAACATCTTGCCCTGGCGCAATATGGCATCACGCACCTGCGCATCCGCAACCGCGAATATGACAATGCGGTCACGACCCGGGCGCTGAGCCCCATGGCGGGCTGATCGAGAATGTGTGTTCGGATGTTGTGGGCGAGACTCTCCCCCTCCTGTTCTGGCATGCCTCGGACTACCAGATTGTGGCCTCTCCGTCTGCGCTCTTGGAGTTCTGCGGCCTGCGGGTCAAAGGTGGGCGAGGGCTGGGGCCTGTGCGATGGTGGTGGTGGCTGGGATGGCGTGGGGTGGCTTGAGTCGCGCAACACAGCGGGGTCCCCGGCCGTCCGGGCTGCGGGGAGGCCGTTATGGGGTAGCGATGCGAGCCGCGTCCCCTCGCCCTATGAAGTCGGGAGCACAGCTCTTGCAGGGCCTACTGCTGCTTGGCCATCTCCTGCCTGCACTGCTGCAGCTGACTACGAACCTCGGTAGGGAGACCCTGGCCCTGTCTATGGATGGCTGCCCGCAACCCCTGGAGCTCCAGACTCTGAGTAGCGAGAGCGTGCTCGAGCCCCAGCACACGGGCGTCCAGAGCTGGGCTTGCTGCTCCGATCGTACTCTGAAGAATCCGAAGCTGTGTCTGGCTATTTGCAAGAGCGGCCTGCGCTCCCCGTGCCATGGTGGTGGCTTCCTCCACCTCTGACTGAAGCCGAGACACCGTAACCATCGTCTCATGCATTGCCCGCTCCCTCTCCTGTGTCATGGTGTCTAGAGTGATGAACACAGAGTCTAGACGGGCCGTATGTCGTGAGCTCTGCCGGCCTTTTGCCTTTCGAAGTGTGCGGGCCAAGGCCATCTTCGTCGTCGTGTCGCGGGTCTCCAGACTGTGATGCGGTTCTTCTCGACCACCGGTTGCCTTCGAGCACATGGGGTGCCGGGGACTCCATCTCCACTGCCATGCCAGCCGGTGGGCACGCTGTTAGCCTCAATATGGGCCTTTATTAGCCTCCACGCCCGCTTTGGCGTGGCTCCAATTCTCTTCGCCGGGAGTTCTGTGTGGTCAGGCAATCAATCCCTTCGGCGGGCTGGGCTGGCGGTGAGGGGCCTTAGCCTTAGCCCGAGCCTCCTTCTTCATGGAGGATGACTCTCCCCTGTCCATGATGGCTGATTGGGACCGTTTGCATGGCGGCCCCTCGCCTTGGGTTTCCCAGGCTGGCCCATCTTCTGTGGCCATAGGGACTTGCAAAGAACACAAAAACCGAGATAGATAGGCTTGTCATTCATCATAGCAGCAATATATAATGTGTGGTAAAATCTGAATGGAGAGTTGACCATAGGAACATTGTCTAGCTACCCCATAATGAAATAAGAAAATATGCAAAGGCAAGAGAGAGGACAATGGCGACAACTTCTCATTGGGATACCCCTCCCCTGGCCCCCCTTTCGGGTTTTCGAGGAAAACCCTAATGAGAAATGGTCGCCAACGACCTCGAGGATGCCTTGAAGAGCAAGGTAGGAAATTGGTGAAGCCAGCCCAAATGCACATCAACGCTATGGAATGTGTGAAACCTGGAAAAAGGGAGAAATGCCCTTTTTTCCTGCCAGCATACTTTCTTTCCATTCTTAATGTAGTTAGAAATTATTGCATGGATTGCACTATCTCGCAAGGTTCAGGTGCATGTAATTAATCATGCATATGGAAAATGTATTGAATCATCAAATTTACACAGCAAGCAAGTGAAATGGATCAAAAGGTTTGTACTGGCCTTGTCATCAGATATGCATCTAAGCAACTACAATTTTTACAGCAGAGTAGTAACAGGGGCTGTAACTTCAACAAGGAAGCTCCATTACTTAAACATGAGCATGCATTGGAAAGCTTAGAGAACAGTCTATAAAACATGCTAGGTAAATGTTTTTCAAATTTCTAGTCTAAATATGTCAAATATGACAAAATGCATTTGCTCCTCCAAATTACAGCAGAATAGTAACAGGGCCGTAACTTCAACAAAGAAACTCCATTTCTTAAACATGAGCATGCATTGGAAAGCTTAGAGAATAACCGATAAAAGATGCTAGGTACATGTTTTTCAAATGTCTAGTCTAAATATGTCAAATATGACAAAATGCATTTGCTGCTCCAAATTTACAGTAGAATAGCAACAGGGCCATAACTTCAACAAAGAAGCTCCATTTCTTAAACATGAGCATGCATTGGAAAACTTAGAGAATAGCCTACAAATGATGCTAGGTACATGTTCTTCAAATTCATAGTACAAATGAGTCAAATAAATCATAATACATGAGCCACATAAGATAGCTAGTCCAAAAAGCTCAGTACACAGGATATGCCTTCTAGCTCAACCTTCAATCCAAGCTCAAGTCTTTGGCAGAGTCATTATATGCCCTTCTCAATTAAGCACGTTCTTGACTCAGTAAAACAAAGCATATTTCAGAATTGCATTGCATGCCCTTTGAAGCTTAAATGCTTAACATTACAAATACGTGCATGTAGTGCAAAAAACCAGCTGTGGTTCTCAAGCATGAGCTTGCATAGCCTTGCCAAAGATTTATATTATATTCTGGTAAGGAAGGAAGGAAGGAAGGAAGGTATTTTTATCGTCCATGGAGACCAATCGGTCTATGGGACCCAATACAAAAGCGCAGCAAGCGGATTACTACCCGGATTAAAAAACCCCCGCCCCGAAGGGTTTTCGAGGGAAAAACCGTGGCAGCAATCGGCCTGCTGACAAACTGTTCTAATATATAAAATGCAAAAACTCACAAATATATACACTCATGCACCGCACCCGTAGTGCCTGATCAGCGGGCAGCCAGGCGGGGGCAAAGGTGAGCTCGCAGATCCAGTACCTCCTGAATGTACGACCCCAGAGCACGTACTGACGGTGTGTTCATCAGCAAATGTAGGGGCAAGTCCGGCCGTACTAAACGGGCGTATCTGGCCCGGATCCGACCGAATCTTTGGGCAACTCGGAAAGTGTGAGACTCATCCTCAATGGCACCCGTTTGACAAAGACCGACAGAGTCTGGCGGGGCTCCTCAATCCACCTCGCCTGCCTCGATCTGCGAAGATGGTGGGCACCTGTGCGAATGGAGGCAATGAGTCTGCGCTTTTTCAGGGGCAGCTGGGAACGCAGGTAGAGCTGCGGGCCCCGGGCTAACACGGGGTTGATGTGCTCCTTGTAATGGGCCGTTTTGACCTGCTCCAGAGCGCCGGGGTCCCAGAGCTTGCCAAGGAAGCAAGCGTCCAGGTACTCCCGCCGGATGTCACGATCGGCCTCTGTGTCCACCTGCACGTACCTGTGCTTCTGCACGTTCCATCTGGCGAACCACTGATCTCTCTTACCCCTCCAACAGGCCCTGAGCCGCTGCGGGCCCATTGCCACAGCGTAAGCGAGGTGTGGGAGCCAAGCATCACCCATATTAACCACTTTCTGAAAATAGACGATGTGTCTATCAAGGGCTCCCGCTAAAGCGGCAAGAATCCAGTTTCTGCCAGCCCCATCGATGGGGGACTGAAGGTTTCACCCAAGTGCCCGTGCCGTAATGCCTACGCACTTGCTCCAAGTCATTCGGGTCGCCAAAGAGATGGCCGGGCCCCAAACCTCGACCCGTCTGACAGAAGGGCGAGGGCTCGACCCGGTGCGAAACAGATGTGACTGATGGCCCCAATCATAGAGCTCTGCTGGTGATTTGTTCTGCATGGCATAAAGCGCTTTCCGGCTGGGGTGACCCAAGAAGTGGATGGACGCCTCCCAACAGAGCGAGGAGGGGAACTCCACCCCTAGGTACTTGTAGGTGGGCGTGACCTCCACAGGCTGTCCCCGATATGTGAGTGCAGGAGGTGTGGGATGGCGTGAAGAGGATATGAGAACCACCCTAGTCTTGGCCAGATTCACGCGCATGTCTGTAGCCTGACAGAATGTGTCCAGGGCATCCAGATGAGCCTGCATAGCTTCTAGGGTGTGGGCCAGAAGGTCAACATTGTCCACATAGATGAGCTGGCGGATGACCTGGTGCAAAAGCTGTATGCCATCCCCCCATGCTCAGTAAGCCAGGGCTCTAACTGATCAATGCAGAGGCCAAAAAGTGTTGGTGAGAGGGGGCAGCCCTGCCGGACCCCGATATTACTGGTGAATGCTTGGCCCGTCGGCTGCATCCTGCCAAAACAACTCTCATACAGCTCAGATATGGCATTCGCACAAAAGCAGCAGCCCCATTGACGCAGCCTAGCCCATAGCTTTTTCCCGGGACCAGATCAAAAGCCTTCGAAGTCCACAAAGCAATACAAGTTCTCGCGATGGTTCCGGGCCGTCTTCAATCGGTGCCCGCAGTGTAAAGATATGGTCAATCGTTGAGTGGCGGGGTCTAAAGCTCGCTTGTGTGAGGGCTCGCGACATCTTTGCCGCTTCGCCTTCAATGGGTCAATCGCTGCTTTCGAGAATGCCATAACGGTTTGGCAAATACCGAATCGACCATGATCGCCCGAAGAATTGGCGGACGGTGGGTGGGTCGCCCGCCTTGAATGGGGACAACCCCGCTTGTGGTCCATTGTCGAGGGAAACCTTCCCCGCAATGCTCATTGAATGCAGGGGTAGTGAGGATCGGCACCGGCCGGCTGCCTCCCGCCCATTTGAGTAACTTCGGCCCGCATACCATCGAGGTCACCGCCTTCCCATTAGCCCGGCCGTTCGCGGGCCCTCCACAACATCCTCCTCCGCGAAACCAATGGGGCCCATCACGGGGGTATGGGCGACGCGTCCCCGGTGGGTCATAGAGTCTCTTGCAAAATCTTGTTCCCACCGCCCGGGTGTGATGTCCCCTCGTAGGGTCGGGCTGGCCTTGAAGCACTCTGCGCCAAAAGGTTCGAGGATGAGTGTCCAGGGCGAACATCTCCCCACGAATGCACGGCAAGGTACCGCGCCTTTGTCTCCTTCCGGATGGGCGCCTTTGTGTGGTGGCCTCACTGGCGGTACCGGATCCAGAATGTGACGGAGCTAGCGCTTGCGTTCTTTACACTCCGCATCAAACCATCGATTCTGCTGAAATGTTGCTTGACCCCGGCGGTGACCGGGGGGGGGTGTCTGCCAAAGCACTGTCCATTTGCATCCCGTAATAGCGAATTCAAGCGGTCCGCGTCTGGCTGCTCTAGTGTGGGGGTCCGCAGAATTGATGGGAGGGCGTCCATGAGCATGTCGGCGTGGTCCTCTGCCTGCTCATAATCTAGTCGCAACTGAGGATGGCAAGGGGCTGGCATAGTGGGGGTTCTGGCGGCTTGCCAAACCATGTCCAAATAAAGTGGGAGGTGATCTGAGTCGACCTCCTCATCCCGACTGTCGGTGCCCACCCGGAAACGACTGATGAGATGCATATCTTGGCGCAGCCTCTGAGCACATAGTTGCTTCGTGGGGCGTAGGCTGCAGGACATCGCGTCGGGGGGGTCAAGTCTCATGGGCTGCTCTACTCCTGTCCGTGCATTGAAATCCCCAAGAAGGACGACCCTACCCAACTGCTTGTGCTGTTGTATGTCATCATATAGATCGACATAAGGATCCATCCTATCCGCGGCTGCAATAGAAGGTGCTCTCTGCGTGAGGGAAATAACAGCGCCGTAAAAAAAGAGGGTTGCCACTAGTATTATGCACACGAACCCACAATTACCGGTTGTGTCTGTCTGTCTTCTGGAGGGTAACCGAATGTGCCAAGGTTGTCCGGTAGTAGCAAGCCACCCCACCATGATCCCTCCGTCATGCATGTGTATTGAAGACCGAGAAAGGTTGGTAACCCTACAGATCGTAGCTTTGTGCCCAAAGATGCTCCCATGTCTCCATGAGAAAGATGAGATCCATATCGGCTGCCACGAAGTTGAGACTATCCCCCTTCTGCCAAGGGAAGCCTGAGAGGGCGTGGGTCGTGAGGGAGCAGGAGTAGGAGTAGGAGAAGGGGGGGCCGTGGTAGGAGGAGCGAAGCGGCCACGCTCACCGCGGTTGTTGGGGCTGGGGTCCGCAGCAGCGAAGAGGTGTCGGGCGAAAAATGCATCCCGCCCGAACCAATCCTACGGCACCCCCTTGGTGGCGAATGCCTCTGGCCCTGACAAGCTCCTGTCTGCGTGCCTCCTGTTGTGCGGGTGTGAGGTCCCGGTCCACGTACAGGGATGTCCCCTTCAACATCTTGCCCTGGCGCAATATGGCATCACGCACCTGCGCATCCGCAACCGCGAATATGATAATGCGGTCACGACCCGGGCGCTGAGCCCCATGGCGGGCTGATCGAGAATGTGTGTTCGGATGTTGTGGGCGAGACTCTCCCCCTCCTGTTCTGGCATGCCTCGGACTACCAGATTGTGGCCTCTCCGTCTGCGCTCTTGGAGTTCTGCGGCCTGCGGGTCAAAGGTGGGCGAGGGCCGGGGCCTGTGCGGTGGTGGTGGTGGCTGGGATGGCGTGGGGTGGCTTGAGTGCGGGGCAACAGTGCGTGGTCCTGGCTGCCGGCGTGGAGGCTGTTGCGGGGTAGCAGTCTGAGCCGCGTCCTCGGCCCTATGAAGTCGGGAGCACAGCTCTTGCGGGGAGCCCATCGCGCTTGGCCATCTCCCTTTTTACCAAGACCGCCGCGGTGACTATGAACCTCGGTAGGGAGACCCTGGCCCTGTCTATGGATGGCTGCCCGCAACCCCTGGAGCTCCGACTCTGAGTAGCGAGAGCGTGCTCGAGCCTCAAAGACACCGCGGCCCGTCGAGCTGGCTTCTTTGCTTCGATCGTATTCTCAAGAAGAATCGAAGGTATGCGGCTATTTGCAAGAGCGGCCTGCGCTCCCCGTGCCATGGTGGTGGCTTCCTCCACCTCTGACTGAAGCCGAGACACCGTAACCATCGTCTCATGCATTGCCCGCTCCCTCTCCTGTGTCATGGTGTCTAGAGTGATGAACACAGAGTCTAGACGGGCCCGCATGTCAGCGAGCTCCTGCCTGGCCTGTTGCCGCTCGAAGTGTGCCAGACCAAGGCCATCTTCTACGTGCTGTGTGCGGGTCTCCAGACCTGTGATGCGGTTCTTCTCGACCACCAGTGCCTTCTGAGCACATGGGGTGCCGAGGACTCCATCTCCACTGCCATGCCAGCCAGGTGGGCACTGTTAGCCTCAATATGGACACTGTTAGCCTCCACGCCCGCTTTGACGTGGCTCCAATTCTCTGCCGAGGCAGGAGTTCCTGTGTGGTCTGAGCAATCAATCCCTTCCGGCCGGGCTGGCCGCGCTGAGGGGGCCTTAACCTTAGCCCGAGCCTCCTTCTTCATGGAGGATGACTCTCCCCTGTCCATGATGGCTGATCGGGACCGTTTGCGTGGCGGCCCCTCGCCTTGGGTTTCCCAGGCTGGCCCATCTTCTGTGGCCATAGGGACTTGCAAAGAACACAAAAACCGAGATAGATAGGCTTGTCATTCATCATAGCAGCAATATATAATGTGTGGTAAAATCTGAATGGAGAGTTGACCATAGGAACAATGTCTAGCTACCCCATAATAAAATAAGAAAATATGCAAAGGCAAGAGAGAGGACAATGGCGACAACTTCTCATTGGGATACCCCTCCCCCCCCCCTCCCCGCGGCCCCCCTTTCGGGTTTTCGAGGAAAACCCTAATGAGAAATGGTCGCCAACGACCTCGAGGATGCCTTGAAGAGCAAGGTAGGAAATTGGTGAAGCCAGCCCAAATGCGCATCAACGCTATGGAATGTGTGAAACCTGGAAAAAGGGAGAAATGCCTAGAAAGTACCTAATAAACATGGCAGCTGAGCACCCCCTAAGAAAATAGTCCCCACAAAGAAAAAAACACCCATTAGACGTTAGAAACCGCAAACAAACATATATAGAAATAGAAAACATCACCAAGAGGTGGAAAAAGAAAAATAGCATCACCAACAGGTGGAAAGCTTCTAGCATCACCCAACGGGTGGAAAAATATATAGATAGCATCATCCAGTGGGTGGAAAATAATTTGCATCAACCATCGGGTGGAAAAAAAGCATCACCCAACGGGTGGTCAGTATCGAACAAAAACATATAAAAAATAGACGACAATAATCACCATAGCACCAGCAATGAGTGGAGGAGGGTGTTAGGGAGGGAAGCAATGGGCAAGGAAGAGACATTGCTGTGAGAAGAGCCGATAACCAACCACAAGAATGAATAGTGCATATATAGCTGCTCGTCCCTTTCCAGAATACCGATCCGATGGCTCGGATCGATACCCATTCTGGTAAGGGACTTGCAAAGAACACAAAAACCGGCCGACAACCAGAGAACTTCCTTCATATAAGCCACGCTGACGAAAAACATCAAGACATTGAGTTAGAGTCCAAATGACGTAGCAAGAGTGAGAAGACGACGACTGCCGTCTGCCTTAAGCAGGAGCACCATCATGCGAAACTCCTTGGGCTGCTCCTACTGAGGCACTGCTGCGACGAGCAGTGCGTACTGAGTTGGTGTAAGGAGATGATAGGGTCGGAATCAAGGTCTAAGGAGAAGGTAAGGTAATGACGAAGGATACGAAAAAGGGGACTTTTCTAAGCATAAATGTTACAGAATGAATGACAAGCACCAATATAATGATAGATTGTAGAGCATTTGAGCGGAAAGAAGGGCAACAACGTAACATATGTTAAACTTAGGCCAAATATGAGAAAGAATGAATGCTGGGCATGGGAACATATGCAACAAGAAATAACCATAGGGTGCAAGGTGAGGTAAGGTTATGGTCAATGATATAGGGGAGATGAAGGGCAAGAGTGTCAAGGTTAGAGGGGAATTCTTGAGGTTGACGATATGACAAAGTGTGGCTAGCGAGAACAAAGGATCCGAAAAATGAAATAACGACAAGGATGTAGTCCATAGATCATGCCTGTAGTAAAAAATGCAATGGAGTGTTAAACAGAAATATATCATAACCAAAAAAAAATATTGAGAACCAAAGAGGATATATCCAATATAAAACCCATGCCACAAAAATACAATAGAATAGAATAGAATAGATTTTTAGCGTCCACGGAGACCAATTGGCCTATGGGACCCAAACAAAAAGGAGAGCAGCAAGCGTATTACTGACAGGATTAAAAAACCCCCGCCCCGAAGGGCTTTCGAGGGAAAAACCTTAGCAGTAATAAGTATGCTGGCACACTGTACAATTGTATAGGACAGTTCAATACCGTCCCGTAGGACACAAATGAGTCCGTGCATCCATAACCTCCTGGAGGTATGACCCCAACAAACCCACTGACGCCGTAGTCAATAACTGATGCAACGGCTGGCCAAGCACTAGTAATCGAACATATCGCTCTCGGATATGGGCAAATGCTGGGCAGATCTGGAGGGTATGACATTCATCCTCAATGGCGCCTTGGTGGCAACACTGGCAAAGCCTTTGTTCTCGTGCTTCCCGAGCCCAACGCCCTGTTTCAATGCGGAGGCGATGTGCACCCGTGCGAATGGAAGCTATAAGTCTGCGCTTCTTCATGGGCAGCTGGGTGTACAAGTACTGTTGTGGGCCTCTTGTGAGCCTAGGATTGACTTGCTGCTGATAGTGTGCCAGCTTAACGTGCGTCAGAGCATCTCCATCCCAGAGCAATGAAGTGCCAAATGCAAATAAGTCATATGCATATAAAGCAAGTATAAAAGATGTGAAACGATATATGTTGTAAAAAACAACAACAAGACATACAACGTAAACTTAAAATTGGCCAAATAAACCGTACTTGTAACAAAAATGTGCAATGTATTTATGAAAATGTTAACTAAAAGAGAAGGTAGTTGTGGATGAGATGTCAGAAAGAAATTTGATAGCATGCCAAAACATATGAATAGACGCCCCAATATAAATAACCCTTACCAGAACGGGAACGAGGTCGAGGTAAAGGTGGAGCCATGGGAGTGCAAAGTCAAGAGGAGGGTTAAGAAGAAAAATGGGATAGAAGGCAAATCAGATTCCCTAACGAGGAGGTTCACAAAGTGCGAGAAATGTGTGTGAACAAGAATGGGAGAGCGAAGGTGGAGATTAAGAGTAGACAAGGTGGGGTCAAGCTACAGAATAGAAGCGAGCAACGGTTTGGAAATTCGCTCTCAAGATCCAAGTGAGGCCCCTGATAATACGCTAAGAGGGTAGAGTAAACAACTGTCAAATATCAAGCTCACTTTTATACAAAAAATATGTACAGTATAAAGTTAAAGCAAGTACCTAAAGCTCAAATGATGCATTTAAGCTCAAATGATGCGTTGAAACTCAAATGATGTATGATGAGTATGAACACCAAGATGTAAACGCATAAAAGATAAATTCAATAACAAATCTAGGTGCAATAATGAACAACTCGAGACATGTATCCCTGGAGAGTTGGCCCAAATACAAAAAATAAAGCCACGACTGCCAACCTTGAGAAAATATGTAAAAGAAGCATGCAATCCAAAAACAAACCTAGATCACCTGATATGTAATGACAAAATTCAAATCCAAGAGGAAGTATGCAGAAAATGGAATTCAGGATAGGCAAAATACGTGCAAATATAGAAGAGCAATAAACAGAAAATAGTGGATAAAGATTTCCATGACCAAAATCAACACAAGAAAACGTATATTCTAAATACTTCGAATAAGAAATCACAAAAATAGCTATATGAATGAGGCAAGACTAACTCTCGAAAAGCATGATATGCGTGCAAAAAGATCTCAATAGCCGACTAGAAAATGAAAAGAAAATAACAGTTTGAGGGGGACTGATTGGAGATCGAGTTTAAAGCCGAGGTTGAGGTCAAAGGCATAGCCAAAATGGATAAAGAGGGCAAGCACAAATGACTGGGTTAAAAACAACGACTCATTGAATTGGCAGAGGTCAAGCTTGTTCTAATATGAGAGGATAAAAAACGTAACTTGGCAAGAGGAGCCCAGTCAAAGCTATCTATTATGAAAGGATAAAAACATAAGTGGACGAGATGAGGCCCGCAAAAGCGAAGTCTGTACGATGACTAGAATATAAGAAGCCTACGTTAGCGGGAATATTAAACTTAATCAACTAAAGCTAAAAAAAATGGATTAACAGTACCATGGCTCGAACCCTCATCCATAAGGTGACAAACCTACATCTTAACAACAATACTGTATATTTTTACATTTGTTATTATGTAAAATGGAATTCCTATAAATGTACAAAATGGAAAAAGAGCAACTAAACTTGTCTGTGCAAAATCCGAACAGCAGAAGGGAGCGCAGAGCGCACTTGAAGAAAGCGGAGCAGCATGCATGGCCAGGTTAAGAACAGTGAAAATTTATGGAGTATGCCGAGATGAGATGATTTGTCAGAGTAAGCTGAGTTGCCTAAGCCTCTATGAATTGATTTTATTTTGACGAATCCGCCCTGCATGCAACCAAATAACACAAAGAGAGATACCAGGGCCCCCTTCAAACCGTTGGTGTCACTGTGAGGAAATCAACCGTCTGTTATCTGTGCAAAATACGAAAAGCAATTGAGGGATTCCATCCGAAAAAGCAATCTGGACCAGAGATGCATGCGAGACAGAAACACTACTCCTTCAATTGATATGCATAAATCAGCCAGCATGCACGAGGCAATTGTGCTAAGGAAGAATGAATCACGCCTGCAAAATGCATAGAAAACTGGCAAATCAAGATGAATACTTCCAAGATGCATGAGCTGCCAAGTCTCTATGAATTGATTTGATTTTGACGAATCCGCCCTGTATGCAACAAAATACCACAAAGAAAGATACCAGGGCCATCTTCAAACCATTGGTGTCCTTGTGAGCAAATCAACCGTCTGCTATCTGTGCAAAATACGAAAAGCAATTGAGGGGTTCCATCCGAAAAAAAGCAATCTGGACTAGAGATGCATGCAATAAAAGCTACTCCTTCAATTGACATGCACAAATCAGCTAGCATTCACGAAGCAATTGTGCTAAGGAAGAATAAATCACGCCTCAGTTTGTGAATCCTCCTCATAGCATGCAAAGCAAAAAATTTACTTTCAAGAAACCATGAGGAAGAGCAAGCGAAAAGGGAAGGAAAGAGGAAGAGCAATCTAAAAGGGAAGAAAAGAGAAAGAGCAGTCTAAAGAGGAAGAAAAGAGAAAGAGCAATCTCAAAGGGAAGAAAAGAGGATGATAGAGCCAAGGGAAATAATGGGCAAGGAAGAGACGCTGCTGTGAGAAGACGCCGATAACCAACCACAAGAATGAATAGTGCATATATAGCTGCTCGTCCCTTCCCAGAATGCCGATCCGATGGCTCGGATCGATGCCCATAGCTGGAAAAATTTGATCATGCATAGACTTGCCAAACATTTATATAGGCTCTATATAGCTGGAAAAATTTGATCTAGGATTGCATTGCAAGCAAGGAAAAAAAAAATAAGAAACTTCTAAATCCAAAGTGGTGAAATAGACTTGGCTAAAGTATGCCAAAAGTTGAGATGAAAGCTTCTAACGTTTAGCTAATCTTTTCAAATTTTGCCACCTCTACTTTCTTATGTTTGGATAAACTTATATGTAAAAATAAAAAAATCCTCTATTATTTGGCTATTTTGCACTAATTTAAGACCTAAATATTAACTGGTCATAATAGGTATAAAGGTTATAAAATAATTTGGCTAAAGTACGTCAAAATTTGAAGTAAAAGCTTCTAAGTTTTGGCTAAACTCTCCAATTTTTGGCACTTATACTTTCTTAAGATTAGCTAAAGTCAGATGAAATGGAGGTGGTGCGTGAAATAGGCGGCTAATATTTTCTTTTTTTTTTTTTGGCCAAAAAAAGGGCCATAGTTTAGCAGTTTTTTTCCCAACAAGTCTAAAATTTCGCCATTTAGCTAAGATTAGCCACTAATTTTTTCCCTGATTGCAAGCAACACGTAGCCAATATATACCTTACAAGACATAAAAAGTTTGAATAGGCTACTTACACTTCCATTGTGCTTGCCAAATCATGTCTGCTAATATTGCATGCACAATCAAAGAAGTAACAATCAGAATGCAATGGGCACCTTCTATGAAGAGAATGCACATAAGATGCACCTGTCAACAAAACGTATTAGCTAAAAGGTTCGGTTATGCATCAGACAACTTGAATGGATACCTGGGCATCGCCAATAAGCTGACCTTCCAGAAGCAAATATATATAAAGCCCACATTCAAACTATGGAAAAGGATTGGAAGGATCCGATTCTGAAGAAAAATATAAGCTCAAAGCCTTCGTTCCATTCAAAGAAATGGGCTGCAGAAGGCTGCAGAACGGAATGATCTCAGATTGTGTAGACCCATGCTTATAAGAAGGGGCTGCAGTCAAGTTAAGCCATTGAATAGATTAGACGGATGATTGTGCAGACGACCCCATTTTGAAGCAGGAAAAAGATAGAGCCATGTTGCATGAGACTGCTGGAAGAAGACGGAGACTCCTTCGGATGTCGTTCCATATCTCCGTGTGAAATTTTAGGCCGTTTCTAATTTTCATGGCCATCGATTTAAGAAAGTGCAGATCCAACAACTTAATCTCATGCCACCTAAGGTTTGGCTGAATTGGAACTGCTACGTGGATAGCACAGAATTGCAAGAAAGACTGTAGGCTTGGTTGGGCTGGCGTGCTAAAAAACAAAAAAAAAAAAAAAAAAAAAAAAAAAAAAACTTAAACCAGGGCATTTTGGCTATCTTAATAATAAAGAAAAAATTACCGAAATACCCTTATTGTCTACTAAAATTACCAAAATGCCCCTCAACGAGGGGCATTTTGGTAAAAATAGTAATAACTTTTCTATGAAAATCCGAATGCAAATGTGTCGTCCAAACAAATTGGAGATAACAATGAGGGCTTTCCAATAAGTATAAGATGATCTATTTTTTTTTTAGCACACCAGCCCTACCGGGCCTACAACCTTTCCTCAAATTCTAGCCTATCCGTGTGTAATTTCCATGTCATCAAAATCTGATGTGGCTTATTTTGCACCGTCAGATCTCTACTTTCGCAAATCTAAGGCCAGGGAAATTAGAAAATCGCTAAAAACTAGCTACGGAGATGGAAAGAGTCAAGGGAATAACTTCTTCTTTCCCTCCATCGGACTTTGCGCGATCAATTCTTCTCCTGGTCCTGAAAATTAGAAAATCCGTAAAAAATGGCCACGGAGATGGGAAGAGTCACGGATAATTCTTGCGTTCTCTCTGTTGAAAAAGCCTGGCTATGGCTATGGCTATGGCCGAAGCCCTCATCCTCTTTATCCATTCTGACTATACCATTTACCATTCTGCAGCGTTGGAGATATGGGTATGGCTAAAGGATGCAGTGCAATCGTAGATTCTGGAACATCACTGCTAGCAGGGCCCTCGGTACGAAGGGCTTGGAATGTAGTGTATATAAAATACGAAGCTCCCTGCATTTGACCCGTTGTATTTTCAAGCAGGAAATAATTGCAGAGATTAACAAGACAATTGGCACATCTGGAATTGTTAGCAAGGAATGCAACAATATGCTTAGCGAATATGGGGAGCTACTCATTGATCTTCTGGAGCAGGTGTGAATCCATAGATATGAAACTCAGAATAACCACTATTTGCTTGTAAGTTACATATGCTGCTAACAGGTCGTGCCAGAATACGCCTGTTCTAGGATTGGAATCTGTCCTGTGCACCTTTATGAAGAAAGGTTCAGTTCAGAGTTTTCTTACTTGTGTGTAAATTTGGATTATGTTTTGAATGGGCACAAAACCGATTGCGAAAGAACACGACCAAAGGATCTATCCTGTCAAATCTCACAGATGTGAATGAAGGCTTTCATGCTTTAGGGTGCTTGTTATGTACATTGTGCTCTAACATCTTTTATTGCAGTTATGGGGTCGACTTACTAGTCTAGATGGCCCATCTGTTGTTGACTGCAATGATGTTTCTCATATGCCGAAGGTTGCATTTAGCATTGCGAACCAACCGTTTGAGCTTACTCTTGAACAGGTATTTCCACCTTCAAAATATGTTGTCTGTATTTCTTGTGCTTATGATTTTTTTCTGTTGCTGTAATATATCCTGCAAATTACTCAGGGAGGACAAACCCAATGTATCAGTGGACCACCTCCAACTGGCCCCTTATGCTATGCTTTTGCCTCTAAAGCATCGAGCACTAATCAAAGACATTTCGCATTTTCGTTTAATGTTTCACAGACCTAGGCAAAAGCAAATGGCCATGCCCTCAGGCTTTTTCCTTCGATGGCCATGTCCTGCTTCCATTTCTTTTTGTAAACCGCATCAAGCATGCTGGAATCATCTGCATATTTCATTACAAATTATGGGCATGTGCTCAAATGTTGGACTGTAAGTCATTAATCTTGCTTGGGAAGCCTTTTTAGATTAGTTGTGGTTTAGATCAGCATCCACAAGGCTGGCATATACCTATAAAGGCAATCTATGGAAGACAATCTATGTTGCCCCCTCATCCCGTCACCCTTTACTCACAGGAATGGCATGGGGATGGTTCTGCAGCTTTAATGCGAAAGGCTTTTAGCTGCTTGATGATTTCTGGCAATCTCTTAACTTTGTGATGTCAATTATACGAGAGGCATGGGAAAGCCAAGTTTGGTACCATTTTACATTTCGCGTGCATGCATAGGTTGTCTACCCTTTCTTGAAAAATCATTTTCCTTATGTCAGTTGCTGCCCTTGCTATTTGCCCTACTCGTGGAGATCTATATATCTGAGGTAAGATTTTTTCTTTAACATCACAAAGGCCATGGCCAGTGGCATGATCTCTGTAGCCTAAACCTGATTATGCCCAAAGCACATACTCTCAAACCTTGGTATCTGGACCATGGAAAGAAACTGAAAAGTTTGCATCTAATCTTGCGGTTAAGCTTCCTAAATGCAGAAAGCATATATGAGTCACTAGAAAGCCTTAATCTTGCAATTTTCTATGTCTTTACATGAAGCACCTCTGCTTTTTGTAGTCAATTCTTTCAGTTTACTTTTCTCTGGTGCATTGCTAACATTGAGCTCTTGCATTTTGTTTCCAGTGAATATTTGGTAGAGGAGCAATACTTGCATCTGGCATTCTGCTCCAACATTGACCTGGCATTTAATTGTAGGTGCTGCTTTTTTTCTCATCGTCTATAAGTTCATGTCATTTTCTAAGCTTACGTCATGTTCACATATACTTTAATCAGTCCTCTGAAGATTATGCACACGTACCCAAGAGCCCTCCAGATCTTTGTCACAGTTACACTCGCCTTGGGCCAGGTATGCATTGATTATCTTTATTATGTTCATAAAGGATGTCAATAACTTAGTTTGTTGCATGACATGACCATCTTAGAGTTCATCTCCTTCAGAAGAGGCGGGAATGGCCTTAAGCTAAAGCTTGTTTGCACTCACACTACTTTGGAAAACGAAGTTGCATTGCTCTATAATTATTTCAAAGCACAATAAATTTTAGGTTAGGTTATTGTAATTTCAATCAAGAGCAAATCGTTCCCCCTTCAGATATTAAAAACACAGAGGGAGGCCAAACAATGCTTTCCTTCACTAACATCCCTCATTTGGTTGGAAGCCAAAATCAGCAAATCCTCCAAAAGAAGTTCTATGGATCAACCAATTGAGGTTGTTTTGCATTATAGGTGCAATTCAAAGGACCTATTTTAAGCATGGAGGATGTAGCTTAGTAAAGGCTATGCTTCATTGGCCATGCTAGAGAAAATTTGAATTTCCAGTCCTTGAGAAGATACATTTCTTTGCTAGTTTGGTTAAACCAGCTGCCTTATATGGGGAGTTACTTGACAGCCAAAGAATGGCCAAAGTTTGTGTCTAAAGAATGGACACAAACAGAGGGGCTTCACAAACATTTCTTGGCAAAGATGATCATGAGCAAAGCGTCGGTAGTTGAATTTGAAACTTCTCCCTTGCATTAGACACGACATTTCAAATAATAGTACTCATTCATAAAATGCATCAGGCCAGTATATGCCATTTGAACGCTTTGTGGTTTTGTTTCAGGTTACTTACAACTGCAGTCCTTTCCCACCTATGTTAGATCAACTACCCCAACGTTTATTCGACAGACATATTAACATCCATCCCACAACTAGACACAAAAGATTATTTTGCTCTCTTAATGCAAATCAATTTGAGCCGAATTCATGCTTGTTGCCCTAATTCCTATCATTTCTGGACTTACTGTGTATAAAGCCATGTTTTATGTCAAATTTTATAAATACTATAATAGACAGCCATGGAATTACAGCGTAACAATTTAAATTGCTTGCCATAGTGGTTTGAGAATGAATCCGTGGTGCATTACAAGGTTAATGTATTTTCATTATTATTCTCATATTGTTTTGAACAAATATGAATTCATCCTTCTTCATATTTTTTTTCCTTGCAATGGTAATGTGCTTTGATGTTTCTTTTGCTTAGATGGCCATGGCAATTGTCATGGAAGCTAGGGCTATTTTCCTATAATTCCAACATTCATTTTTCTGTTATAGATTGATCTTATAGTCTTGATTGCATGTCATTACTGCTATGGCATGCCCGG
The DNA here is from genome assembly GCA_021234155.1 of Isoetes taiwanensis. Classification (NCBI taxonomy): domain Eukaryota; kingdom Viridiplantae; phylum Streptophyta; class Lycopodiopsida; order Isoetales; family Isoetaceae; genus Isoetes; species Isoetes taiwanensis. The sequence continues at coordinate 7,039,036 of JAJEKV010000018.1, forward strand.
ACAAGCTTATACCATTCAGTATCTTTTTTGTTCACATGTATCATAAGTTCTACTTCTACAGACATGCAGCAATATTGTCACTATGGCAATTGAATTAATGAATTCAATATGATTGCTGTCGTTTACAAGGATTATCCACCAACAAGAGCAAGGGATTTCCCTTTAGGATTCGATAATAATAAACCACCATTAAAGGATACAGCAACATCATGACCAACTTATCTAAAGAAGCAACAAAATTTCACAACTACGAAATGCTAAATAAAATGTGTATTTCAATTTAACAACCAGAAAATGCTAAAGCAAATGAAATACAAAAATAAGAAACCCTACTTCTTCAAATAGAATACAAAGAAAAATTTTAGCCTCGAATCATAGTCTAATGGCAACCCTAAACTTGTAGCGCATAAAAAGAATGCATCAGGTTGAAGCAAAGTATGGCAACTAAGCTCTACGAAAACAAGGTGCTATTGTCTAATTGTGCTTCTGTGTTCTTGTGCATTTGCCTTGGCTTCAGCAAGAGAAGGTGTCTTATGCAATAACTAATAACTATTGGTTTCATAACTGTGACTACATTCTATTAGATAGAATTGGAGCATACAATATGGACATTTGGATCGTGTTGCCGAATCCTCCGATATGTTGGGCCACAAAATGCCAAAGTTTTGGTCTGTAAGACCCTGTGTTCTAAAATCAACATTGCTCTCTAAAACGTCAAGTGTTTCGACATCGACATTCAGACGTAGCATAAAATACCTTTGTCCATGAAGGACCAACTACTTTTGCCTTTAACAAAGGCATGTTATGCAATTTAACTAATGCTCATTTGTATAGAAATGTAGCTATAGGTCATGCTCAATTGGTATTCCACATGGACTACAACATGGCAATATAAAAATGACATTTGATACACATTCCATGGAAGGGCGAAGGACAAGTCCCATTCAATCGCAATAGACATCTCCGTACAAACAATGTCATCTGTCTATGTCTAGGCTTGGTTTCTAATTTTTGACGAACATATGTATGAAAATGAAGTAAGGCACGCCATGCAAAACCAAGAAATATTGCTTCCTTAGATCAAGTACAAAGGAAAAAACACCAAGCACGAAGTTGATCTTCAAGTACGAACTTTGCTACAAAAATAACTTTTTACACATATTTTTAAATGCAATCCAAAACTAAATATCATATAGATAAAGAATGCATAGAATAGAATAGAATAGAAAAAAAATAGAAACAACAAACCATCATTAATAATCTAGAAATAATAGCAAGCATATGCTTATTATAATAACAATGATTAGGTACGTCGTCCCACTAAGACAACTAATCACAATCCTTTTATTTGAATATTATAAAAGATTGATTCCTCCATAAATAACCATATTTTCATACATATAAAATATAAAATTCATCACATATTATACTCATAATTGCTAAAGCTCAATGCTTGAAAATATATTTTTATCTTGTTTTACATGTGCAGTCCAAACCAACTATCAAACCTTAACCAATTTGACCTTGCTAAAGCCTTCTGGTGTGCCTTTTGCTAGTTTTTTTTTTTTTTGAATAACTGTGTCATCAATATATTAAAAGAATGGTAATGTTACAAAGCAAGTGAGGAGGAAGGAGAACTGCCCCAAAGAGACACCGATACCTCGACACTCCACATCAAACTCACTAGAAAACTGCAACTCTACTGCTGTACAAACCGACCATCACCATCTACAACACCTAAGAAGTCCCGCCAAATGGCAAACTTCCGCTCTACTAATCCGGGGAACACCAGAAAGCTTTGAAATAGATTGCATCTGAGTCGAGGAATCAGAGAGGCTGTAGGCTGCTAAATCTCCTGAAAGATTCACAACCGCCGCCGCTTCCAAATCAGCCACACCAACCAAGCCACGCACAGATGCAAGGCTTGCTGCCGCAAGAGCGGCCAAGCACCAGGATACACATGAAGCAGCAACTGCTGGCTAGTCAATCTCACCTGAAACAGAGCCCTGACCCAATCCCAGGCAGCCTGCAAGTGATGGCATAAAACCAGACAATGCTCCACAGTCTCACGATGAAGGCCACAACAAGGGCAGAGAGGGCTCACACCCGGCCTAAACTGACTCACAAAGGCATTCACCCTGATACAGCGGTGCACCACCTGCCACAGAAGCACCCTAACCTTCGGTGGGGGAAGTGAGTTCCATGTCCACGTCCAAAATAAGATGATCTAAATTGAAGTTGCTGACATAAAGTTATGTTGTTTTGAATTCTTAAAATTTTAAGAGCAAAATATGTCATAACTTAATGCCATAATCTTAAAATTAAGTCATATTACACTTATTGGAAAGCTCTCATGGTTCTTTACAATTTGTCTAAAGGAAAAATTTGCATTTGGATTTTCATGGAAAAGTTAATACCATTTTGACTGAAATGCTCTTGGTTGAAGGGCATTTAGTAATTTTAACAAACAATAAGGGTATTTCGGTAACTTTCCCCTTATGTACTTGGTCCCAGAACCCGATTGGGTTCCGTGGACGTTAAAAAATTTTTCCTTCCTTCCTTCCTTTCCTTAAAAAAAAAAACCCTTTCAAAATCATTTTTTTGACAAATTTTAAGGTGAAACTATCTAAAATCTACAATAATGCACGGGCTTGCAATTGTCATGGTTCCTAAACATTTGCCTCACTTTGATACAGAAGTTCACTCCTTTACCATAAACCAATTTAAAAGGAGTGTGACCAGTAGCAATCTTGAAACAAGTATTGTAGGCCCAAAGGACAGTGGGAAGTTTTGTCTGCCAATCTGTGCGGGAAGCGTCACAAATTTTCTTGAGAATGGTGACCAGCGTTTTGTTGGTGCTTTCTGCCAAACCATTACCTTGAGGATAGTAAGGTGTGCTCTTGTGATGATGTATGAGGAGATAATCCGTCAGCTCCTTGATAGTATGATTGATGAAATGAACACCACGGTCACTGACCAGCTCCGTGGGGCAGCCGAATCGCGTGATAACTTGTTGATAGAGGACTCTAGCTGTGCTTGCTGCAGTGTTGTCTGGAAGTGCACAAGCTTCCGCCCATTTGGTGGCGTAGTCAGTGAGAACCAGAATGTATCGGGCACGAGTGTGCCGCGCAGGAGGATCTATAGGTCCCACAAAGTCCATTCCCCATTTGCTGAAGGGAAGTGGCGTGGCGACCGGCGTCAAGGGAAGAGCGTCACGGGCCGTGGGGCGTCCCACCCGCTGGCAAGCGTCACACGTGCGGGCGTGGGCGTGAGCATCTTTGAAGAGCGTGGGCCAATAATACCCGGCTAGAAGGATTTTGCGTGCCGTGGTGTCACCATGAAAATGACCACCACCGAGCCCTTGATGAGCTTCTCGAACAATATCTGGAACTTCATGAGGTAGAACACAGCGTCGAAGGATGGTGTCCTTACCCTTTTTGTAGAGATGTCCTGCAACCATGGTGTAGTCACGGACCTCTCGTAGAAATTGATGGCGACGGGATTGTCGCTTGGCAGGAGAGAGCGTCTCGTCTTCTGGTGGAAGAGCACCTGTGAGGAGGTACTGCTGAAAATCATGAAACCAATGTGGTGTGGCCGTGACTAAAAAGAGCTGAGCATCAGGAAAGGCGTCGGAGACTCCAGTGGAGGGATCATCTGTGTGAATGCGTGAAAGATAATCCGGAACGACATGAGATTTGCCGGCCTTATGAACGATTTCAAAAGGAGCAAATTCTTGGAGAAGAAGGACCCAACGAGCAATGCGGCCCGTGGGCGTGGACTTGTTGATCAAATAGAGTAGTGCTTGGTGGTCCACAAAGAACTTGATTTGACTGCCCAAAAGGTAATGACGGAAGCGTTGGACACAGAAAATGAGACCCAAAGCTTCACGCTCCGTGGCAGAATAGTTGCGCCGCAATGAATTGAGTTTTCGGTTTGGCGTAAGCGAGTTGGTTTTGTCGGGCAGCGCATCATATTCTTGAGAAAGAACAGCTCAATAGCAAACGCCGAGACATCGACATGAACATGAAAGGGCTTGTCCCATTGAGGAGGAACAAGAACCGGTGCTCGAAAAGCAAAAGCTTCACCGTTGGAAAGCGACTTCCGCTGGGAATTCCAAGCCCGGTGGATTCGCCACCCGTGAGTTTATGAATGGGATCTGCAATGGCCGCCGGTCCGTATGAAGGTGGAGTAATAATTGACCTTACCGGGAAAGAGCGTGTCTCCTTGATATTGGCGGTGCTTGAGCCTTGAGCACACAAACCCGATTTTGGCGGGATCGGTGGTGATACACCTTTGTCGACAACATGGCCCTAACGTAACACGGGTGACGCAAAAGGTGCATTTCTCGAGATTGAGACTAATGCCGGACTCATCACATTTCGGAAGACGAAGTTCCAATTTATCCAAATGGTCAGCCATGGAATCGTAGGCGAGAAGTCATCTTGAAAAATTTGCAAGAAGGGATTTTCCTTCATGAAATCATGAAAAACCGAGAGCATGATGCGTTGAAACGTTGATGGAGAGTTGGATAATCAAAAGGAACCACCTTGTAGGCAAAAAATGCCCCCGGGGTGGTGAAAGTGGTCTTGAGTTGATCGATTCTTTGATTGAGATCTGATTGTAGCCAGGAAAAACCATCCATAAAGGAGTACATCTCATGTCCGACCACTTCTTCGGAACACAGTGCGTGAAGGGAAGTGGAAAATGATCACGCTCCGTGGCCTGATTGAGTTTCAGATAGTCCACCTGCAGACCGCGGATCTTACCATTGTGCTTAAGGGCAATGACGATGGGGCTCACCCATTCGAATGTTTGACCTCATAGATCAAACCTGCGGCAAAGGAGTTTGTCAATTTCCGCCTTGACGCGATCCGCGGTAATTGGGGTTGAGCACATCTTGTCGTTGCTACACTGGTGGAGTGCATCGATTTGGTAGGAATGGTGAGTTCCCCAAGCGTTTGTTGATTCCCGAAGATCTTTGTAACTCCAGCTAAAAATGTGTTTGAATTTTTTGAACGGCTTGACTACTCACATTACGATAAGGGAGCCGGAAGATTTGCGGCAATGCGACACGGTTGATTGTTGCCAACGTCCATAATCTCGACTTCGGAGTCGAATATGGGGTGTTACTTCATATCCCGGACAATGTGTGCGGGAGGTTGGAGCATAACGGATCGCGTGGCACTTTTGCGTGGTGAAAAAGAGGTTGCTTTCGGTTTCATCTAGCAGAGGTTGCTTCATGACAGCGTGTACATCAACAGGAGTTGCAGGAGGTTCAGCATCTGAAAAGTGATCAACACGTTGGATTCGATTGCAAGGAGCCAGGTAGGGGTCAAGCAAGGCAGCCACAGCCTGGTCCTGATCAAGAGTCATTTCTCCCCAAGGATCAGCATATTCGGGGTAGGAGGACAGAGGCAGACTCGCAGGTGGGGCCTGAACTTGATAAATATTCTGAGCTTCTTCAGAATCGATTAATGAGAGAGGGGTTCCGCATTGTCAACGAAATGATCCCGCTGTTTGCAAGTCCATGGTGGCATTGAGATGACCATCAGTGATGACTAACTGGTCCGTGGCCCAGTAATGGATACTCTTTGCCTGGCGGAGAAAAGGTCTGCCTACCAGCATTTCATAGTCACCTGGATCTTCGCCAGCTTTCCAAACTCCAAATTCCATGGGGAAGCGGAGATCACCAATGTTGATGTGAAGAATAGGTGTGACGCCTTGAGGTCTCGTGATATGGCCATTAGCCAATTTGATGTCATATGGGGCACGAAAGAGTTGTGTGATGCCCATTTGTTTGCGGAGTTTATCCGTGATGAGATTGACTGCGCTACCTCCATCGATTTGAACATGGTTGACTTGCTGATTACCCACCGTGGCATGGACCGTGGGTGTAGAGGTAGCCACAGCCCCAACTAAAACAGTTGGGAGTGGTAACTGGTCCTTGAGAGCAGGACAGAGTTTTAAAATGGTTGCCAAGCTTAAAGGAATTTTGATCTTGGCGAGCTCCTCTTGGAGTTCGAGAGGCACATGAGAAAAAGGATCTGCTGGTTCCACTGGTGCGGGAGTGCGTGGCAGGGAAGCAGCAACTTCTTTGAGTAAGTCAACCTCGGCAGCAATATTTGGATAGGTCTGAGAGCGTGGAGGTTGAGATGTTGAAGGGGTATCTTGTCTTTGTTGAGCTCTAGTGGTGGCATGAACATTTGCCAATGTGCGGCCTTCAGCAGCTTGCATGAGGTTCAAAATGCTTTGGCGAACTTTGGGCATGACATGTGGCATGAGCTTTTCCAAGTCAGGTGCAAAGTGAACCTTTTTTTCGTCCTCATGAGGAATGGTGTCAACTGCAAAGGCAGGTTGCGTGCCATTCGGAATAATGGTCAAGGGACGTGATGCCTTGGTCTGGCGTGAAACTAAACCAACCCAATTTGACGGTTGGACTGGAGGATTAAGGGCCTGAAAAATTTCCTCTTGGGCTTGTTGATCCAGCTGAGGTTGATTCTTTGGAGCTGGTTGATAAGCGTGATTCTTTGAGGCTCTTGGTGGCTTCTTAAGAACTGGTCTCGGGCCTTGTTTGCCATTAGCAAGCCAGAGTTGGTAAGCCGTGAGGCGGACCGATGTGGTCTGATTGGTGCCAGGAAGCTGTACCTGAACTTGTGGAAGTTGAGGACACGCCGTGGTGGTATGACCCCATTCTTGACAGTGATAACATTGAGCTTTAGAAGGATCAAAAGGAGGACGTTGGTTGGATCCCCGTGGTTGGTCCTGTTGCTGATAGAGTTGCGTGGGCTGCACCTGAAGAGGTGGCTGCTGATAGTGCGATTGTTGCTGAGGTGTGGTTTGCACTTGATAAACCATTTTGTTGCGGAACGGTGTGGGATGAGTGCGAGTGCACTCTTCCGTGGCATGATTGCACATGTTGCATCTCTTGCAATGAGGCGGGCCATTGGTGGAGTTGCACTCATTGGCCAAATGGCCTTGGTATTTGCAAATATGGCACCAGTTTGATTTGGCTGTGGATTAAGCGTGTTGAGGCTGAACGGCCGTTTGTGGAACCATGGCCGGGTGGAATGAGCGGGAGCTCTTGAAGAGCCACGCCTCGGGGAGAAAACATTGTGGAGTGATTGACAAAGGTCGATAGCACTGCTCAAAGTCTTGGGGCCTTGGTATTGATCATGAGTCGAATAAGCGGGAGGAAGTCCTTGGAGAAACGGACCAAAATCTGGCTCGTGTGGGGTACTCCTTGAGCTTACTTAGCGAGAATGTGAAGTCGATCCGCAAAAATCCGGGCAGATTCCGTGGGCTCTTGTTGAAGTTCATTGAGTTGCTTGAGATGAAGTTGATCATCATCCGTGGTCCCGTAATGAGACGAAGCGGTCGCGCATTCTTGGACCAGTCTTGTTTCCAATGGCTTTTGTTGGACATGAGCCATTGATGAGGAAAAACCCGCGGGTGGTGGAAAAAGATGTGGAATTTCAGTTGAGGTTGTGCATGACCATTTAGGACAGCTAGAGCCTCAAATTCTTCCATGTGGGCACGAGCACTTTGGTCTAACGGTTTGCCTTCGTGTTGCCAAAGGTGGGATAAGTCGGTTCAGTCAACGAAAGGTAGATGTGAAAGTGTTGGGCTGGAGCGAGGAACGATATAGTGAGGATATTGAGGTTGAGTTGGATGTGGCATGGTGCACGAAGGACCACGATGAAGGGGTATTTTGGTTGGCCCGAAATGCGCTGGAGCATTGGTTTTGAGATCTGTAAGGTTGTAAACAGGGAAGAAGCGATGGGAAAGCGTAGGGAAAGGATATTCTGGGTAGGCGCAAAGGAGACATGTGGATAGCCGTGCCCACGGGGAGAGATGATGGTTGAAGAAGGAAGAGGCATTATGGCACGAAGAATGATGGATGTAGGCATGTTCGGGGGTGTGAAAGTACAGGTTGAGAAGGTTGAGCCGGATAAGGCTCCCGATAGTGATGAGGGGACCGAGGTTGTGAGAGCAATGTTTGCACCTTGGGGGGCGGGAACTGGACGACCTGGACCCGGACGAGGGGTGGGTGGCGGCCGTTCCCTTAGACCAAGATGGCCTCCCTCTATGTCATAAGCAGATCCATACATGTCGCCACAGTTTCCCCACATGGCGCTCCAAGCGAGAGGCCGTCCCGAGAAAGCGAGTTCTTCCGGCGTGAAATTACAGACGCATTACGGCGCATGAAGAAAGTAGGATAAAAATCAGACCTCGCAGCGGCATGCGGTGTTTGGGGTGCAGGTTCTGAACTCCTGGAAGACAGCCCTAAAGTGAGGGACCCCGTGGATCTATCAGAGAGTCCAGGGGACTATGTCACGCTTGGATTTGCAGAAGAGAAGAAGAAGAAGAAAAGCAGAACAAATGAGAGAAAGATGATAAGCTTCCTTGATATCAATGATGAAAATACATGAGCTCTCCGCAATAGAGAGAAAACGAAAGGAGACAAGACTCAAAACTCATCTAAAACTCATGTGCTAGCTCTACTCATATATATAGTACAATGGCCTTGGGCCCAATATAGACACTCGACCGATCTCGGTGCCGACTCGGAAGGAGGCCTGATTCTGGGAATGTTTGGCGGTGCCTCTTGAAGTGCCTAGAATCACACTTGTGACCAGCCCACGGGCGGTGGCGGGCCGTCACTTGTCCCAGGCCGGCCTCTTGTTGGCGACCCGCGGGCTTTGGCCCGTGGTCTGCTGCTTGGTCTTCTGCGGAGCCTTGGATGTCTGACCCGTGGCTGACTGAGGATCCTTGAGCTTGACCTGGTCTGTCGTATGCATGAATAGTCCTGTACCAGGAGGCACAGGACTAACAAGTTCACTCCTTTATCAGTATGGTAGATTCTGAGGAGGAATCCTTATAGCACGGAGGAAAAACGACTCATTCTAGCGACTGAAATATCCCCACATCCAAGTAAGGAATATCTTAACATGTAGTTACATGAATGACATGAATTTGGAAGTTGAATTCAAAAGATTAATATGAGATAAAGAATGATTTGTTCTTGAGTAAATGGTAAATGGGAAAAGGCCAGTGCAAAGAATAGAGATGAAATTGACAAACAAAAGATAAGTACATGGTAAAAGTTAGCCTAAGAGTTTTCAATCCAAGAATTTATATCCCATGTGGTTGTCATGTTCAAAGTCTCATTGAGCTTAACGTTATATCTCAATCATGGCTTTGTATATACCATCGAGTAGAGATATGCTACAATTCGATGTGTTTGGCCATGTCACGGCGTTATATGTCACTAGGAAGAAGGGAGAGGTACGAACAACTAGCATGTTATCCTACAATTCAAAGTGTGCTCCTTTGCCATGTCATGCATAGTCCTCACATGTATGATACAAAAGGCTAGAATGGCACTTCTTATGTTCACTTGAATGGTGTTAAGGAAAGAGTTCTATGCCTTGACTTGGTCCTGGAACGAGGCATTGCTGAGGCCAGGGACATTGCTGAGGTCAGATGACCTTGATGGCTAGGTCTCTAACATGCAAGGTGCGCTTCATGTTGGCTTTTTTATGTCAGTACTAGTACTGGGATCACCTGGATTACATGTGGCCATGCTTCTACCCCATGTTTGAGCATGTGGCCATGCGTCTACCCATGTTTGAGCTCGTGGCTCCCCATGGTGTGCCAACAATTCCTTGGATGCACAAAACCCTAGTCAATTCCTTTCGTGCTCAACCTCTTTCTAGGAAAGTTAGCTAGGCTAAAGGGATTCACGTGGGGTTCAATTTTTAGTGTATTGCGCATGACTGATAAGGGACGCCTCACATGTGAGCGGCAAGTTTTGCTGGACGTCAAGCCGTTCAAGACGCTCTGGTCTGAACTGCTCCAGCAGTTCGGAGACAACCGGCTCAAACGTCAAACCGGCCGTCTCAAATTTCGTTCATGTGAATGCGTTTTAATCTACATGTGAGGCGTCTCTAAGGAACAATCAATTAGTGGGCTGTTGTATGAATTTATGGGGAAGAGATTTAATATGCATGCAACGATAGTGGAGGTGTGGTCCTATTCATGTTAGAAGCGCTGCCACCTCTAGTGTCGGCAAACCGATGTCTTACCGTTCAAGCTGGTGGAATAAGCTGTGTGGTTGTTCACGGGTCCCACAAGCGCTGACGATGGGATCTGGTACCAGGTTGGCAGAGATACGGGTGCGGAAAATAGTCTGGGATGTGGTTAATTCGGACCCCAGTCAACATTGGCTTCCTTACTGCTGCTGCAGAACCTGGTTGTGATTTCTGCATCTTGTGTACTGCTGCTGTAGAACCTGGTTGCACTATCTGCGTGCAGAATCTGCGTGCACTATGGCCCAGAAGCTTTCCACGTCCCAGATTTGGAACATTCGCCACTACTCCTGCTGGCTGTTCGTCTATCATAGGCCCTCCCTATTATCCACAATCTCAGAGCCTTTCCCTGCTGGCCATTCTGGCCAGCCCGTACACGTTCACATGCACAATCTCAAATGCCAGTTTTAGAATCGTTTCCTGTGCTTTAAGGCTAAGGCCCTTTATAGGCAATTCCACAACTAGCCTAATGCTGGGTTCACATGCAACCATTGCCAGAGAGGGGCCCTGTTTTGCCCTGTGCTAATCCGCGATGGTAGGCGATGGTCCATGTAAAAGGGCGAGCCTTTTTACATGATGGTGATGGCGCCTTCATTACATGTCAACCGGCTCTAAGGGTCTAGCTTCTGCATGGGCCTTTCAGATTCTTTTATCTCACATATAAAAGCCAATGTGAGTTTCCATCTAGGTATCATTATGGACTCACCTGGATTCTGTTATTAAGTAGGCAAGCTCCATGTATGATGGATAGATAGCCCTCCCATTTGGAGTGCCTTGAAACTCTACCTTATCCAAAACATCTTTAAGGATCACTTGATATTCCATCTAATCTAGGATCTCTATTATTGTTCAATCAATTCCTTCATCACTTTAAAGGATCCATCCCATACAAACTTGGACTCCTATTGCTCCTACATGTATATATTCTAAAAGTATTATACATCGACATTTCATCCTGGCCAATGTGTTGTGTAATTCATGAGCATTAGTATTGGGAAAGAATGGGATAAAATTCCATATTGATGCCTTCCTATCATTTCTATGGTAACCTGTCAATGTTGTTCATTCATATGGTCTCTCCAAATGTGTTGTGTAATTAATGCTCACTAATATTTGTGGGCTATCTAAGTGTGTTTGGAATGAACATGACAGAAGTCCCTATTGGTGCACTTCCATTGCTGTAATGGTACGTCTGTATGTTTATTCAAGATACCATTTTGTACTCTCTAAAGGATTCTTAACATTGCCTGGAACTCGAAGTAGTACTTTGACACTTTATCAATTCATGTCTTCCATTTGCAAGTGGAGTGAGGTGTATAAATATACAATATTTGGGTGGCAAATACACATATTGCCCCCTTTCAAGCTATACAAATCACGTTAAAAATATTGTATAACCAACATTTTGAGGATTGGCATATGTAGGATTCAAGATCCAAACTAAATACATATGCGCAATGGTCTCATATAATAACCTCATGAGTCCCATACACAAAGTAGAAATAGGGTTGGCCTTTGTTACTGGCGTGCATTCTTGTGCGGCAGTCCCCTCCACTGTGGAATGGAAATAGGGTTAACCCATTCTACTTGACCAGCTGTGCAGGTTTTGGTTTAACGTTTACTGCAGCGGAGCTCTTCCCAGCTGAGCTATGAGCTCTAGGTTTAGTTCTTCACAGGTTTTCTTCAAGTTCTAAGTTTTGTTCGTTGCAAGTCCTCTATTCTATTCTTCGCAAGTCTTCCTTTGCCACCAAGCTCTTTGTAGGTAAAGTATGTCAGATTTGGGTTTTGTTTTTGCCAGATCTTTGCAGGTAAAGTCCGCCGGATCTAAGCAATATTTTAGCCTATATTTTTGCCGCAGGTCTTCTTCACTACTGAAACTCTATTCTAAACCTTAGTTTTGTTGTCGAATCTTCTCAAGTAACTCCGTTATTTCGGGTTTGTAGGAGAATGAAGGTTAGTCCTACATTCCCCAATAGGTGATGTGCTCCCAGAGGCCGTGGGACCTCACTTGCAAGACAAACAAGGTGCTGCGCACAGAGGGTTGCCTTTCAGTTTCCTGTGGGTAAAGTGGCTTTTCGAAGCCCCCACTTAATCTGTCGACTCAATGTTTAAATTATGGACTCAGTATGATATGACACTAGCTTGGGGGTGTGGCTCAGAGAAGGATTTGCAGAAACAAATACGGAGGCAAGGGTCTTTTATTAACTTTGATTGTATAGCCTTAGGCGTTTTAAATTACAACTTTTAACAAAGGAACCATTGAAATCTTATATTATAATGTTATACCGTAATTCTTGGATTGGGTCAAGCCCTAATTTGAATGGTCGAGATCATCTGAGTGCATCCGAAGGCCGAGATTTATTGCACGACTTACCACCACCATGATTGGTCGTACTTTGGTCTCTTAAGGGGAAAGGGTAAAGGGAAAAGGGCGAAAAGGAAAAGGGAAGAGACAAGAGAGAATGTGAAGGGCAAAAAGGCACGGGAAAAGGGAGAAAAGCAAAGGGAAAAGGGTGGGGATAAGAGAAGAGAAAAAGGCATGAAAAAATGAAAAGGGAAAGAAGAAAGAAAAGGGGAGGGGAAAAAGGTAGCTGGGGAAAGTGCACGAGGGAAAAGGGAAGAGATAAAGTGGTAAAACGAAGAGGAAAGGGCACGGGAAAAAAAGGAAGAAGGAAAGATTGAAGAAAGGGGAAAAGAGAGGAGAAAAAAGCATGGAAAAATGGAAGAAAAAAAGGGCATGAGAAAAGGGAGAAAAAGAGAAGTGTTGAAGAAAGAGGAAAAAGGAAGGGAAAAATGGCATAGGAAAAGGAAACGGAAAAGGAAAAGGAAAAGGAAAAGGAAAAGGAAAAGGAGAAGGAGAGAGGGAAATGAAAGGAAAAAAGCGCATCGAGAAAAGGGGAAGAGTAAAAGATTGGGAAAATGAGGAAGAGGGGAAAAGGGAGAACAAGAAAAGGATGGGGAGAAAGGAAGAAATAAGGGAAAGTGAGAAGAAAGAAAAAGGAAAGGGAAAAGGGGGAAAGGGAACCTGAAAAAAAAGCATGAGAAAAAGGGAAAAAGGGAAACAAGAAAAGGGAAGGGGGAAAGGGCATGAGATAAAAGGGAAGAGGAAAATGGTGGAGAAATGGAAAAAAGAAAAGGAAAAAGAAAAAGGGGGAAGAGGGTGGGAAAAATAGGAAAATCAGTATAGGAAAATAAGAAAAGAAAACAAATGTGGAAAGACATGGGAAAAGGGAAAAGGAAAAGGAAAAGGAAAGGAAGGAAAAAGGGCACGAGGAAAGGATCGGGAAAGGAGAAAAACAGAAAAAAAAAAATCCATTAGGAAAGGGAAAAGGGAAGGGAAGTGGGGGAGCAGAGGAAAAAGGGGAAGAAAACATGGGAAAAAGGAAAAGAGAAAAGAAAAAGGAAGGGGAAAAAGAAGAAAAAATTGCACGGGAAAAAAAGAAGTGGGAAAGGGTGGGAAAAGGAGGAAAAGGAAAGCACGGGGGAGAGGGCATGGGAAAAAAGAAAAGAGGAAAATAGGAAAAGGGAAGAGAAAAAGGGAACATAGAAAAATAGGAAAAGGAAAAAGGAAAGGGAGAAAGGGTGAGGAGATGGGAAAAGGGAAGGTAAAAAGGGCATGGGAAACGGGAGGGGAAAAAGAAAAAGGGAGGAGAAAAGGGCACCCAAAAAACGGAAGAGTGAAAGGCTGGGAAATGGAGGAAAAGATAAGGGAAAATAGGCATGGAAAAAAGCGAAAGACTAAAAGATTGAGGAAAGGGAAGGCATGGAAAAAGGGTGGGGAAAAGAGAAGGCATGGAAAAAGGTGAAGGGGAAAGGAGAAGGGCATGGAAAAAGGAGAAGAAGGAAAGGGTGGGGAAAGGAGGAAAAGGAAAGGGAAAAAGGTTATTGCAAAAAGGGAAGAGGGAAAGGAAGGAAAGAGGTGGGGAAACAAGGAAACATGAAAAAACAGGAAAAAGCTGAAAAGAAAAAGAAGTGTATAGAAAATAAGAAAAAGTGAAATACGGGATAGAGCAAAAGGGAAAGGGAAACAGAAAGGGAAAGGTATAGGGCTTTTCTCACTGCAGCCCAAAACATTTACAAGCTCTCAACTTACGCCCAGCAACGCTGGGTACCATTACTAGTAATTAATATATTGAAAAGCTAAGTGTTAATAAAAACAAAATGGCCGCTATAGTTGTAACGACCAGCAACAGATGGAATTAGTGGAACTGAAATAACCGCCTAAGTAAACAAACAACGGACTATGTAAATGAACGAAAATAAAAACAGACCCTTTTTGTTATAATAGAAAAAAAGGCCGGAATGAATTCGGAACTGACTCCTGAACTATCGGAACAGCCGGAATTAGCTCCTGGGGCCATCGTAGCAGACTGAATTGCTGAAAAATGCTGTCAGATTTAGCTTAAAAGGAAAAGGTAAATCCAGATATAGCTTACAAAATCCTTTTAGAATAGCATAAAAGTGGTCGATCTACTTGAGAATTGTGGGAGCGGAAGTGTAATGCAGTATGAGATAGAAATGCATGCACTAGATCTTTTGATAATTTGTGTTGAATTAAGTGTTTCCCTTAGCTCTAGAGAATTCGAGAATCCCAAAGAGGCTATCCGGGTGGTTGCGGACTCTAATTGGGAGGAACTTGAGCTTAAACTTGCCGTGTTTGCAAATCGAGCCAGTTGGGTGGATAAGTAGTGCGGAAAGAGCTTGATCACGGAGTTCGAGGTTGATTGGATTAACAGGTGTTTGTTAGTTTTGCGGATAGATTTGCAGATAGAGAACACCGTTTGTATCAATTGGTATCAGAGCTTGAGTTGATCTTGTTAAAAATTCTGTGTTAGGGCCTTACAACGTTTCCGGTTTTTGTTACCGGGATTGAGTGATTGGATTGAGTGCATTCTTTGGATAATATCTTTATGATGTGCATTCATAGAAAAAAAAAAACTTAGATGACCAGAAGAAAAGGCGTAGAATGTAGATGCTTTTGCAAGCCGTAATCCTTTAAAAAGAATGTAAGTAGCAATCTAATAGTTTAATTGGGATACCTCTGTGATAAATTATTTTACTAAATTATGGAAATGATGGAAATGAGTTGTGAAAGCATATGTGAATTGCGGTTGTTTAATAATAGAGAGCAAATTATTGTAAAAAGAAAATAGTGAATCACGGTTAGCATAAAGGAGAAAAGAAGTAGTTTTACAAGAGATAAATTAAAGGCTGTGGAATATGCTTGTCTTGCATGATGCCGTGAAGTGAAATGGTAGTTATGCTTGAAGCTCCATAGGGTTAGGGTTAACAGAGAATACACGCATGTTAATCTTACTTGAGTTTTCTTTAAGATGTGATAGCAAGGACAATATGCCGCTTTGTTTATAGCTTCTGAAAAACTTGTAATTCCTTTGTTTGGAGACATTTTAACTTGATATTTGTTGTTGGTTTGCGTATTCATGAGGTTCAAATGAACAAAAGGAAATGAAAGCGCTAAGAAACAAGTAGCACGACACATTGCGAGAGATTGCCCATGTTAGGTGTTGCGAGAAGAAGTCCCACGAGTTCTCATGCTAAGTTTGACAAAAGAAAAGCGGGAAGCCTATGAAAGAAGTCGGCTTCAAATCGGCTATGTGGGTAAAAACAAGTAGAGTAAAATGTATGTGTAGACATGTGATTGTTGAATGGTTTGAGCATAGTTTGAGTTAAGAAAGGACTTTCTTTTTCAAATGAATGTTGCTCTAGAGTTTAGAAGGGGCAAGCGTGTGACTGCTTGCCTGAGAAGCGGACCCTTAGAATTGTAAGGCAGATGGTAAGTTTACCAGCCTAGAAGAAATCCTTTCAAAGCAGATAGTCAGGTGACTAGCTTAGAAAGAAAGGTGATTGAAAAAAATCCTTTCAAAGCAGATATTCAGGTGACTAGCTTAGAAAGAAAGATGGTTATTCCAGCAAGCCAGATAGTCAGTTGGCTAGCTTTGGGAAAGATTGTTACTCCCTAAGGCAGATGATCGAGGACGATCAGCCTTGGGAAGGGAGGGAATTGATATGGCACTAGCTTGGGGGCGTGGCTCGAGGAAAGGATTTCTGAGAAACAAACACGAGGCAAAGGGTCTTTTATTAACTTTGATTGTATAGCCTTAGGCATTTTAAATTACAACTTTTAACAAAGGAACCATTGAAATAATTAATATATTGAAAAGCTAAGTGTTAATAAAAAAAAAAGCGGTCCTTCTGATTTGTAACGACCGACCTTGAGATGGAATTAGTGGAACGAAATAACCTGCCTAAGTAAACAAACAACGGACTATGTAAATGAGCGAAAATAAAAAAGAGACCCTTTTGTTATAATAGAAAAAAAGGCCGGAATGAATTCGAAACTGACTCCTGAACTAGCGGAACAACCGGAATTAGCTCCTGGGGCCATCGTAGCAGACCGAATTGCTAAAAAAGGTTGTCGGATTTAGCTTAAAAGGAAAAGGTAAATCCAGATATAGCTTACAAAAGCCTTTTAGAATAGCATAAAAGTGGTCGATCTGCAGAATTGTGGGAGCCGGAAGTGTCTGGTATGAGATAGAAGTCTGTCTGCACTAGTTCTTTTGATAATTTGTGTTGAATTAAGTGTTTCCCTTAGCTCTAGAGAATTCCAGAGAATCCCAGAGAGGCTATCCAGCTGGTTAGCAGACTCTCAGAATTGGGAGGAATTTGAGCTTAAACTTGTCGTGTTTGCAAATCAGAGCCCGGTTGGGTGGATAAGTAGTGCCAGAAGAGCTTGATCTGGAGTTCCAGAAGAGCTTGATCAGAAGAGCTTGATCTGGAGTTCTGGATAAGTAGTGCCAGAAGAGGTTGATTGGATTAACCGTGTTTGTTAGTTTTGCAGATAGATTTGCAGATAGAGAAGATCGTTTGTATCACAGTATGTTCTTAGAGGCCTGTCCACAAGTGCCTTTTGATCAAATTGTGTGAGTGTTGGTTTGAACAGTAAGCATGCTCGATTACTATAGGTGAAGAAGTAGATTTTTTTTTAACATACCTACAATGTGCAAGGATGTGATGGGGTATACTCTGACCTTGCAGCGGCAACTAAGGTTGACAAAGGGTCCAGTGTTGCAATGTTGCAGTGTTCGTGTTTTGTTAACACAAATTGACTGAGTTCATGAGATTGTATTCTTCATCTAGAGTTGTAACCAATTAAGAAAGGCACATGATATGGCTATTTACATGTTTGGCCCTACTTTAATGAACAGGTTAAGGATTGCAGGACTTGACATGCAATTTATCAAATTGCAAGTAATGACTGTTAGCAATTGTAGTTATAATATTATGCTTGTAAGTTAAATTAGCCTTAAAGTCAGACATCTTTGCTCCAGCTTTTCAAAGCAAGCCAACATAAAAAGAGCTAAAGGAAACGAGCCTTTCAAGATCTAGGAATATTTGAAGGCTCCAATGCCTATAACATTTACGAAAAAGAATGGGAGAAGCTTCTAACAAAGGCCTTGCTGGCTTTTGCTTTGCCCTTACATATTTTCTCGAGTCTTGAATTATATGTGCATCAAATCAGATGCTGCATTTGCATGAATGTTTGCCTTCAAATCTACATGCGTGCCAAGGCGGGCACTGGGCTAGAAAGAAATATACACCAGACTAGCGTCTTAGCCAAGAAAGAAATGAACAGACAAAAGTTTTTGTACGGACGGAATTTTCATGTTCTCTTGACTTACGTTTTCTAGCTGCCTAGAATTCGTGGAATTTTGTAGCTTCCTAGAATTTGTATGAAAGATAATACCCTATTACATTTGAAAATAATCCCCTCTTTCCACCTCTACCATAAAATTACTTTTAATTGAAAATGCTCTTCTCATTGAAACTATCGTTTTGCTTGAAAATACCTAAGTATTTATTGCAATCCTCTATTTGCTCGATAATTCCTCTGTTATGTGGTTAGTTTCTTTTTGAACCAGTTCCTCCTCCTTGAAAATAACCCAATCCATTTGCAAGTTCCTATTTCTACTAATTTTCTCCATTAGGATATACCCTTTTCCTTCAAGAATCTCTCGTTTCTACTAATCTTCCCCCTTAGCTACTAATTTTCCCCATTAGGATATAACATTTTTCTTCAAGAGTCCCCTGTTTCTACTAATATTCCTCTGTAGGATATACCCTTTTGTTCAAAAATTTCGCGTTGCAAAGAAAACAACCCATTGCGCTCGAGTCTCCTGCTTCCTTAATGGGAGATTTTTTGGGGGTTTTGAGCACTTTTATTGTTGTGCTTAACCTGGGATATGCTATTTATCAGCTTGATCAACATTTGATTTTTATGTGCTTGTTCCATTTCAAACTAAGGGGTAAGTAGTAGAATTATTGGCATTATATTAAAAAATTACCTTAGTGGTGAGCATTTGTACTTGTGAACTGGCCCGAGGCTTGCCACCTTCTCAGGCCATTGCATATAACCATATCTGTGGCTGTACATACCTCTATCAGGGTTTCTCCTCTCGCTGTCACCTCCATTTCGTCTACTGTGTTCCTTTGCCAATCTTTCCCCTTCGGTTACGTGTCCCTTTGTCCATCCTCATTGTCTATCCACCACTACTTTACGTACTGTTCACCCCGTCCTTGCATTGATATCTCCTACTATGATTAACGGTCCCTTATCTTTGTGTTTCATGACGATTTCCCCCATGCCTAGTAGTTCCAGTTTGTCACATTGAGCTCTTGGTGTTGTCCTGAACCTGAACAAAAGCAACCCCTAAACAAAACACAAAACCACACATCTAACTAAGCACTACTGTTGCAATAGCCTTGTGCAACATCTGTTACAAACTTAGTAACAAGAAACTACATCCAAATATATCTTGAACCTACATTTTAGTACTTGTCCTAAGGCCGTCTATGCAAGCAACAAAAACAAAGTGCCATTAATGTACATGCCATCATAATCTATAATATCATAAAAATATATTGCCATAAGAGAATACCAAAACACGAGGTTTGTTCACTCTTAATACTTGTGAGCATTTATCTCATCTCCCTTAACCTCTTGGTTCCATGATTGGTCTTAAATGGGCGTTAAAAAATCTATTCTATTCGATAACCCGCAAAAATTTCACCTCTAAATTGCTTCCATTCTCATCCTTAGATGTCAAAGTCTCGAACCTCACGGAACTTTCTCGACTTCATCTTTTTCTAATGCCACCATTCCCATCCTTAATGATGATGTCAAAACAACCAAAGATATGAAATGAGATCTTAATACATCCATTACAAATGGCTCCAAAGCAATCAAATGCTTCAAAAAAACGAAATTACCTGCAATAATTTCATTTATTAAAATGCACCACGACCATCGGACAAAATATCTCTGATGAGTGCTACTCTATATTGAACCAGATACAAACATCCTCTTAACTATTTTGTGAATTACTAAAAGATAAATCAGTTGCTAAGGCCATAGAAAAAAAGAATACAATAATACTACTACCTTTTCAAGTTCTTCTGATATAGATTTGGCAACCTCTTTTTGCTCAAACACTTCATTTACTGTTCCCTCCTCCATTTACATGCCGCAAGCACAATCCGGAAGCTTCCATACAAAACCTTCTAAGATCTTCTGGAACTTCTAAAATCTACTTCAAACCTTCATAGAAATATTAAAGCTTCTAGAACATACTACAAAGATTTTACAGGCACTTGCAGTACACGTGTTAATTTCTGAAAGGTAGCCTGCTCTTGAAATTTTACTAAGCAACTTTACAGTGTATAACTCTAAGCAAATATGAACTTCCAAAAAACTTTTGCATTATTTTAAGCTGGCCCCTTACCCTCTATATTATAATTAGGGATAGGGATAGGGATAGGGATAGGGATAGGGATAGGGATAGGGATAGGGATAGGGATAGGGATAGAAATTAAATTAAAAAAAAAAAAATTGCGGTAAACCGCCAAATGAGGCATTGAAAAAGAGGTTTAGGTTAAAATAGTTTTATTTCCCATTTCGCTCTCCTTGCTATGGCCGACTTCTTCAAGCCCATGGCTATGGCGACCATGGCTATGGCGGTTATCATCTGGTGGGCATACTTTAGGCACAAGTATTTTGTTCTTCCTTCCTTTTACTCTTGATTTTACTATTCTATTCTATTCTTTCTTTGTCTAGCTTTTCACCTTTTCTTAGCGAGTTGATTGCATCAACATATTCATTTTTGTTGGACTTAAAGTAGCAAGACCATCGCATTTTCATCAAACTTCAAGTAGCAAGATCATCTTTATGTTGGCAATGTGTGTTTAGCATTTAGCCTACATGCAAGACAAACTAAAAATTAAAAAACTAATGCCTTTTCTAACCCTTATATAATGTCAAATCTAGTTGTAAATGTAGGTTAGAAGAAGAACAAACAATTTTTACCACATACCAATTGACAACATCCACCTTAATGATGCATGCACCACACCAACATTGCTTTACTAGATCTTGTCCAACCACCTTACATTGAATGTGAGTCTAGGCGGCCTCAAACTCTGAGACATATTACTTTTGTATTACCATTAGACCAAACACCCAAATGCGCAACTACTGAAAACCATAGAGAAAAGCCATAGCCTAATGAATTCCATCTAAAATTACTGTTATATTAGGGGTAGCGAGTACACTCCCATTAATTACGATCTGCAAGAAATTTATCGCAAAGGGGACAAAACCTCTGCGAACGTTCCTTTAATTTCAACCATGTGTTTTGGACCTTGTTTGGTAATGAATCTCTATGGTTGAGTCGTGCAACATGGAAAACATTTTGTTATAAATCCATCTCTAGTCTTTATGAGCTGCTATGTGTTATGTTCAATGTTGTCTGCACTGCCAACATGCAAGGTTGAGAACTAATTGTTTCACAATTGAAGATATTTGCACGCTCAGAAACAAGGTTAAGAAACTTTGAACTATCTACATCTTATTAAAGCTGACTATTGCGTACTAAGACTTCTACTACATGCACAGAATAAAAATAACCCAATGCAATCATAAGTTTCATGCTAAAAGTTTGTATCTAGTCCAACGTGGAATGTAAAATGATATGTTCCAAGGAAGATATATTTCGCCTGATTTGGACTATCTACCTATCTATCTGTTTATTAAAAAGGTCCTTGGTAAATTCAATTCACCATGTTGTCCTAGGACATGCAAGTCTTCTTCCCTAAGCCATACACCAAATCTTTAAAGAGTTTTCCAGCTCTTGCTACCTTTCAAGTCACAAATACCTTTGCATGTTAGCAAAGACTAACCTTCATATTACGAAATAACCTTCCTATCCAGATTGCTAAATATCATTCATAAGGGTTCTTTATTCCTTCTCTTCTTCAATATGTTTTCTACGTCTATGATCGATTTTCAGTATTCCGACCCTTACGCCTGCCACGCCGTACACATTTCACCCTTTGGCTGTAACCTTTATTCAGTAGAGTCACTAATCCATTCACTCCTTTACGTATTTATTAATCGTCTTGTGGCTTCTAAGGCGCTATTATATGCTCCTTCTGTTGTCAACCCACCTATCATTGGGGGTTATGATTCAACATTGTCCTCAACCTGGAAATGTTAGTCATTACATTTCTGTGTCATGATGCTATAACGTTGTTCTGCCATTCCAAATAACTTGGCATCCTCATTTAAGCCATAGTCATGACCTAAGAGCGGGTGAGCCTTTGTAAGTTACCTGGAGTCATCAAGGTGCTTGCCTTGTATTTTAGGCCTTTCTACAATTACCTACGTTTAATATAACCCGGGCTTGTATCAATGTTCGAGTCCTGTATATGTTAACTTGCACCCCGTGTAACCCATGGCGTCACCTCTGCCTGATCCAGGTATGGATCATATGGGAAAACTAGTCTTAGGTGTTTATGCAAGACACATTCAACATTTAGCAGTGACTACATGAACCAAAATTCTAAGACCAAGGCTTTCACATGGATCATGTCCATTTCATCAAACTCTTTTCTAAATGAAGGACATGATATTCACGATCAAGCACTTGGAGCACTAGACTTTAGAATTGTTTTTGCTTCTAAATTGGCAATTGTAAGATTATTCTCTTGCTTTAAATTCAAAATGACATGATATTGATGATCAAGCATTTGGAGCACTAGACTTTAGAAGTGTTTTTGCTTCTAAATTGGCAATTGTAAGATGATTCTCTTGCTTTAAATTCAAATTGATAGAATGGTTGCCTTTGAAGAATGCAACGTGTTACACGGTGTATATATATATAGCATTGCAATCAATAGGATGGAGATTGATATCTATATGCATTGTGGTCTATCTCTCGACCATTCTAAACAAGCACTGGTTTAAAACCACGATTATATTTATTGTTCACCATTATAAATAGCACGAATTTAAAACCAAGATTATGTTAAGAGTTGACCATGATTCAAAACCATCTTCAATAACAAACATCAAGTGAGGTCACTTTGGTAGAAACTATGAAGGGCTTAAAATGTTAAGCGAATAATCTCCAAGAAGGAATTACTTTTTAGCTCAGTTGACAAAGTTTGCATCACAAGGATTTCGATCTTTGGCGTTTATGAATAGCATACAAAAAAAGGGCATAAAAAAAGAAGGGCGTACAATGCATTAGCGGATGAAATATGAGGCACAACATAGGAACATCCTCCTCCTAAATATAAGGAACTCCCGCCACATCATAAGGCATACTAGGTCAAAGATGTTATTTTAAGTGCACATAAATCGGTGGAAGAAAAAAAGTTGTTTTCAGACCAAAACGATCTTGACAATTTAAATTTACCGTGTTCCAAGACAACAAACTCATTAGAAATTACCATATTAGCAATAGGTCAAAACCACAATGATTTTAGGATCAAAGGTATATTCCACGATCCGAACTCAAGATCACAAACTTTCTTCTACAAAACCTTTAGTTCCCTTTATGCAAAGATACTTGTACATAGACGATGTGTCTATCTAAATGCATTAATTATATGATTTGTAGGCATACACGCATGCAACACAAAGCACAAGCTCAGGTCTCTTGACTCCACACAAGTTTTTAACACAGTCATTTTGAAGGTTGTGTTTAGCGTTTCGAGCAATTGCTCTAATTTGAGACCATGTTTAAGCATAAAAGAGCAAAAATGAGATTAAACTTATGAACCCATCGCCTCTTCAAAATCTTCTTGAGAGTGTGATGCAAAACTTATATGCTACTAATCTACATTCCCGATTGTAATCTAGGTAATCAACTCTTAAAGGTATCTTGTAAAATTGTTGGTGTGTGCAATTAATACTCTCTATGTTTGCTTCAATTCCAAACACCGATTTTGTATTAGATAGACACATGAATATATTGTTGCCATCATGGCAATGATATGGATTTAAGTTTGTGGTGTTAACAAAATAATTCGATCAAACCGTGCTTGTCTCAATCATTATATTATATAGACCGTGATGACATCAAATTGTAGCCTATGCCTCGCAAATAACTCCCTACATGTTAGCCAATAAAACCATTTCTGCCATTAAAAATTGCAATACTCATAATTGTACGATAGATGGAAAAGCACAATTCTCAATTTCAAGTATGCACCATCACTAGTTACACTATATATCGCACATCCCACACCACACACCATTACGTTATGAACACACCATACATGTGAACTGCCATATTTTGTTTGCAATTTCGTGCAATATTGGTAATTATATGACCTTTCTATTCCACTAGCATGGATAAAGACTTCCTAAGGTTTAGAGATAGACATGGTACCCCAGTTGTCAATATAGAGGCCATGAGGTTTAGCCTAACCAAAGCCCGCGACATGGCTCTGATTCCAATCCCAAAGGCAATTCTAGTTGCCGATTTTGAAAGTATGGTGAATGGACAAAATGAGGCCACCATAATTCCTTTTTAGAATATATGATGGATTTGTAATTATTAAAGACTCAGAGTGGCGCTATATAAATATGCAACAATAAAATGAGATATACTAGATAGCTAGACTTAGGTGGCATGTCTAGTCATCTAACATAGTATGACATGTAAACTGTAATACACTAACAATAATTAATTCTTTATTTAGCTCCTGTATCAATTCCTTGAGATTTTCAGAGTATTGGGTTGGTATCAACCATGTATTTAGCTCTTGCAAACCTTTTTTCCGGGTCAAGCGACTCAATAATCAAGTCCGACATGTTCCTTGAGTTTTTCAATATTAACTCGCATTTGGCCGTCATTATATTCCACCGCATTCAAAAATAAGTCAGTCAAGACCATACATTACATCGTTTGGGAAAGAGGCATTATGATGAACTTACCCGCCATTTTGCAAATGGTCTGCAGATTTACACCAAATGGGGAGTATATCAAAGATTTAAGCAATTTCGAAAAACTAGAGGTGAAAAATTCATTTTGCAAGGTAGTCTGTTGAATATGCCTCTTTTCTACTATCCCCATAGTCAGGTGTCAATATCAACATTCAAGAACCTCAAGAACCACACCATCGAAATACTTGTCAACCCAAAAGGTCTTAGAATATACTTGATTGCAAAGGCCTACCATTGCTCATTGAAATATAACGCAATCTTTTTCCAAATACCTTCTAGAAGCATTAAGTAATTCCCTCCACAACCACTATTTTGTGCCTACAATGACAGAACTAATTAACTTACAAGTAATCTAAGGATCAAAAAGATAAATTATCCAAAATTTATCCTATGTGTTGAGAAGAGTACGACGATGGAGACATATATGTATCACGCTATAGGGTTGCCAACTCCATGATCAAAAGATGGAAAATAGACCCATCCCCGAAATTGTCTTCAAATTAACAAACGGTAACATAAGAAAGTCCCAAGAAACACAAACTATACCTGGTTTCTCAAAGAGGCAAGGCAATTTGCAAGTCCGACAGAATCAAACGTCCATGGAGCTGAGTAAAACCGCTATAACATCCATGAGAAAATAAAAATCTTGACAAACTTGACAAATTTAGATTCAAATAGGAATATTGGTGAGAATCTACCAATACATTCGCATAGTCAGTGGCTCACGCTTGCCATAATATGCTCTTCAAGTTTGTGATGCCTTGATATAATAGCATATTATGAGTTAACATTACATTAAAACGATTATTATGCATCTTCACGACCGATCATCGAAATGGCATTAATCAAATCTTTTTGTCCCCAACCATGCAAGGTCCGATGGACTCGCCAAATGCATTAATTCTAGGGTGCGTAAGAGCTTCTCCAAAACCATTTTCACCCGTGAGATCGCTTCTATAGACCTTTTCCCACTCCCTATCTCGTGCGCCATTGTCACTTCTCGCAGGGCATGCCTCTCAGATCCCCGCCATGTTGTCCTTCCAAGTAATTTCTAGCATTCCCCGCCACTTGAGGCATGCATGTGACAAGAAATAGTGCAACACGAGGACAATGAAAATTGTAGGCGCGAGCTATCCAAAGATCATGTTATCGCAAAAGGTCCCATCACTCCCCGCTATCTTACGCAATATGTTTGAATACACACAGATAAGAAACTTCAGAAGAACCCATTTTCCCATCCTGCTGGTTTGAAGGAAGCTACAGGGAAGCATGCAGCTTGCACTGAGTATACAGGTGATCTTGCAGAAAATTAAGACAAAAGGAAATGTCTATAAGAAGTCGCAGAATTTATTCTCTACACTAAAAACTGATGGAAAGAGTCAAGTATAAGATATGTTTAACATCAAACTCTACAATTTCCACACTTGGATTCACAGGCTCTCATGCTATGCATAGCAGACTAGTTCCTTTAAATCTTTCCCAACTAAGTCAAATTATACCTTATTTTTATTTGCAAATGTACTAACAGCAGCTATATGATCCAGAAGAGCACTAATTATTTCCAAAAGGGGCTTATCATCACAATATTAGGCATTGTCACAATATTTATTTATCTCAATACTGTTTCCAGGGAATACCAAGAGAGTTAAAAAGATGCAATCCCATAAGACAATCCATCACACAGTAATTACAAACAAAGTATTCCTCAAGAGCTCGTCAAGAAACCGACCAGAGAGAAAAAAGAAACCTACATGGGCCACGAAATGAGCACAAGTCGAACTACTTCGTAAGATAGCTACCCAAAACCTTCCGTGAGATGCATTTTGAGTTCTTCCATGCTTCGATTTCCAAGCCCCAAAGTTGTTCTTCCAAACTCGTTTTTGCCATAGTACCAGATGGGAGGGATGCAGTCAAATAGGACGATAAAAATTCTATTCTCAAATGGATTTGTATATGGTCTGATAAGGCAATCTTTTTTCATCATATTAATATAACAGTTGTTCTGCATTAAAATGTTTTCCGATAAAAGGATAAACAATCAATGCTAAAATATAATATAAAGCAGGGATAAAAAGAAAAGAGAAAGAAGATCAAAGTTGGTAGAATAAATGTAATATGGTAAAATGGTAGAATGTCCTAATGTTAAGGCATGTTTAATAGCAATCTCGTCAAGATTTATCTTTTGTTCATCAAAACTTTCACACCTTTTTAACCTGATCAAAGTATATATGAGCACAATGGCTAGCCAGATCGAATGTGCAGGAGCACGGGTGTATACAGGTGCAAACAGAAGCAGATCGCCATACCTTGGCAGTACCTTGACATTTCTTATTCAGCAAGCTTTGGGATGCCAGCGCCCTTGAGCAGGTCAAGCCAGCAGATCATTAGCAACACATAATCCCACATTGGATAGAAGCCTATAATGTTAGCTGCATACCCATCTAGCTATGAAGAAGCCAGGCTCATTGCCTGCGCTTGGCATGATATCGCCATTCTCAGAATTCAGACGGTGGCAGATGGATTGGGGAGCCATGCGAACAAAAAGTTTGCCGTGTTGCCAAGGGGAGCCGTTGAAAATGAGTGCCACACTTTGCAGTGCTATCCAACATATGCACAAATCCAGATATGTTATACTAAGTTGATCAGGCCTGACTAGCAGCTGCATGTGCTATTGAACACAGCTTTGGTACGGATGTTAGGATCATACCTTCAGGAGGCCTCGGACAATCAACACACAACTACCATTAACATTATTATATTAAACCATTGCATTTAATACATTTAAATAAAATCCCCTTAAACCCCCTTTGGTTTGGGTGCATATTCACACGAGAGGGTTACTTCGAGCAACGAGAGCCTTTGGATGGGCATATTTGCCCTTTATTCCAAGATCCGGACCGTACATAAGAATCCTCGCTTTGTGGGGTATGCATGTACAAGTTTTTGTATACCTTGTATTTTAAGGTTTGCAAAATACTATAAGGTTTGAGTGAATGTACTTAATGGTGTTAATTTTATACATGTATTGTAAATATATTTTGGGGCTCTCGGCCCCACGAACCCTCCGCGTGTGAATATGCACCCAAACCAAAGGGGTTTAAGGGGATTTTTATTTAAATGTATTAAATGCAATGGTTTAATATAATAATGTTAATGGTAGTTGTGTGTTGATTGTTATATTAAAAATTTTTGGCCCTTCGGGCCCTAAGTAAAGCATGAAAGAAAATGGGAAAATCTTCCACTAACATTGAGAAATGAAGAAACATCCATTCAAAGACTATTACAAGTTCAAATACCATATTTATAAATTCTTCCTTTTTTTTTCATCTTTTTATTTGTTGCTTGAGTGCTAGGAATCTTTAAGCAAAATCGAAATGTTTACATGTCTCAAAGAGTCATTTAAATGGATTTCTATTGTTTCATTTGTTGGACTCAAAGATTCACCACCGTGATTTCACCGTCTTTGAACACGTATTTTTGACCATCTTATTTGGCCCCATTAAAGAGGCAACACTAAGCCATCACTATAAGCCCGTATAACAATATAATGCCATTATAAGTAAATAGTCGCTCTTTTGGACACCACCTTCACTCCAAGCATCGTTAATGTTCCCAAGGCCGATAGTGCATAAGATAGCATGGGAATCACATAAGAGGCCTATGTCTACAAAACCTCGAATAATTATTACAAGCATTTTAAAAGCGCCGAAACAAATCAATATGATTTCACACCTCTAAGATGAGAGGGTACAAAATTGGCGAATGTATCTTGTCTTAGAGATAATGTTTTCCTTTTCTCTTACAAAGCTTTATGAAATCTTTTATTTAAGCAACCCCTCGAAAGGCAAAGTGTATATTCCCATCAATGCACTAGCAATCGAGAATATTTTTGCACATACCTCTAAAAGACGCTTGTTCAGAAGACTAAGTTCTAAAACGTACTAAGTTCTAGAACAGACCGAGAAAGAAAACCAGATGCACAATGGTTAAGCTTATTCTTCTTGCCCCGTTGTCATAGACCATGCTTCATGGAGCATATGATTGAGAAGACCTCTCACAAAGACTTTGCAGAGAGTACCCGCATCATTAAGGCTAAAGGAAACAGGGAAAAACATATTGCATGAGAACACGAGAGCAAGAAAAAGCAACTCACGCTTCTTTTTAGAGCCTTTATCTTCTCTCGATCGGCTTTCGTTTGAGAAGACCTCTCACAAAGATCTTTAGAGTACCCGCATCATTAAGGCTAAAGGAAACAGGGGAAAAACATATTGCATGAGAACCACGAGCAAGAAAAAGCAACTCACGCTTCTTTTAGAGCCTTTATCTTCTCTGGATCAGTTTCGTTCATGTTTTTCTACATTCATGTCTCGATAATGTAGTACGCTTCCTCTCTCCCATTCTTCCACGCAATAACTCAAGGCCAACTTACTCTAATATGGAGGAAACGAAATAGGAAGCTACCTTGTTACCAATGTATTCGGCTCCCTAAGGCATTCTCCGTAATTAGAGCTTCGAAAACAGTAAGAGCTTAAGCAATCATAGATGTATAAGTAAGAGGATGTTTAATGACTTACATTTCGGGCGCTGTTTGCAATATGGGGCGGTATTGCGCTAGGGAATGGCAAGAAGAGCTTGAATTTCGAGCAAATAATCCAGAACATGGGCCAGCCTCCAGAATGAGAACTGACAAATTTCCGCTTGATCTTGCCCCTCGGCCGATGTTCCTTAATGATTCTCCCCGCCGAGGAAACCGAGGAAGAGAAATCGGTAGAAGCCCGCCAAAGAAAAGAAGGCTAAACTCTAAAGCGTAAGAAGCCTAAGGCTCCCAAAGAGAAGAAGCCCAAGGCCCAAGATCAAGGTACGGAAAGCACCTAAAAAAGCAAGCCACCGCCGCAGCCGAAAAAAAGACATGCAAGGACATGATCATCACAAGATAGAAGGATGCATAATTGTGAAGCAGAACCTGTAGTACCCATTCCCAACAATTGACCAAGGATTTGGGCATTCAAGCATTGAATTGCCAGCCGATAATATTTCCAGAATTTAATCCACCCACGCAGAGGATCACAATATGGCCAGCCACTTTGCAGATTTGCGCATCGCACAACCCATTTCTCTTACAACGAAATTTCATCCGGAGAAATTCCAGAACCCGCAATTTCAACAAGCGTTTGGCCATTGCCGCTTTGAAGGAAGGGCGGCGGCAAATTTTCTTACCTTCCAAATCTTTTTCTTGCCCCGCTTTCTTCCTAACCCTAAAATAACCCTAAAACATATGGCACGATGCTTGCATGCAAAACTTTGTAAATGGCAACTAAAATAAAAAGAGGGTTTTTGTTGTGAGCCCTTGGATGTTGGACCATTGAAAAAAAAAAAGCTAAATCAACGACTAAGAAATGGTGCACTCTAGATGTACGCATTAGTACATCCATTTGAATACGTCATGAAATCTTAGGAAAACCTTTGTGAAAAGCGTACAAAAACACAAAAAAAAACCCCTGTTATTATGCTACATATTTGTATAGTTTTCAGCATCCTTATTAGTGCAACAGTTTTTCCCTTGAAAACCCTTCGGGGTGGGGGCTTTTTAACAGTAATAAGTCTACTACAATCCTTTATTGATTCGCATGGCCAACTGGTCTCCATATAAAATCAAATCAATTCAATTCTGTTCAATTAAGAAGCACGTGGATTGTGGTGCACAAGAGCGTGCATCTTGACCTTCGTGCAAATTTAGGGTGGGCCTTTTTTATTTTTATGGAAATCTCTTCAATTTTCCGTTATGTGTATCCGAAAACCCTTGGTAAAAAAAAAAGAGAGAAATAAAAAAAGAAGAGATATATATTCTTTTATTGATAGTCATTTACAGTGGTGGCGGCACGACCCATCTTGGGTGTGTTGTAAGTTTTCCATAAGCTATGACTTCCCATGGATGCCAAAATACTGTTTGTTTGCATACCTGCTTGCCTGTCTGTCTGTCTGCCTCATTGCCATAAATGATGAACACTCATTTCCTTTCTAAATTGCCGTTTGGAGCTTTAGATCGCAAAGACACCATTTCTTCACTATAACTTCTCTTTGGCCTCTACTACCTACCGTCTGACTACCTGCTTGGAGTCTGCTTGGAGTTTTTTTATTTTCTTTCTCATCTAGATAAGCTTCAATTTGTTCAGAAAGTTATACTAGAGATAGTTAGAGAGATAAATGGTCCACAAAGACCAAAAGAGTACGAGATCCAAACAAAGAAAGTAAGAACCCCGGGAGATGCACCTATTTTATAGGGGGTATGCCACCTGCATGCAAGCGGTCGACAGAAACCCCCTTGTATACGTGTTTGAAGTTTTACAGAAACCCCCTTTCCAGCCATATACAGTGCCAAAATCACCCTAAAAACCCCAAAAAACTACCCCTAGGTACGAGTATATGTATGGTTTAAGGGGAAAACAAACCCTTTCGGGTCACTCACATGGTTTGTACGGCCAAAACTATGTGAACCCCCCCTTGGTAAGAACACAACAGATATATTACTATCCAGGATTAAAGAGCTCTCGCCCCGAAGGGTTTTCGAGAGAAACACCTTAGCAGCAATAAGCTCACTGGTAAATTATACAGTTGTATATGTTAGTATAGTGAGAGACACACATATGTTAGTGTTAGTATAGTGCTATTACTAAAGGTGTATGCAATATCACATGTAGTGGTTGGATAGGTGTAATTGACCCAGTGTATAATGCTTAGATAGATGCAAAAATGCTGCATTGACAAAGTCTGTTCTGGCATGGCTCACCAATCCGTCTGCCCATCTCAATTCGAAAATGGTGTGCCTCTGTGCGAATGGAGGCAATGAGTCTGCACCTTTTCATGGGAAAATGGATACACAGGTAGCATTGCGGGCCCCATTCTAATGTGGGATTTATGTGGTGCTCGTAGTGTGTTGTCTTGAT
The DNA here is from genome assembly GCA_021234155.1 of Isoetes taiwanensis. Classification (NCBI taxonomy): domain Eukaryota; kingdom Viridiplantae; phylum Streptophyta; class Lycopodiopsida; order Isoetales; family Isoetaceae; genus Isoetes; species Isoetes taiwanensis. The sequence goes on from JAJEKV010000018.1 coordinate 7,070,376, forward strand.
CTATTCAAGGGCATTGGCATCCCAGAGCTTGCTGAGGAAGCAAGCATCAAGATATTGCCTTAAGCTATGGCGATCTACCTCTATTTGCACATATATGCATCTGTGCTCCTGCACATTCCATTTAGCCAGCCATTGAGCTCTCTTTTCCCTCCAGCAGGCCTTGAGGAGCTACGACCCTATTGCCATGATATAAGCTAGGTTAGGGAGACGAGCATCCTCCATATTGACCACCTTCTGAAAATAGACAATGTGGCGATCAAGGACCGCCCTCTAAAGAGGCAAGAAACCCATCTCCTGCAAAAGAATTTGATATGGGAATGTGGAATTCACCCCCAGTACTCGTACCAAGAAGGTTTTCTGTACCTGCTCCAAGTCATTCCAGATAGCGAAGGATACTAATGGACCCCATACTTCGATCCTGTATAAAAGCACAGGCTCCACTGAGATCTTGAACAAGTGCGACTGATGGGCCCAATCATATAGCTCTGCTCTGCGACTATTGTTCTGCATTGCATATAGTGCCTTCCAGCCTGCCGTCACTCATAGCCATATGGATGTGTCCCAGTGCATAGTAGAAGGAAACTCCACTCCCGAATATTTGTATGTGGGTGCCACTTCCATATTTTGCCCTTGGTAGCTGAAAGAGGGGATCCTCGGCTAACGTGAGGATGATATGAGGACCACCTTAGTGTTGGCCAGGTTGACGCACATATCAGTCGCTTCGTAGAATGTGTCCAGGGCATCGAGATGACACTGCATGTCTGCTGGAGTGTAAGCTAGGAGGTCCATATCATCAGCATATATTAACCGCTTGATGATCCGATGCGTAGGTGAGCTCCGCCTGCCATTGTCGACCAACCAAATCTCAACTGATCAATGTAAAGCCCAAACAATGTTTGTAAAGCCCAAACAATGTTGTACTGGTTTTCTGAGAACCCTTCGCCAGAATGTCCTGGGGTGATGTTCTAGGAGGCAAAACATTTCTCTTTGATGTGCTGCGATGTACTTGGCTTTCTTAGCTTTAACAAAGATGCGGTACTGTCTGTGTGTGGGCGTAATGCAGGGTCTGTGACCTTGTGGAGCCAACATTTATTTTCCTGGCTTGTCTGTTGCTCTAGTGTAGGGTACTATAAAATTCCTGCCAGGTCATCTACAAGAATCTAGGCATAAGCCCCGTCATGTTCATAATCTAATCGCAGTTGAGGCATGTGAGAATTTGTCGTATAGGGGTTCGCACAACCTGCCAAATCAGCTGCAAGTAGAATGGTAGGTGGTCTGAGTCGACCATTTCATCTCTTTTAGTTGTTCCAACTGGAAGCGCTTGACGACATGCATATCCTGCTCAGACACCAGCACATAGTCCACCACACTAGATCTGCAAATATTCTTGCAGGAGGATGGCTACTGTGACAGTCCATTGCAAATTACCAGGTCAAAGATACCACAGAGCAAAAGCAACTGCCTACCATAGCGCATGACCTAATTGTCATCAGGTGTCCATGGCCAAGCTCTTTCTGTAGGATGCAGCTAACACATCATCAATCAAGGGATCAAATCTCATCGCTTGTTCTTTCCCGGTGCATGCATTGAAGTCTCCAAGGAGTATGACACTGCCCAATTGCTTATGCTCATTTATGTCATCATATAGATCGACATAGGGGTCCAGTCTATCCACATCTGAGTGGGTGTGATAGAAGTTGCTCTCTGCACATGGGAAGTAGTAGGCTACCACAAAGAGAGGTCTCAATCATCGGTTTGCACATGCACCCACAGTGTCGGGTTGTGCCCGTCCCCGCCTTGAACAAGGAGATTGATTGTGCCAAGGCCGCCCAAGAGTAGTAGGCAACCCTCCATGCCCCCCACTTTCCCTGCACAATCATTGAAGATTGAGTAGCTTAGTATCTTGGCAAGTCGGGTATTCTCAGATCCCGCATGCTCCCATGTTTCCATGAGGAAGATGAGATCCATGTCCCAAGGGCAACCGAAGTTGACACTATCTCTTCCGCCATGGGAAACCCCGACAATTCCAGGAGACCATGCGAGGGACAATTCCTATTTGTTGGCAGGGGTTGCAACTACAGATTCGGGTAATGTGAAAGGGGAGAAGGGATGGTAGAATTGGAAGCAAGATGAGACGTGCCAGCGGTAAGGTGAGGCAACCGAGCAGGAGTGGAGCTGAGCATGCAAAGCGGATATGGTCGGAGATGCCGAGGGTTCGCAAGATTCATAGCAAAGCATTTGGCGCCCGAGCCAATCCAAAAGAACTTTCCTGCCGAGACCAAGGTGATGGAAGAGGGTAAGTTGCCGGTGTAAGTCGGGAGTGATAATCATGTATGAGCCAAAGGAGAACGTCAACGTCCATGAGTTATTGCAATGTCATGAGCCACTATTGTAGAAGCATCTCCCCAATGGCCTGTGTAGGTGCCATAAAGGGAAGGATCTAGATCAATTTCTAATAAGCATTGCTGCCACCATTACCTTGCAATGGAATATGAGATGGGACGAAGGGAATAAAGGACGAAAGAGAGGGTCGACGCAAGGAGGATCAGATAAATGAAATGCGCCACAAAAGATGAAATGTTGTAAAAGAGCAATAGGACAAGCGAATGATGAAAGCCTAGCCAATACTACTGAACAACCTCTACCAGATTAATCCTATTTGGAGCGACGAATGAGGATAGAGGCATGTTAAGATTTAGTGCCAATGCATCAGGGATGCGTAAAAAGGTAGTGAAAGGTAGAGTGATCAAAGTGGCTTTTGTCTTGTCTATAAATGAGCAGATGGAGCGGCAAAACATATGACAATAAAACATAAATGGGTAGGGAGCGAAGGTAGATGAGGGCGAGAAGCGACTGCATGATGAATATCGGATTGGCGAAGTAAAAGGGGTAGAGGTGAGGAAAGAGGAGAAGATAAGTTGAGAAATTGGTGAAAAAGGACGATAGCTGCAGATTCGAAAAGGAGAGAGGATGAAGAGAATTGGATGTCTTGAGAGATGCAAAAAAGGTAGCAACAGGTGATGTAGGAAGATAAGGAAGGAAGGAAGGAAGGAAGGAAGTATATTTTAACGTCCACGGAGGCCAACTGGCCTATGAGACGGTGATACAATATAGCAGAAAGTTTCCAAACACAAAAGAAAACCACAGAAACCCTGTACAATCTGTCTCTACACTGGGATGAAAAAATCCCCCATGTGGGAGGAAAAACCCTTGTAATAGGCGTTGAGAGGCATGTAGGTCAGCAATACCCTACTTGTCCCTCTGCCTTTCAGACGTGCAACCATTGGCGAAGCCAGCAGTTGATGAATTGCTATCTCAGAGCATCTGAGATCGGCATGAGTTGCTTAGATGTGTGCATACGCTGGGCATTCCTGTAGAGCATGGTGTTCATCTTCTACTATCTGCATGTGACAGCACTGACATAATCTCTCATGCCGGGGGATTCCCTGCCCTCCATCTGTACCCCAATGGCCTGTCTCAATTCTGTGATGGTGGGACCCTGTCCTTATTGCAGCTATAGCTCTCTGTTTCTTTGTAGAGATGTGTGCCTTCAAATACTGGTGGGGGCCATGTTCAAGCGACGGATTAACCTGCGTGTGGTAGTGCTCTGTTTTTTGCTTTGCAAGAGTGGGCGCATCCCACAGCAGCAAAGCGCTCATTCAAATGCAGCTCCTGCTCCGCGATATCCGACATATCCATAATGTGTTGATAGTCTATGGACCATCTTGCGAACCATCCCCTACAATGCTCCTGCCACACTCTTTTCAGACGTTGTGGCCCTTGTGCCAATAACAGAGCCCGGGGAGGAAGACGTTGTGCATCCATTCTGTCAACCTTATGGAGATATGCAAGGTGCCTGCGTATAGCAGAATGCTGCAGGGGCCAAAAGCCAGTCTCATACAGCAAAATCGGATAAGGCACCGTGTCCTTGACGCCTAGGTTGTATGTCAGGAAAGCCTTATGTACCCTCTCTAGCTTATCCCAAGTACCTTTGCTAACCACTGGCCCCCAAATCTCTACCCCATACAGCAATACGGGTTCCACGAGTGCTCGGAACAGGTGTGCTTTGCATGCCCAATCGCATACATCTATTCTGTAACAGCTATTCTGCATTGCATACAGGGCTTTCCATCCCGTGCTGACCCTTCTTTCTACACAGTCATCCCATAGCATGTTAGCAGAGAAATCGATTCCCAGATACTTAAAGGTCCTTACAACTTTCATCATTTGTCCTCTATAATAGAAGTCTGGGATATCATGCTGCGCATACAAGATTGGCAACAGCTTGGTTTTCTGCTGGTTGACTGTCATTCCTGCTATGTCACAGAATTGACTGAGAGCATCCAAATGTTCCTGCATACTCCTAGCTGTATCGGACAATAAGCCCAGATCGTCTGCATAGAGCAACTGTTATACTGTATATGCCTCTGGCAACTGCGGGCCACCACCTCCATGTTCTTGCATCCAGGTCTGCAACTTGTCAATATAGAGTCCAAAAAGCGTTGGAGATAACGGGCATCCCTGTTTAACACCTGTGGTGTTGTTCACCCGGTGGTCCGACGCAGGCAAAGTGGCATATATTCCGTCATAGAGCCGGTAGATAGCATTCTGCAAATCCTGTGGGACATGTAGCTCCTGCAAGCGTTGCCACAACAGGTCCCGAGGGACCGTATCATATGCCGTCATAAAATCCACGAAACAGCAATACAAGTCACGTCGTGCATTGCGGCTAGCTTCCATAAGGATTCTGAGAGTAAAAATATGATCACTCGTGGAGTGGGCAGGGCGGAAACCTGCCTGTCCAACTGCACGTACCCCAGTTTCCTCCGCCCATTAAGGAACAAACATGCATTGCTTTTTGGCCATGGGCGCCCCCTCATTTTATTCTACCATGTCTGGCATGGAATAAAATAACGGCTAAGATTAGCCAGATGGCTATTTTATAGCTTTTTGTTCAAGAAAAATGGCTAAACTAAATGGAAAAAAATGCTTAAAATAAAAATAAAATTTTAGCCCTTTTTTTTTCCACCCAAGTGAGCTTCTAGGTCGAATAGCCAAACCTTCATCTCCAGACAACTCTAACAGACCATCAATTAGCTAAATCTAAGAAAGAGGAGGCTTAGAAAAATAGATGGATTAGCCTACAAGCTGACATCAAGATCTATATGGACTTTAAGAAATCACCAAGTAGGGTTCAATTTGTTTGTTTTCTTTTTTAATTATTTTTGGGTTGCCCCTAGGGGGCAAACCCTCGGTCATGTGGGTTTCTGGCATATTCTAAGTATATGCCAGAATATACCTAAGATATGCCTGTGACTGCTAAAAACCTTCTGTTCCCTGTAAATTGGTGGTCACTTCCGTTGTGGGTCGCGGACGTTTGAACCGGATAACTGGCTAAGACAAACAGAGCATAGGGCTATGGCCTGGTCGCGATTTGTAATGCTTCTGAGCAAATATTCTGGAGCGCATGAATGGAAGGAGGGCTTGCAAGCAGGGCGCATGAAGCTATTTTTCTTGATCGTGCTTCTGTTCGTCTAGAAAACTTCAAAAATCTGTAAGTTACATTCAATATCCTTATGCTTTTGCAGATTTTTGAGTTTTAAATACTTTTTCATATATGATATTGCATGAAGCTGCAAATGAAATTCGTGATGTGCAATATTTTCCTGAATACAAAATTTGTATATTCAACATTTTATGTTCTCTCCTTGTGTTTTTCTCAGCCGTATAAAGATGACACAACAAACCACGGTGTTCATGTAGCAAATCCACCCCCAAACAAAGGGGTGGCTTCACAGAGTAGAAGGTACGTTATGCAGAAATTTGGGTTTTTCTTCTTACACAAAATGCTTTTCGATTGCATTCACATATTTTTTTCATTTGATATTAAATCAGGTCTGCTCCAAGTTCTCCATCTAGCTCTTTTCTAAGTCATCTCCTTCAAGGTCGGAATCCCAATCTGCTCGATCTAAACATCTTCAATGTGCGTGCCATCTATTGTGTGATGCATCTTGGCCCTGGAACAGACAGTGTCCCAGACTTAAAGCTAGAGGCAAGGATAAAGAAAATAGCAAAAATCAGGCAAATGACAGAGGCAAGGTAAAGGATGATAATCGGCACAAACCCGATGATGATAGGAGAGACATCAACAATAAGGGCAGCGATAGGGAAGATAGTAGTGGTGCTAGCACAAGTGGAGCCCCTCCCCCTAGACCTTCAAAACCCAGGTCTGCTACCCCCAAGCCCCTCCGTACCTAGCCCCGTAGCTCCCGTCAGAGGAGCTCTAGCGTTTGCATGAGCAGATTGAGCTTATCCATGATCAGATTGAGCTTATCCATGATAGAAAGGAGCTCCAAAGAAGCGTAAGTTCTATGAAAAGGAGCTCCAAGAGGAGCATAAGTCCCATCAGCATTTGCTTGAGCAGAATGATTGTCTTCAAGTAAGCATCTGATCGCCCTTTCTCAAATTTCAATTGGTTAGTTTGAAATTTCTTGCTCTTGTGTGAATTATCATTTGCTTCAGTTAGAGTGTCTTTTGTAAGATGCCAAGAATTAAATGTTAGATATTTATAGCTCCAGTGCAGATCAGGGCAGTGGCATAACTTGTTATACCATGCTTTTGTAGCTAATTTGCAATGTTTTCTCTGTTAGTGGTGAATGAAGATTTTATACTATGAGGAATGTGTTAATAGTTATAATACAGATTGTATGAAATGCCAAGATTATATGCTTGTGATCTTACATTTAAAACCTTGTTTCATACATCAGCTGCAGTTATCCTGTTAATGCAGCCACTTTGGTATTGCTATGATCTATACTCAAGTTTGAACATAGCCATCGATGATTTTTTACGGAATTACAAGTAAGCATGAGCCTTATGAAAAGCCAGCGTTATATTGCAGTATAAGTGTAAATATTTTTTTGTTCTTTCCATTACATTCATTCCATTTCTAATTTATTGCAAGCACATGGGCGATCCGTGATTGGACATTGGTAATGTCGCACTTGCTCTTATTTGCATAAACATATGCCATAAGAACGGGACTAACACGTCTATTTCTCTGTTGCAGAATTTCGTCTGGGGTTGAGGCTGCATTTGATATTTAGCACCAGCTTAATTACAACAAGTAAACATATTAATGCATACAAATAGTAAGGGCTTCTATTCTGACATGAAGGATCTAGTTAATAATTATAGAATCTATTCTAGATTTAACATTTCGTATTAGCAGGACAAGGTGCATAATGTCTCTGTTTTACAGAGCAGTTTCAAATAATATGCCAATGTGCTTGGCTATTATTTTGCAGTTGAGTATCAGTCTTCTTACCTCAAAGTTTAGATACATGGAACTGTTTGAGCTGTACATGCCAAACCTTCATGAAGATCTTAGTTGATTCTTTCACTGACCGCATTGCAAAATCTTCATTTCTTCTTAACTTGCTAGAGCTAGCCTAATTCTGCAGAAGATGACCTAAACGTAATGAATCAGGAATCTGTTGTGGAATTGACATATTTTGCATGTGGACCATCTGGCTTGCTTGAATCTATGTTTGAGCAACTGATATAGACAAACACGGGTTCATGTAAGCATATTCAATGTCTAACAAATTACATATAAGCCTACATTGTCTGCATTTTCTTTCATCTATTAGCTCCTCAAATCAATGTGTTTTTTAGAAGTTGTAATTCAAGATTTCAACGTCTATATTCGTCACGTATGTCTCTAAATCATTTTTGTAAATGCCAAGTGTATTGAGAAACTAGATGGTGTGAATGGCAGTAAAAAACTTGGCTTCGGTTTCAAGAATGATCTCCTGCTTCCTAAACGCTCATTTGAAACAATATCAAAGTTATAGTATGATGTTCACGATTTGAACAATATATAAATCATGTATCTAAATTTGCTATTGTAACAAAGCAATTAAAATGCTTATATTTGTATTCAGAACTTACACTAGTGCAAGGATGCATTCTATTTTGTTTAAGAATTCCTCTCTTAGGTCAATCCATGTAAACATACAAGTGTGCAATAGATACAAGCAAAAGCTGAGCAAAATTTGCAAGAGAATCTAAGCAAACTTTTACCAAATCTTGCATCACGAATTTTAGATTGATTATGCCGTGAATTTGACAGTGTTCTTATTTTATGGCATATTAGTATAAACTTGCATTCTATACAGAGCCTTAAGTCAATCCATGCAAAGCATGCAAGAGAAGCAAAATATACAAGAGAATCTAAGAACGCACTAAGCAAATCTTTGATCTTCTATCCATAATTTTTAGCTTCACAACATGACAAATTTAACATTATTTTCCTTTTATACTGACCTAAACTTACATGCACTTATAGAGGAATTCTTTATAATTGAACGTTTTTGGGTTGCCCCTAGGGAGGCAAACCCTCGCTTACATGGGTATGCTGGAATATACCTCTTGCAGCTTGTTTGAATAATGTTCCAAAGATTATGGAAGGGAATTTTTGTGATGTTTTGACATCCGGGAGTAGGCTTCTAAGACCCGAATTTGTGATTAAACTACTTGGGTATATTTTTGATGCAAGAGTTGCATTAGGATTTTGCAAATGGGCAGAGAAACAAAGGGGTTATACGCATAATGTAGATGTATATAATCGTCTTCTTGTTATATTGATATCAGGATCTTTGTATGAGGATGTACATAATATTTACAGGAAAATGTTGGTGTCTGGTTGTTCTCCAAATTGCTATATTGTAGGAATTTTGGTGAGATGCCTTTGTAAAGAAGGTAAAGTGAATGAGGCGATCACTTCCTCCTCAGAGTTGTTTACAACATTTTGATTGATGGACTTTGTAAACTGGGAACGCTTGAAGAAGCTTTGAAAAGTTGCTCTTAAAATGGTCGAGGCACGTAAGCGCTGGCTTTAGGAGCTCGTGTTCCCAAATATTGAGTTCCAAACCGCAATACTTCTTCCATGCCGAAAGCACCAAAGATTTCTTCGCACCAATTTCCATAAAGTCGTGGTATCAAGTATTCTATTGTCTAGAAGTAGCAATTTGAATTGATCGTCAAAACATGACTTTGAACTATGATTTAAGCCATTTCACCCTCTGGCTATGGAGGGCAACCCTCTGTGCGCAGCACCTTGTTTCTTTCTACGTAGTTGATCATATCTAGAAGGAACAATGTACTTTTTTCTTTCTCAAGTTTTGAACAAGTTCATGTATATTTATCTCTTTGTTGCTTCTTTGTATCAAGGAAGTTATAACAATCATAACAACAATCGCCATTTACTTTGCCTATATTAAATTACATTGTAATAACAATAAGTTCAATGTCTTTGTCCAAAGGCTTGGACTTTGTAAAATTAGCATAATGTGATGGCTAATATTTGCCTCCCCATTTTTTGAAAGTTTAGCCAAAGACAAGAAACTATTATTAGCCAAAGACAAGAAACTATTATGGAGAAAAATCATCTACTTTAGCCACGTGCTGGAAATTTCAAGCTCTAATTTGAGGTTAGTTTAGCCAAACCTATTTTGGCTACACTAAAATACAGGGGTAATAATTTATTCCATGATGCCTGGTCCATCTCGTTCCTCCACAGCTTTTTACCCTACCATTTCCTCCCAATCTTCCGTACCTTTGCACATCTTCCCTTGATTCGCTTTTCCTACCGCTTTCCCATCTCTACTTTCTCGTCTTCTTGTCCTTTTCATAATCCAATATTCCATGCCCCTTTTCGGCACTCCAGTTGCTTCAGTAGAAATGCAATCCTAACGTACCAATTGAACAATCTTCAACCCACCCTGACTCAGCAAAAATCGTTGCATGCCCAGCTCGATTGCCTACAAAGAAACTCCATCAAAAGGTTTGCAGTCGGCCCCGATATTTGAGCGCGACTCTACTTGTCATTGTTATGAGTTCGTTGTGGCCATGGAGGGCTAGTTTTCTTGAATTTAGGCACGTTTACCTTCCATGAGGACACCTATTCTTGACGGTGTTCTACAACTGATGGAAAATGGTAAGCTTCTGGCCAACTAAAAAATGAAATTCGTAGTAGTAGCCAGGCAATCTGGTTACGAGGCGGGCCTTCACTTTGATGGTTATCAAGCCTTAGGCTTAAACACTGAAGAATCCAAACACCTACACCAAGCTAAGAAACTCGCTTGTAACCGACGCCTCCAATGCCAATCCATTTTACCATTACTTCTTCCTCACCCATTACTTCATATTCTTCCTCGCTACTAATCATTGCTCTATTTGTAGTAGATCTGGGCATCTTGCCAGGGCCTGTTTTCTCGCCATGCTCACACATAACACTATTGATACGGCCATCACTTTCTTGCCATGCCACCGGTTCTCCCTGCCCTGTCTCCTCTGCCACCTTTGAATCATATGCCGGCATGGTCATCTTGATCATTTTGGTCTGCTCGTACATAGTCAAGCGTGTTTATATATAGTCAGGCCCTTCGTTGAACCCCGCCCACACTTAATCCTATTGAGGACGATGCTTTTGCAACAAGAATCTCGGTTTGCAATCACCTTTCTGATGCCCTTCCCTTTTGGGAATCCATTTCAACTAATGCTGTCATTCTTTCATGGATCTACCATGGTTATCCTCTTCCCTGGACTAATTCCACATCCTCGGAATCTTTTTTTGCCCGAATTTGTCATCCCTATTTTGAAGATGTGCTCATGTCATTGTTTTCTTTGATGACACATTAGTTTTCAGGAAGTCCAAGAAAGATCATTATTTGCATTTGCGAGAGTTTTTTTATCGAGTAAGGGAGTAGTCTATTACTCTTAATCCTAAGAAAAATTGCTTTGTTCCAATAAAAAATTAAATATTTGGGTCACATTGTTTGCATTAGGGTAATGGATTCCAGTAGGCAAAAGCAATTATGGATTGGCCAGTACCTTTTTCGGTTGCTACGTGCTTGCCCTTTTGGGCTCATGCAGCTACCATAGGAACCTAGCTTCAGATCTTTATTTGTTGCTACAAAAAGATATTATTTTCAATGGAATCATAATCATCAGCTCATTTTCCAGGTTTTGAAGGACGCCATAGTAATTCTACATTTGTCAAAAGTTCATGTGCCTTACTTGTCATGTGTTGATGCAAGTGGTACAACCTTGGGTGCAGTTTTTATGCAAGATGGTCATCCAATTTGCGTATGAGAGCTAGAAATTTTGTGATTTGAAAAGTCGGTATACGATAACGAAGTTTTGGTTGTGGTTCATGCTTTATCTATTAGAGTCAATGATTCATATTTTGGCTGAGCAACTAAGCATTATACACATTATTTTTTAGGAAAACCTTACCGGATCGACAATTGAATTGGTTGCTTTCACGCAACAATTCATGGATTATGTCAAGGTAAAGAGAAGGTTGTCAAAAGTAGATCTCCAAAGGATAGTATCCCTAAGTTTTGGAGAAAGATCTTATTAGCAATTGAAATTGCCATGATTACTTTAATACTATAAATAGAATATTCAAATATCAAAAAGATAGATATAATTTTTAATGTCTACGAGAAGCGACTGAAGTAGACATGTCCTACACTAGCTTCACAACGATCATGGCCACTTTCACAATGAGAGGTTGACCTAGTGACCTTGGGCATGGCAGAACCACAAGCATCATTTCTTCAGCTATGTGTATGACAAAATATGCCTAACAAATTGCCCCTCAGAATAGAATAGAATAGATTGTTTATCGTTCACGGAGACCAATTGGCCTATGGGACCCAAACAAAAAGAGAGCAGCAAGCGTATTACTGCCAGGATTAAAAAAACCCCTGCCCCGAAGGTTTTCGAGGGAAAAACCTTAGCAGTAATAAGTATGCTGGTACATTGTACAATTGTATAAGACAATTCAATACTGTCCCCGAGGACACAAATGAGTCCATGTATCCAAACCTCCTGGAGGTATGACCCCAACAAGCCCACTGACACCGTATTCAATAACTCATGCAACGGCTGGTCAGGCACAACTAACCGAGCATACCGCGCTCAGATATGGGGAAAGGCTGGACAGATCTGGAGGGCATGACATTCATCTTCAATGGCGCGTTGGTGGCAACACTGACAAAGCCTATCCTCCCGTGCTTCCCGAGTCCAATGCCTTGTCTCAATGCGGAGACGATGTGCACCCGTGCGAATGGAAGCTATGAGTCTGCGCTTCTTCATGGGCAAATGGGTGTATAAGTATTGGTGTGGGCCTCTCGTGAGCCTAGGATTGACTTGCTGCTGATAGTGGCATCTTAACGTGTGTTAGAGCATGCATCTAGCTACAGCTTTAGTGCATTGTGATCCTTCTTGTAATTTTTTGAAACCATTATTTCTTATATTGTAGTTGAAATAGTTGCAAGAACAATTAATATGAAAAGAACTTCAAGTTTTAAACAATGAACTAGAATATACTACTCTAGAAAATTAAGTATTTCTTAAAGTTTTCAATCCAAATTCCAAAATATATCTACCTAAGGGTTATTTCTCCTCGTATTCCAGTTTTGCTTCTACAGCAAAACAAAGAACGTAATAGAGTTTTACAACGTCAACAATATTTTAAAAATGAAATCCATGAATAATCACCCTTCCTCTTCGTAATCTTCATCATCGAACTTTGTTTCTGATGATGATTTCCGCACATGCTTCTCTTCTGTAAGCTCATCATCACTTCCATCTTCATTGTCCAAGCTTATTTGCTTGCTTCATTGTCCAGGAACAAGCTTGTAGCTATTGCATCAATTCGCACGGGGTCCCACAGGCTACGGATTGAGACAGGTAGATGGGAGCGGCCGCAATTGCCGCGAGAAGCGAGACTATGTGCCTGTTGCCAGTTACAGGTTATTGAAGATGAAAGCCATACTCTTTTGAGTTGCCCTGCTTTTGAGATAGTCCGGAATCATTTTGTGACCTCAGCTGTTACGGCTTTATGCTGGCTAGGGGGAGCGGCTCAGGCCCAACTCAGAAGAAGGAAAATGTGTTTTTTAAAACTAGAAGTTATGTTGTCAAGGATAGACTAGATTTTTAAGCTATGAATTAGATGTCATAGGTTAGTTAACTTTTTAAATAAAAGGCTTATAATTAAAACAAGAGCCCACGTATTCAGGGCCGCGGCTGATAACGGGTCGCGAGGCCCCTAAACATGAACAGGGCTGTATCAGAGCAGCCGAACAATCTAGAATAGGGGCGAATCGATTCTGTTAAAGGCCGAATCTAAGATATTTGTGGACGAACTGCCTTTTTCCTATATTTATCTGCTGATTATAATCAGATATTATGAAAAAAGGTGATCCGGATTAAAGGTCCGATCTAGCCTTATAAATATAACGGCTGCCTCTGTAAAAAATCATTCCAGCCTGCGTAGCTCTGAAATCTTTGGCCCACTTCTGAGAACGGATCTAGAGTCTTGAGTGATGAAGTTCTGGGTAGATTTGAGTCAAGCAAGCAGGGAAAAAAATAGCGGCTAATATTAGCCAAATGGCGATTTTTTGGAGATTTTTGGAAAAAGTACGGCTAAACTATAAAGGAGGAAATTTTTGGAAAAAAGAAAAAAATCGCCAAATATTTTCAAAGTTGACCTCCCTTACACCAAGGTTTAGCCAAACATAAGAAAGAAGGAGAGGAAAAATTCTTCCACTTTAGCCAAACGTTTGAAAGTTTTCCTATGCATTTAGGGATAGATTAGCCATACTTTTTAATAGCTAATGTAAAATATGAGATTATTCATGAGATATGAAATAGAGGTTGCTAATACTATATTAGATGGACAGTTTTTTGTTCTCCAACTAGTAGATTTCTATTATTAATATGTTCATACAATAAAAAGTTTGGCATAGCATAAAATGTTTGGCTAAAGTTTATATAAAGGTTCAAACAAAAAATAGCCAAACATTCAAAACTAGTAAAGGAAAATTATTCAACTTTAGCCAAACATTCGAAAGTTTTTCTATGTATTTTGGGTTAAATTAGCCAAAGTTGTTCTAGCTAATCTAAAATATGACTTTAGTAATTTTTTCCCTGCAAGCAAGATAACGGTTTCTTGCTGGAAAAACCTGAGCCCGGTTGGGTAGATTACTTTTCTCCTAAAGGTTGGAGTACAATTACTTAGCTTCAGTTGTTTGAAGTTGTTTAGATTCATTAGTTGTATCAAAATTGGTATCAGAGCCAAGTTTCGAAGCCATTGGAAGCTGTGGGCAAAGTCTGTCGGATTAGATGGGAGATTACTGTATACAGCGGATTATCTTTAACCTCTAGGCTTGTCTGAGGAAGCCGTTTGCAGTCTGAATCTATGCAATTCTTCATGGCCAACAATTTTTGTTTGGATTGAAGAGCCGGATCTGTGCACTTGTGACAAGAATGTCTGGATTCTGGTTAGATAGTAGCTCTTAATTTTGGCAGATGAGGACGAAGATCTGGCCTTTTCTGGTTGAACGACATCTGAACGTTGGCATCCTGTAAAGTTTCAGGTCGAAATAGAAGAAGGAAAAATCGCACTTTTTTGTAGGCTTTGATCTGTATTGTATTGCTGTCGTTGTTCCTTCTACAACCAAACACAGGCCAGTGGGCGGAGCTCTCATTTTTGGGCGTCTATGCTCTAGGCTTTTATGCCTTCCTCGTTCTGTCATCTATTCGTCTTTCAACAGAATTTGCAGTGGTGAAAGGGGCAATTGGACTGCGGGGATTGCAACCAGGATGGATTTTCGGTCGGTTTGTACAAAAATGTGCTTGTAGGACATGTCCGATATTCAATGGCGCAATTTTCGGGGAAATCTGCCTGGTCTGTCTATGGCCATGTTTATCTTTACCCTACTTTATAGGGGGGTAAGGTGTCTACCTAGTCAGGGGCAACGATGGTTTTGGGTGATTGCATCTTTGGGCTACCTCAGCTATTTGCACGGCACCAGTATCATCTTCGTTCTCACAATTGCTCTAGGGAATTATGCACTTGTGAAGGTTCTAGGCAGCTCTCGTGTACTGCCAATATTTCTCTGGATATATAACCTTGCCTTCCTTGTCGCAAAGATGGCTCTTCATTTGCTTCCTTTGGAGATCGTTGGGCATTTCTCGATCGGTATAGAGGGGCTTTGCCATGGCACATTAGCTTCAATCTGGTAATGCTGCGAATGGTCAGCTTTGGTTTTAAGCAAATTGCTTTGTGTAGGCCATCAACAATAGACTTTGAGGTGGCTTTAAGATAGTCCGAAGTTTCCTTGAAGGTTTTGGAAGATCTCAGCTTGCACCTGGATCTAGCAAAAACATTGAGATGATCGAGAGATTCTTCATCAATATCTGGTTCAGCTGCTGAATCCGAACTTGACGTCAGAGCTTTCTTCAATCTAATAAGACCAAGATGGAGAAAGAAAGGCAGAAAATATGTTGAGAAGAAGCTGACAGATGGCGACAATGCCATTTTGCATGTCAGAATTATAGAACTGTAGTAGTTCTATAACATTCTTGACTATGAGAGAGGAGCCTACATATTTATTCAAATACTGGACAAGAATAGGTTTTGCAGAGCTAGAAATGGCAGTGCAACACCTTCAAATGCTATAGAACATTATATACTGATGATTCATAGCAAAAGGGCATACATATGCATTATTTGATGCAGATGGCATACGAAAACAAGTTGCAGCTTTAAAAGTTGATTCTTGGGGTCATTGATCTTATGAGATGCTATACATGGGACAAGCAATTTTGGAGTGTCACAAACCTCTTAGATGGGAGAGATAATAATTGGCTTGATAGAACAAAGTTGTTGAATCTTTTAAGCAGTCTTAAAACGGAAGGCCACTTCATTATTATCCCTAGAGACTTGAACCCTATTCCAAGCAACGAAGTATGAGAGTGTTACTGGGGTTGTTGAAGGGACACAAATCAAGGAATCGAGCAGATCGACCTCTGCTGAAGAACTAACTATAGCAGAACGCTCAACTTGAGCCATGAGTTAGACACACAGACGCACAAACGTGTGATCCTGGACAAGCATATCTTGCAAAGTTTGATCCAGACATGTTCTTCTTTAGTTGGTTATGTTGTGTTTGAATCCTTGATGCATTTCCAAGGACGTCCACTTGGAATATCTGATGGGAACACTTGATTCTGCGGATCACCAGCATTAGCAAGTTTAGTTTCGTATACAAGGACCTTGTTCATCATGGAGGCATGCCATAAATGACCAGACAATCTTTGGTTTTATGTGGTAGACCAACATACATGCATTGCAACAGCTTACACAACCTTAAGAGAAATCAGACAACGATGTGTATGTTTTCTACATGGCAAGAAATTGAGCTTCCGGGGAGTTTATTGTCCGAAGAAAGAAACCTGAGAATCAAAACCTTCCAATAATATTTTCACGTAGATAGTTATTTAGAGGAGGCATTCAAAGTGCGGGTACTGCCGAATGCTCCTTTTCTGGAGTCGTTGGACTTCTTCTCCTGGAAAAATCATTGCCTGTACGATGGTTTGGGAAAATCCACTTAAGGTTTGGTCTCATTATTATGGTCATCCAAGGTGGGTTTGACAAAGCTTTCAGGGTTACTAACTCTAGCTCTAGTGAGCCGATATTTGTTGGCTTCAACACTACAATGAGGTCGAAAAATATCATTCGTCATGAATATGTATACAAGTGGATAAAGTGCAAAATTATGCTGAAGCAGTGACAAGTGATGCAGAGAATTCCATGAGGATATATATGATTGCATGCCTAAGGAAAGGAGCTGATGGCATTAGAGTTAAAATCCGAATGAAATAATGACTCTTCCTATCGATTCATACGTTAGCCATGTAAAATATTTGGCAATGGTAGAGACAATAACTAATAATTTATCTCAATATTATGCTCATCGATAAGTGGTCGAGGACGATCCATTTTGAAAAGAGAAGGAATGTTGCCATTTTCCACGCATGGATATAAAAGAATGTCAAGAGATCATCTCGCAGAGTGCGGAAGTCAGAATGGAACAGGAATTTTTTTCATGAGTTACTCGGACGTATAGGTCAAAAGGATACATGAACGCCATGACCTTCCACATTCTAGACATAGAGGCAATCAAACTATTTTGACCACTGCGAAGAGATGTTTTATTGGCATAAACTTGAAAGAAATGTTCAGAAGTATGTAGAAGCTTGTATTGTTTGTCAACAAATCAAAGCCTCTACTAGCAAGCCTACCAGATTTATTCAGTTTTTGTTGATTCTTTTGAAAGCTTGGAAGCACAACACAAAGTCAACTCAAAGGAATGACTAGATTTGGACAGTTGTGGGCAGGTTATCTAAATAGGTTTACCTTCTCCAATGCAGATCCAGCATGATAGTTCCTCGAGCAAGCGAGTTTTTCATGAAGGAAAGGCCTGACACAATTCTAATTGATAGGGATCCATTATTTTGCAGTAGATTGTGGTCTGGACTTATGAAGGATCTAGAAAGATATTCTTTGGAATCTCTAATTACGGAACTAGGAGGAGAAGTGTTAGCTTCGGATGAAGTAACAAGTGACTTTACAAACATTCTTCAAAAAGCAAAGAAAACTTGTACCCAAAAGAGCCCAGAATTAGCGATTGTTATACTTGCGAGGAAACGAAGGAAAGTTGACTATGGAAAAGGTTAATGTGTCTGGATACATATTTCCAAAGAAAACTACAGAAAAAACAAGGTGCTGCGCACGACGGGTTGCCCTCCGTGTCCCGAGGGTGAAGTGGCTTAAATCATACTTGAAAGTCATGTTTTCACAATCAATCAAAATTTATACTTCAAAAGAATACAATACTTGATACCATGACTTTATGAAGATGGGCCTGAAGAAATCTTTGGTCCTTATCATTTATTATGATAAGGAAATACATGTTTCCTTATCATAGGAATAAGATTTTATAAAAGAAGAATCGAAGTTCTGATTTTCCAACATGTCTTTATTTTTAAAGAGGTGTAAAATATTTGAATTCAAATTGCCCAAGATGGCAAAATCACAGTCGACACCTAATTCATAATACTTATTCGGATTATTTTTTCAAAAGCTTGAATCTGTGCTACAGAAAGGGGACTGTTGGTTTTTTGTTTGATTGAATATGGGGATTTAATGTTACAGAATACCAAAAAATATAGTTATTCGAGTCAATTATTATATCAATGCTCTTTTGCAGCTTTGGAACTTCGTTGGAGGAGTAACCATACCGTAAAAGAATAATCCCCTCAAATTTAACACAATATCACATTACTTGGACTATACCATCTCAAGAAGAGAAACGAAAAATCAACTTACAACACATTCTCGCCCTTTCTTCAAATTGTATGCTGCCACGTGTCACGCTTTCATTTCCGTGATATTAAAGGCGCTTTCCTTGAACGCTTTTATGTTGCATTCGGCTTTTACCTAATTATTCTATCTTTTACCTAACATTCAACATCCTTACTTAGCATTTCGGATTTCAAGTTTTGTTGGCCTATTAGAGCTTTTTAATAGTCCATATGCAAAAGTCATCCGTTAAATAATGCATAATGAGATATGTGCCCACAAAAGATCCACTAGTTGGCTTAGGAGTTTCCCTGTTAGATGGAGTTTGTGCATCTAAATATTGATGAGAGAAGGAAATAATTTTAAGAGGGATATTATATTTTGCAAAAGAAAGAACAAAGCTATAGTTACATATTTATAATTTCCTGAAGTAAACTACTTTTTAAGGATATCTTACAACTGTAAAAGCTTATTGGTTATCTACATCCTTAACATTCAACGAAAAGCAAAATAAGTTGAGCAACATAGCTGACGGAACATCTAAGACAAAGAGTTTAGCTATGAAATTCTTTGATTCTACTGGAGAATTGGCACAACATAAAATAATATGGCAAACCATTGTACCATCTTTTGTGTCATACAGGCTAACATGATTTATATTCTCAGGCTTTAATAGCCATAGCCATTTGCCATAATGCAGCTCATTTAGGATTGGCGTAAAAAGTTCATCTTATTTTGGGCCAAGAATGCACTGCATATCAGATCAACAAAATAGTTATTTTAGATTTGTAAAACAATACATGCTTTGCTTGATGATGTAAATCATGGTAATCCAATAGAGCAGCCTGAATGGGTCCAAAATATTCAATGGAATTGCCTGGGTTATTTTAGATTTTCTGAAAGACGAAACGAAGTTCTGATTTTCCAGTATGCCATGACCAGAAATATTATCTAAAAGCCACTGAAAATGCAACTTACAAGTTCCAACTATATTAAGATCCAAACATTCTATGCTTTAGAAAGTGCTATTCTTCTACCCTACAAGGCAACAGTAAACTTCATTACAGAAACTTCATAGGAGATGACATACCTGGAAACCAATTTTCTAGTTGAGGATAACCAATCACCTCCGCTAAATTTGGATAGTCAATTGATCCAAGATACAAAAGGATACTAGGGACAGTTAAGCCTCCTAAACATCTTTTTCTATCTTTATTTCCTGAACTACTTTATATGTGCTCTTCAACGACCATAGTTAAAGCGAACCCCATAAAACAAACTACGCGCCCAAACTAGCGACGATTTTCCCAGTGCCTAAACAGCGTTCTTCGCCGACGAAGAACTGCATTTTGTCCGTCGGTAAACTGGGTTAAAATAATGTGATAAATAGTGCATTGTACATGTCATAGATTGATACGTGGAACAATTTGAGCCATTGTTTCTTAGAATGAAAATTTTAGCAATTTCCTTATTCGATCTGGCTGGATTGTAACATTTTCATTAAGCCGATCATTATCAACAGCCATTTCACACATCTCAACAGCCGATCGCACATGAGGTCATATTTTGTCAAAAGAATTTTCTTCTTGAGCAATCAATGGGTCCTATTATCGACTTGGGAGATTACTTCCAACACATTAGCCAACTCATTTAAACATCTGCTTAACTAGAAGTCCTTTTCAAACGCATTCAAATCATGACTGCTATATAAATCATGACACGATAGTACAAAATAATAAAAAGAATAGAGGTAATGACCATTTAGAAAATGACCATTTAGAATGCTCTGCTTCAAAACCAGAAGGCAAGATTTTTTCAAGAATACCAGAAAAGTAAGCTACAAGCTCTTTTATCGCTATACAATATTTTGCGATGGCGATTCACTGCATTACCCGAAGTTTCCCAAAATTTGCTTACACATAATAAATCATGCCCACTTCAATCGACATGTGTGAGGAATGTTCAAGGCCACCTGCAGAAACCTCGCAATTCTTTCTCGTGAAGTTATAAGCCACATCAATAACAAATTTCCTCATAAAGATGACGCTTTCTTGGCTTTCACATAAGAATGACCAACAATGTAAGCAACTCCGCACTCTTCGCTTCTATTAATTCCCTCAACTCTTACTCATATCAAGGATCCAAAAACAGCTTTTGGTATCTCAAACCTAACTCGCTTTTTTTTCTGCGTTTCGAAAATCAGCCATACCGAATCTTGATCCAAAATTGCTCCGGATGCACGAATATTTTGAGAGCATTGTTCTCAATCGTCAAGCTCGAGATCACAAGTCTCGTCGGCGAGATGTACCATCCACAGCCGTTTTTCCTTCGACAAGTCTCATTGCGAGAATTGCTTGAAGTACCAATCACAACCATTCTACCTTCAAGAGATGGTTCATTGCTAGAGGTATTCAATGTTCTTGACCTTTTCGGTCCTGAATAAACTCTCCAATGCTCATAATAAGCCGACTTTCAAAATCAAAATCATCTTTATGGACTTGTGACAAAGTGAGAAAAGATGGCGGGTACTCCAAAGAACGAGCTCTGTATATACTTGCCCAATTCCGTGAACTCCTGAGAATCACGAGGCTAGGACCAAGTGTAAGCGACCACTTCAAGGAGACCTTATTTTGTAAATCAAATCCATACTTTTTAGTCGTGCCATAGTGGCATGTATACATGACGACCATGAAAATAACAGCCAAAACTAATGGAACCCAACCACCTTCACTAACTTTGATCATTGGAGATGATGTATAGAGAAGTTCAATTGATCCAAAAATAGCATCACAATGATTACAGCCAAGCCCCGCCATAAAGGTCAATTTAATCATCAATCACTAGAAGAAAGAACTGCAAAACGAAGCATAAATAAGCATTATACCATATGCATGGCCAATTAGAATGGTATCACGGAAACCCAATGTGACAACGGACAAAAGTAAAAGCATCCAAATTTATTTCAAGGATATAGATTTGTCCATAAATATGTTTTGATGTATGAACAATTTTCACACGGAAAAAGCAACCCAAGGATGGCATTGCTTGATAATTGAAAACAGCTTGGCTCCCAAAGAATGAAGCAAGTGTGGCAATAACAAAAAGCTGGCCATGAGACATGCTTTAAAAAACGGCCAATAGACATTTTATGCAATTAAAAAAACGGCCAATGGACATTCTATGCTTTACAAATGCTATTCTTCTACCCTACTAATATGCAAAACTACAAGGCAAGACACTAAACTACATATATGGAGTCTATACAATTGTAATAAAAAAAAAAAAAGCCGCCCGATGGGATATATTAACAGCAATGCTTCAAGCCGGAAAAATAACTAGACATTTTGTATCTACAGAGCTCATAGCTGACCTGAAGTTATATCCATATATTCGAAAAGATTAATTAGACACTTTGTATTCTCAAAGCTAAAGGCAACAAATCACCAACAAAAGCTTTCAATCCAAAGAACCTCTGTAACAACCACAACCGATGCCGCATTGCCAACAACCGAGGTAAAACAATAATCTCAAGAATGCACGCATGCAAAAACAATGATCTTCAATCATTTCAAGTTAAATCTGCTTCCTTCCCTAATCTCACCATTTGCCACACTTTGGTGCACAAATCAAGACTATTCACGGCATAGGACAAATAAGCGTGTAGTTCATCACCATTCCCTTAACTTGCAAAAATATTTTTACCCGGCTTGTTCAAAAACACAAATCCTTGCTAAGTAAAGCTACATTTGTTTATATATCCGCATGTAGGCCATTCCTTGCAAACTCTAAAAATACAAAAATACATCGATCAACCCATAAAAAATCCTAAAACGAGCTTAAAAATCCAATTTAGCCAAAAACCCGGATGCGGGAAGGAATTTTTACGTAAGAAAGGTAACAATCTTAGGGGATTTACAATACATTTGGTCGGAGAGAGTACTTAGGGAAATCGGGCTCTGCGTCCTCCCCAAGTTGCTTGCTTTACGTTATGGAATAAATCTACGTATTTTTTCAAGAAATAATCTCTCAGTATTTTTTCAAAGATCCAAAGGAAAGATCATCCGCTCCTATCTCCGGCCATATGTTCTAGAATCGGGTTCAAAATGCGTCGAAATTCATGCTTGCCAAACCATAGAATTAGCCCAATATCGAGTTTATCGTCTTAAGTAATATAGAGGTAGCAACTCACCGTAGTTTTTCTAGCTCAGGCCGCCAGTTTGGTGTTTTAGTCGGTGCAGAGCTTCTCGTAAGGAATATACAAAAAACAGATGACCTTTGGGAGGAGGGTTAGGTTACGATGGAATCATGACATGAAAAAGACATTAATTAGTACTTGGCTCATTCTCATCTGCTGAGCCTCAGATGAAAAATGCAGACTTGGCGACATGTTTCCCAACCAAATGGTTGTGCATAAAGACAACATTTTGTTTTTGATTCCCAGATCGCACGACTACATCAATGCTTGGGCATGAAGAACTTGAGACATATATCAGATGAAATCAGATCTCGCATCAACAAAGGAGTTAGAATTCTAAAATCTAATTGAAATTAGAATATGCAAAATCAAAGAAATAAGCACCGAACATAAACCGCATAACGTCTTGGCAATCTTTACAAAATGGGTTTTGAAAGATTTTAAATGTAATTTGCACATTTCTATTGAATCATATGTAGATTACCTCACAAAGGTAAATTTGAATCAAATGTTCTTCCCCACGCTTGAGAGTTAATTTTGTGGCGAGAGCATGAATACCTTCAAATTTTTGGGTGCTATCTTTACTCAATCCACGCCGATCGGATAGAGATATTGTAACTCCATGTCAATCATCAAACCCGCAAAAAAACCTGCTTTGCCCTAACTAATACCCCTAACGGATAGTTTTCTAACAAATCCATTTGGCAAAACGTAAGGATTCCGTACAAAAAATGGCTACTGACGATTTAAATTGATAAATGCGTAAATATGTATTAGCCACTTGCCATCGCTACAACACAAGGTCTTTTGCAAAAACCATGGCACATCTAGAAGAACATGTTTCATCGCATGATCATGCATTAGAATCAACAAATCTGCAATAGAAAGAGAGCATCTATTGCATATCCATTGCAAAAGCTAAAAATAGAGGAAATTTGGCTTCCAACCACAAAACAGAGTAAACTTTAGAATATTGAAGGCCTCACATTGTCAATATCAAAACCTCAAATATGACGGGTTCTTCAGACGCTTCACCTAATTCCCACAGCTAGATGCTCCCCGGCAACAAATCAAACCTCTCTTCAACATCCCGCAACAAAAAGCACAAAGCGAGGTAATGCTAAAGCTAGATAGATTAGAAAACAGCCAGAGATCGTATAAAATTGAAGAGTCGTGACCTCCATAGCGCATGCATCGACCTCCATAGCCGAAGCTCGATTTGGAGCCGGTTAGCCGGTTTCCACAGCGGCGCCCAAATGATATCGGGCCACCGCCAATTCTGGTCGAGCCGGTTTTAGCGATCCACCAAAGATATGCTAGGCATATGCCGGCATATACCTGAATATGCCCACATACCCACATAAACGAGGGTTTGCCCCCCCTAGGGGCAACCCAAAAAGGGTAATAGGTACGTTAAATCGGCTCTTAGGTAATATGGCCCATTTCAAATTGACGAGGAAAGTCACTGAGAAGGCTTATCGTTTGCATTTCTATAGCAAATGGACTGACTTGCATCCAGTTTTTAATGTTAGAATACTAATGCCCTATAAGGGAAGTGAATTTTTTTCATGAGATTCTGCAGAAAATGGAACACGCAGAACCTCCTAACATTAAAGGAGACAAGGAGGTGCTAGAGATGATCATCAAGATAAGGAGACAAAAACTTCTTTTTATCAAAGAAATATCTAAAGATTGATATGTGCTGGTGTGAGTTAGAATCTTTATTAATGATTAAAAAGAGTCAAGACCTCTAAAAGAACTGAGGCCATTCCTAAAAGAACTGGAATGAACGTCTCTAAAGGAATTGAGATGAAAGACCTCTAAAGGAACTGAGGCCATTCCTAAAAGAACTGGAATGAACATCTCTAAAAGAAATGAGATGAGAAAAAAAAAAAAAACTGGAATCAACATCTTAAAAAAGAATGAAGCAATTTTTCCTCAAGATTGACGCGGGTGTTCAATCTCGAGAAGGGAAGGATTGTTACGACTTTATCTTTGGCTAAGGGGAGCGGCTCAGCCCAACTTCGAAGAAGGAAAAATGTGTTTTTTAAAACTAGAAGTTATGTTGTCAAGGATAGACTAGATTTTTAAGATATGAATTAGATGTCATAGGTTAGTTAACTTTTTAAATAAAAGGCTTATAATTAAAACAAGAGCCCACGTGATTCGGGGTCATACCGATAACGGTCGCGAGGCCCTAAACATGAAATGGGGTTGTATCGTAGGCGGTAGAACAATCTAGAATAGGGCGAATCGATTCTCGTAAAGGCCTAATCTAAGATATTTGTGGAATAACCCCTTTTTCCTATATTTATCTGCTGATTATAATCAGATATTATGAAAAAAAATGATCCGGATTAAAGGTCCGATCTAGCCTTATAAATATAACGGCTGCCTCTGTAAGAAATCATTCCAGCCTGCGTAGCTCTGAAATCTTTGGCCCACTTCTGATAATGGATCTAGAGTCTTGAGTGATGAAGTTCTGGGTAGATTTGAGTCAAGCAAGATAACGGTTTCTTGCTGGGAAAACCTGAGCCCGGTTGGGTGGATTACTTTTCTCCTAAAGATTGGAGTACAATTACTTAGCTTCAGTTGTTTGAAGTTGTTTAGATTCATTAGTTGTATCATCAGCATTCCATTCCACGCTTCCACAACTTCTCAGAACACCATCTGTGCATGACTTGGCATTATACATACTTGAGGTTCTAGATGAACGTCTTCAATTACTGAGCCTTCAGTAGTCATTATCGCCGATTGTCTAGTATCATCATTACTGCAAAGGTTTTTCCCTTGAAAACCTTTCGAGGCAGGGGTTTTTTAATCCTAGTAGTAATGATTGTACTAGCCCATTGTATGGGTCCCATGACCTATTGGTCTCCGTGGACGTTAAAAAATCTATTCTATTCATTTGGTAAACCAACAGCTAAAGGGCATACAACTAGATTTATGCACTTTTTTTACTCAATTCTATTTCCTATGTCTAATTTTACCAATTCTATTGGTCTAATGTCATTTGGACTTTTTTTTTAAAGTGCGTATCATACGTACTTTACATACTAGTACGTTAAGTACGGTATTAATAAAACAAGAGCATAATTTGACCTGTCAACTTATAGGTATAGTATGTATAGTACTGTGAGAAAGGTACGGGACGTATGTAAACGTGAAATACGAGTACGTAAACAACACTGGGCCCAAATGCTAGACCAATTTTGGGCAAACTTGAACCCATGGTTACTGACTTTTTTTGCAAAGTATTCATTCGACCCCTTAAACGAGATAAAAACCCCCATCTTATCCACAATCTTTAATTCTCCAAATTGATCCAAGGCTATAGCTCCAATGATCCTATACTCCTTCGAAATAGATTGTCTTGGTTAAAAAAATTTATGTTCCAACTTTTGAAAAGTCACATATAATTTTCTAATTTTAATATTTTATGCACTAAATCAAGCGGAGGAGAAGGCTGAGCTAATAGGCTTATGTTGATGCTAACATGGACTTTTTTTCTTTTTTCTTTTTTTCTTTTTTTTCTTTTACCTTTTAATGAAAACGGATTGAATTGTTTTAGGAGCATGGTCTATGGTCTTAGGAATGGTGATTTATGCATCCATGTCCAATCCCTCTGGAACCCCCTGTTATTGTGCTACATGTTGTATCTTATAGAAAGCACCTCCTATTGAAGGCCTCCCACCCATTCAACCATATCGCAGATACCCTAGCAAAGTCTGTAAAGCCTTGGTTGTGCACTAAATATTTTCTTCTTATCATGATGGAAGCCAATGAAATCAAAGCCCCCAAACCTGTCTCTGAGATTCTTATACCATCGAAAGAGTCTCAGAGAGAGTTCCTAATTCAACAAATTTCACTTAACATTAATTTTTGTATCTCAAGCTATGACCCAAACTATGTTGCTGTCGAAGGAAACCACTTACCTAATCGCTCGAGAATATGTTGTCTTTCCAAGAAGGATCTTAGAGATGGTTTTTTAGCACAACAAATTTCATCTGAAATGGAGTTTTGAATCTCAAGTTACGCCAAAAAAGCCGCCATCGACATTCTTTCACTAGAGAGAAAGCTTATGTACTTTCAAATACTCCTACGGCAATAGAATTTTCTACGAAAACGATATCTCTATATTATTGGTCCCATCTTATGTGATATGTTTTTTCCTCTACATTTTCCTTGATTTTATATTGATACAATGTCATTTAGGCTACCAAAGGTGGTAAGAAAGTTGTGTGGCCTCTTGGTCTTCGTGGACGTTAAAAAATCTATTCTATTCTATTTATAGCTAGAGTGGCTATATGTTCGTGTCCATGTTGCATAGGGCAAATTACTTGTCGAAAGAGAAACTTATAGTAGCATAAGCAGTGATGCAATCATTGTCTAAATGGTGTCAATTTTAGACACATCAAAATGACATTTTAGAACGTTTTACGAGTGGAATATTTCAACAAAGACTTCTCAAAAACTTCGGTCAAACATTCTAAAACATTGCAATAGCAGTTAAAAAGAAAACTCTTGAAATACTACATGATCAAGTAGGTTGGAAATTTAAAAACTTCTCTACACTATAAAATTACAAGCGATGCTGTATTATGAGGTTTTGCTTTTCCTATGTGACAGATTCTTGGCGTGTGACATGCTATGATGGCCCCCATAACCTAGCCTGTCAAAATAATAATGACATATTTTGTTGGAAAACCATATAAAACAAACAAAGTTTTTAAAAGGGGGTTCTTATGTTTCATTCATATTTTATTGGAAAACCATATATGACAACTCTAACAACAAACAAAGTTTTCCAAAAGGCATACCTAATGTTTATTCATGAACATATTGTAGGTAATCACAATAAAGATTGAAGCCAAATATGGGAAGTCCTACTTGTCCGAATAAGCCATCACAACAGTTAAGAGCCTAATATGCTTGATAATGCTTCAGGCTCGTGCTTAAGGGCCATCTTCTTTTGCTTATACAGCTAGATGAGATATGTATATTTTATAATTTTTATTTTTAATTGGCAAAAAAAATGTCCTCTTCAAAAAGATATATTAATCTTAAAATTTATAAGATGAAACATCCACCTCATGAAATTCCACCATTCTTATTTATCAACCACCTTCATGCTTGAAACAAAAAAAATACATGGCATTTTTGTGGACTTTGGCAAAAAAATTTCTTCCCCTTTTTTTTTTGTCTTGACATTTTAAAGCCATATCGAAAGAAAAAAACACAGAGTCTTTCTGATTTAAGACTAGTTCAAACATGACGGTGGATGTTAAATAAGACACTCGCTAATAGATGGGGCATCTATATTTCTTGTGATTTCATACCTTAATTCCACTATTTAAAAAAAAAAAAACTACTTTTTTAAGGGTGGATTTTCACATGAAACTTGGGGTGCAGAATTAGATCTCTAGGTAAAATATCCACCTCATCCCTTTTATGAAGGTGGTCCATTGAATTGGGAGGTTCTTTTGTTTCTTACATAGAAGTACTACAAAGGTAAAAATATTTCCATCACAATTTTATTTCTATCTTAAAAACTAAAATTATCTCTCAAACAATTACTGTGGTTAAAAATGGGTACAGCGTCGCTGTTACAAACGTGAGATGGATAGTAACACTGTAACAGAGTCCGGGTTCTGTTCCGACGGAGAGCTTGGTACAACGGGCTATGGTAACAGCGTAATTTCTTCCTGTTCCTTCTAACTCACTAGTCCGGCGAAAAGGTCACTTCTTAGCGGCCATTTCATTGGAAATTTATAGACTCTAGATCCGACCCTAAAGCTTTCTTTTGTAGATCTTGAATATATTGAAGTGTGGATTAAGTCTCATCATACAGCATTGTAAATGAATCTTTTCTGTTGAAAAAGAATGTTAAGGTCGAATTCCGGTGGTTTAGACACATCAGGCCGGAGGGCTTCTTCTGCCAGAAAGCAATATGCAGGAATTCAAGATTTTGAGCCTAATCTTTCTATGCATGTTCCGGCATCAAATAGGAGTAGTTTTGCAGATTTATCAAAACGAGCTTCTTCCACAGAAAGAAGGCGATCAGCTTCTGTAGATCCTAAACAAAGCAATGGGAAAAATCCAGGGCATTGCCGATCAAGATCATTTCATGCAGAATATAACGGCAATGGCAATGGCAATGCGCTTAAGCCCGCCGCTAATGTTTCTCAGCCAAAAGGGAGCTCCGACACAAAAGGTTCGCGAGCTTCAGGAAGGGCGGACCAGGCAGAAAATGCCAAACCCGAAGAAAACTTTCGCTCCAGGTCAGTCTTGAAACAAAAGGCATCTACGGTTCTCAATGGAAGATTAGCAATGAGTAAAAGTATGGATCTAGAACGATCAAAAAAAGACAATGGGGCTGTTTCAATGTCTCATAAGACAAAATGCGGGCCTTATTCAATACCTGCTACTGCTAGAAGTATTACTGGCGATTATCTGAGCTATAATGTGGCTAGAATAAGCTCTCCAGGCGATCAAATGGATACAGAGACTGCTGTGTCTTTGCTTATGGCCAGAAGAGCAACATCAAGAGCACCAGAACTTGAGGATAAATTGGTAGTTTCACAGCACAGGGCAGAATTTGATAACTCAAAAGCAACAGCTCTTAGCCCATCCAATAGTTTAGATGCTAACACAAAGGCTATCAGGGAGCTATGTACAGCAAAGGCGGCCATTAGATCTGCGAGTTTGCTGCAAGAAGAAGGTCCCTCGCCACAGCAATCGCCGGATTCAGTTTTAATTTCAAGACATAGCCGTAAGAATAGTTGGGATGAATCGCCTGAAAACACAAAGGCAAGACGGAGTACAGGAAACAGGCGAGGAAATTCAGTTTCTTACTTTCCAGATAGTAGTCCTTCTTCTCCACCAATATCCCACAGTAAGCACCATAGAATGCCATCTTCCCCAAATGGGTTTTCCCCTCCTCCTAAAGTTTTGCGTTGTTTCCATAGCCCCACCCCAAAAACTGTACTGGCTGCTTCTCAATCTTGCTACTCGGGGAGCCCATCTAGCTACATTGACGGAAATAAGTCTGCCAAGTTCACAGTAAGCCAACAGGATGATGCCCAACTGCTCAAAATTCTGCATAATCGGTGGTTACAATGGCGGTTTGTAAATGCTCGAGCTGAAGCATCCACGAAACGTCAAAAATCAGCTGCCGAGGTAAATTTCTTCTTTTTCTCTGCTGCACTTTTCATACTTGGGATGCCAAATTATCTGAATATCCGATGACTATTTATTTCGCTCTTGTGCCCATTCTGCTCATTTTGTAACTCGAGCCAGAAAACTACGTAAACAATAATGCGGCAATGCCTAGAGCTCACCTCGAAATAATCAAATTTCAGTTTCATCCTTCGTGGAAAATCCAATCCCGAAGAATAAATTTTGACTTGCATAGATATGAGGTTACCCTGGTTGAAATTTAAAATATCTTATGTAAATGCAGAGACTCTTGCTAAATGCCTGGAGCTCAATGTCTCAGTTACGGGCTTCTGTGGGTATGCAAAATATCCAGCTCCAAAGAACAAGGACCTACAACAAAATCAACTCTGTGCTTTCCTATCAAGTAAGTGACCCTCGTTACGCAAAAATGCTTTGATTTCAAGAAATAGAAGCAATAATTATACACTAGCACTCATACGCTAACTTAATGCGTGAGATCCAGCCTGTATGTTGTGGCTCACAATTCTGTTTATGGAGCATACCTCTTCAATGCTGTTATAACTCTGATATATATACAAAAGCCAATTCACTGCTTGCATTGTAATATAAGTGGACTATTATGCTCCTTGTGCTTTCATAACTACATATATTCAAGAGCCAATCCACTGCTTGCACTGATATAAGTGGACTACTATGCTCCTTGTAGGGACTTCTTCTTGAGGACTGGGGAGGAATGGAAGAAGACCAATCAATTGCTCTTAGTGGTATATCTGAAGCTCTTAAGGCCGCTATTGCAAGAGTTCCACTCGCTTCAGGTGCCAGAGTATGTTTGTACATTGATTTCCAGAGAGTTGCCGCTTTACTGGATTCTTAGACTTTCGCTAACTAGATCCAACTTTGATATGTAGGGGAGGGTTAAATCAATAGTGGAGGCTGTTGAACATGCTGTTGAGGTTACCAATGCAATGGACTTCTCCTTGAAAAAGTTGCTGCCTAAAGTATGGTACATAATGCATATATATGTTTTATATTTAGTTATTCTAAGTTGAGTAATATTATGGTGCGATGTATAACAGGCAGAGATATTGAACAGCCTAGCATTAGACCTTGTAGATATGATCGCATCTGAGGAAGAATTACTTTTGGAGAGTGCCAATTTACTGGCCAGGATACACGCCTTGCTGGTATTTATCGTTCCTTTGATTTCTTGGCATTTATTGATGCAATTGCTTTACTCCATTATTCTGTGTGCAGATAGAAGAACAAAGCCTACAAATACACTTCATGCAATTAGAATATGAGAAACCTTCAGAGCTAGAAAAGGAAACAGCTAGAAGAAGGTAATTGTGAATATATTGGTCATCTCTTGTCAAGAATTAAACTCAAAGGGCAACTACTCGAAGAGGGACTTCGACCAGATTTCATGGATACACCAGAACAGAATGAAGAGGACGCAAATCAACACATAATGATTAGTTACGATGTAGGAAGTCAAACATCTTGAAATGTCACAGACAGATCGAAAAATATGACGATCATCAAAAAGGGTCAATTGCATTGTTCCCAAGATTATACGATGAGAAATATCAGAATACCACATTCCTCGAAGTGATTTTCAAGACCTGCTTTCTTTTTATGGTAATATTGCACAAAACATGAGAATTTTGGGGGCCCAAAGCATAACGGTAGCCTATTTTTTCCTTCACTTCTCAAATGTACAAATGTCAAATGGAAAACAAAACATTTCCCAAAACATCAACATTCACCAGTATTAGTAAAGCACAAACCTTTCATGCACTGCGAATGTTTCTCTACACTCACACCAAAGCATACCAATGGCTTTCAAGTTGCAGCTTCTAGATGACTTTCATGCCTTTGTTAAAGTAAGTTGAATCACTCAACAAGCTGGCAGAGGGGAAGAAGAATCAGGAAATAAACAGAGATTATTATCCTATGTGCAAATCTTCTGACTCCAGAAAAGGAAATATAGTGTAGAATACCAAAATGCTTGCATATTCCTCTGCCTGTTGGTTTGTTCCTGTTTACAACAGATGTAATCATAAAAGCTGTTTACAGCACCTTCTTTTCTTTCCCAATGAGCAAATGAACAGCTGCCACGTCCCAATGAACAAATGTGGGGTATGGCATTACAGGCAGTATAACTAATTGGGATCAGAATCATGAATTCCAACATGACCATTCGCATGGCCGTTTGAAATGTTGGCATCTTTCCTAATGTTCTCTAGCTCCTCCCGGAGATGATTAACGTCTTCATAAATTTGCTCTAATTTCAGATTTTGATATGAATTGTTATGTTCTCCATCTTTATTCTCCTGGTAATCACTGGTGTTACCACGTTGTTGAACAGCCCTAAATGCCTGCAGCAACATATGCGATGAGGCATTCATCTGCTATGTACAAAATCACAAAGAATATACAACCTAATACTATTATGTTGTCAAGTATCATGCATAACTAGCAGGAGAATTAAAAGTAGTTAACGTCAAATGCATATCATACCCCACCATTGTACCACGCATCATAACACACCTCTATAGACCTATGTTCATCAGAATAGACGACAGATAATTACACTTCCTGCTTCCTTGGACCATGGTCAGAAATGCCCTTACCCATGTTGATTCAGAACCATTGCTTTGACAGCCACACAAGTATTCAAGGCAATGAATGCTGTGCTTTGACCTGTGTTCTACAACTGTGAATGATAACTTCTAAATAATACATCAAGTCTCCCAATCATTTACCTCAAGGTCATGAAACTCACTACCTAAACAAGAGGTTCAATGCTGAATCCTTTATGTCGTGTCCCACCAGACTAAGAGATGCATAAAGCGTAAGCCCAGAATTATATGCATAGCCTCTAAAAGCAATTAAAGCCCATTTAAATGGTTTAGGGATAACTTCATCTCTCTTGCATCTACTACTCCAGCCTTGTTCACTCTCTTAAGCTGCAAAAATACTATTACTCCCTTCCGTGGACCACGGAAATATGTTTTTTGTATAGCTGGGAAGTCGTGGTTCACCACAGATATTCAAGTACATCAAGCAATTCTGAGCCTTCTCATACTCACAGAATAACTTATGACTTGCTGTCATTTTTACTACAATAAAACTGTCAAAGCAAATAAGCTAACCTTGTCGAGAAGAGAAAGACGCTGTCCTTGATCTTCAACCATCATCTCTTGCTTCTGAACTATTTGTAGCAGTAGAAAAAGGTGCCTCCCCATCGCATCAACACAATGCTGTTTTATGGCACTCTGGGGCAACATTGCCATGCAGCCTGTCTGTACAAAGGGACAACTAACTAACTTCATGGAGCAGGCTGTCACACAATGCCTATCCATTTCTCCTCGCATCACAAGGGCTTTGCAATTCTGCTCACAGGGCATTAATTTATAATGACAAGATCGATCATGAACATCAAGCTGAAATGCAGAGCATACTTCAGCACACCCATCATTTTGGCAAGTGACAGGCCTGAAGGGACACTTAGCTTTGTGTTCCACAAGCTCTTCACGCGTCTCGAATGCCATGTTGCAATGGCTTATAAAACCTACATCCACCATCCCAAGAATTTGTCTAGCAAAACTTTCCCTGCGGCCTATAATCCAAGCTCCAGCTTGATCCAAGTCCCCCATAAAATCCTCAACTTTATCATCCTTCCTATCACTCAAGAGCACGCCTGAAACCTTAGCGAAAAAGCTTGATTTCGACTGCACAAAATCATCAAGTAGTTCTTCTATCACTTTGACAGGATTTCTTGCCTCCACAATTCCAGACCAAATTTTGTGGTTTGCCTTATATTGCTCTCCTTGAACCTCTAAGTACTGAAGCAATTCCTTTTTAACATCTTGATAAACAGATGCTGGTTCATTGAAGAAATCGCCAATAGTCTTTTCCACACAGGCAGTTGCCAAAGTATGCAGCAAAGAACGGGCAATTTGGTGGACATCTTCAACATTATAGTACCCACATTCAAAAACTGCAGGTACTGGTGCTGAATCTGCCACAGCTTCAACCTGGGAATCCATAGCCAAAGCTAGAAAACTTTTCTACTCTACCTTATCAGACTACGAAGAAGAGCACAAAATCCTTAAATTCTATTGCGAATCGAAGACTGAATTAAAATTCAAGCACAAAATGCAATCTTAGAATTGCACCAACCTTCAAGGATGAAATCGATGGAGATCCAGGAGCTCCGGGAAGGGTTATGCATCCATGGAGATGGAGAGAATGTGCAAAATATGTGCGTAGCACGTATGGCATGATCCATGATAGAAGGGAGCTACTAACCTGGTCGTCATATTTATTTTTGACCTAAACAACGAATATAGTATGGCGACGAACCTTAGTTTCGAGTTTCTTGGAACCAGCATTTCCGTGGGAAAGCCTCTTCTGGCCGGAAGAGGCTGGCCTACTTTTTGTGACAACATGGCTACATGGACTTTAAGACATGATTTCCATGACAACATTTCGCTTTAACCGGCATTTCCAATTTCCATAACATCATGCTTTAACCGAAATAAGGTTGTGTCCCCATGTGTTTTTCGCTCTCCATTATCTAGGAATATCTTGTGTATGTATAAGAATATATCATGGTTTAAACATGATGCCACGGATTCAGATTTTTGTGCAAGGCGAACATAGATGTGTTGCATTGCATTCTTTAGCCTCTACATCATTTGGGAGATCGCTACTTATTGCGAGGTTCTTCATCGGCTTCTCATCAGCGCTTTCTTATCTCTCAACAGTACTCTTGGATCTCACCCTCCCTCACTTAATTTCATGTAAATATTGTTTTTAAATTATTGCTTGGTACAAGTGACCAATCCCTTTGGTTTGAAGACGTTTGTCATCGCATGGCATGCATGAATAGCCTTTCCCCTTTGCGATGTTTTTTTCTTATGTTTTGTGTTTAGAGTTCGTGATGTGCAGGTACAATAGTGATGCACGGCTTCAACTTCTTCTTTTCTCGTGGAATGTTCTATGGAAGTGATTTTAATCAGCTTTGCACTTGTCTATGTCCCTTTGTCGAGGCTTGTATTTATGAATTTTTTTTTTTTTTTAAGTTGAAAGACAAGGTCCTTTAATCTGCTTGATAAGCTCTCGATATGTACATAGTCGGCATTTATAAATGTTGTTTTTGGCGTCCAGATTGATATAATTGGATATTCCCTGTATTTTTTCATTTTTGTAGGTGGCTTACAGATATGCAATCGCCGACTCTATACCGTTGTAGAAAATCTACTGAGATGAATGAAAAGCCTATCTATCTTCTCATCTCTGAGCAGTACCTTTGGAGCTTTTCTTTCATTTCATGCAACTTCCTGCATGTGTTGACCTTTGTCGAAGTTTTTTTCCTGTAATTTGGCGAGAGTTTCTTATCTTGCATTTTAGCCTCTGTTGTCTCGGCCTTATTTATCCTATTTGGACAAATACCTTGGATATAGTTGTTTCGAAAATCAAAAGTTCTCTTATGGTTGGGACGTTGTATCGTGCGAGCCAAAGCACAAGAACCTCGTGTGATATTTATGAGGCTTAAGCAACTTCCATTTCAAATGCGAAATAAGCTCCCATGCTATAACATTGTTGTATTATCTCATATAGTTCTATCCTGGGCCTAGATCAATTTTCTCAAATTACCCCATTCAAGTCCATCACACCATTTTAGCCATCATGCACGTGAAAGATATGATCATATATATTATGGATTGTAAAGGACGTTGATAAGCATATGCTTGTTTGAAAAATAATTAATATTGATTAGCTAAAATTGTGTAATACTACATACATTATATGCATTAGAAATGGATGTTTGGTTCGAATCTCTTTATGGCTAAACCTCTCTTTATGGGTAAATCTCGAATGTTGGCCGCGGAGATATCCTAAAATATGCTCAAAAGCTTACCATTGGGTTTTAAATTAGAATACCAAACATATAAGTTTATTGTAAAAACCTAGTTTAAATGGCTGCATTCATCATAGTTGAGACCTCGCTGGAGTATATAGGGTTCCTTACAAAAATGCACCTTTTTATTAAAATATTGCTTTTTTCTCAAACAATCTTGGAAGGGATGCAACTTCTTAAATAATTGCAAAATACCTAGTTGTACATTGTAGCCATCAAGAAGAAGATGTCATCATTGAAGTTAACCACCAACAGAAATAAAAAACGTAAACACAAACTTGCTCTCTTTACAATAAAATAAATGATGAAGAATGTACTCATGATGTGATGATGAATAGAATAATGTCCTTCAATAAAAAGAAAAAAAAAAAGAAAAAAAAAACTAAATAGTGTGCTTGCACACTAAGGGTCGCCCTTACATCTATTTTGTAGATGGAGTCTAGAAGCTAAATAAAATGTGAACAAAATTGACAAAGATGCATTTCCGTCTGATTTTGCTTAAGTCTGATGTTGCTATTAAG
The DNA here is from genome assembly GCA_021234155.1 of Isoetes taiwanensis. Lineage (NCBI taxonomy): Eukaryota > Viridiplantae > Streptophyta > Lycopodiopsida > Isoetales > Isoetaceae > Isoetes > Isoetes taiwanensis. Next base: position 7,106,423 of record JAJEKV010000018.1, read on the forward strand.
TCTTTGGCAGGGACATTGTCGATAAAATGGCATGCCTATCCCAGCTTGTCTTGAACATCTTGAGAAGGCCAGAGTTTGAACAAAAAGGTGCCTGTAATGCTTAATGCTTTCAAAATAAAGCATCAATGTTCTTCTCTCTTCCCAGGAACATAGTTAGTTTCTTTTTAAGAATTCTAACCCTATACAATTGCAGTTTAGACAGGAACATTCTTTCTGCGTTGATGCTTGCAGAAGACTGTTAAACTCTGTTTCCCATTTATACCAGAATTCACACCTCTACGTTAGCTGGACATACATAGTGTAAAAAGTCATCTAATGTGAATAATTCATGGAAACAAATCTCCCAATGAATTGTGATGGTGCTCCATGAAATCATGAGCTGATTATTGTACAGCCGCGCAATATGAAACATCTCCTTGGGAGAAATACTTTGTCTTACGAAGCCCAGAAGGAGAAATATGGAAGCAATACTCTATCTTAACTATCGAGAAATATCATATAGTACGTTGTATACAATCAAAGTAGCATGCTTAGAGCATATTGTTGAAGATGGTTAGCACATTGGTTGATAATCTTCAAATGTAGAAAAGCCACTAGCATGCAGGTTATAGCATTATTTGTAAACAAATTCAACTGCAGTTCTGATTCAACAATCCAGGTGGATGTTGGGGCGGAGGATCTACAATTTGTGATCTGCCTGCTATGACAGGCCTGACTAACATCAAACGAGAAGTTATGGTTAGAATTTGAGCTGATTGTGAAAGAGGAGGAAGAAAAGGAAGAACAAGCTTTAAAAAAAAAATCACAAAGGATCTCAAGTACGGAGATGGATGAAATTCTAATGAAGGAGATGAAGGGCATAATTTACATACAATTCGTACTATCTGCTCATTTAGGTCTTCCATCCAGGGGCACCAAAGGAACATCATGTCTGATTTTCATTTCAGACTCACATTGCAAAGTATCCAACGCAAGTATTAAGGGAAGATTGATCTAGAAGGAAAACAAAATCATAGTAAGGGATGCCAGTGCCCTTGAACAGGTCAAGACGACATATTACATGCACAAGATAATCATGCGCTTGAAGGGGGCCCACATCGCTACCTGCATAGATATTTGCCCATGAAAGAGCGTAGACTCGTCTCTTCACTTTGTATAGGAACACATCACCTCATAATTGAGACAAGCAATCTGACGAGTCTGCCGAGTTGACCCTCCTGGCAACTCGGGATCTTGTCAAAATTTGCACTAATTCTAGGTTGACAATATTGGTGAAGAATTGAATCTTCCTTTGCAGTTGAAATTTGCATCATTCTTATATTTCCAATATCCATCATAAACAACATAACTTCAAAGGACATATCATCCACAATACAATATAACAAAATGTAGTAATTTCACCTGAATCTTCTAGCTCAACCATGATCTGTAACTACACTGCCGCCTGATTACCGCCTTGCTTATCCACTGCACACACACTCATTGGGGTTAGTCTTCGTGACTAAGTGATGATCCCTAGCTGCCACTGCATGCATGGAAATACTTCAAAAATATTGGATACAAGAATATAAGCGCAAGCAGAGACACAAAATCCTATATGAGTACAATGCTAGACATGGCAAACTTACTTTTATTGCTTTAAAAAACACGGCAAGAAAATAATGTGCACAATGAACTAAGCAACAACAAAAGCAACACACATCAAATAAATCGTGGTAGACAAGACCTCTTCCAGATGCCATTTTTGTTTTAATCTCTAATATATAGTTAATTCTGGCCTTCTTCTGATCAATCCTTTGCATATTATCCCACACAGATTCCATAACCCTCTTACAGCTCACCAGACGACGAGGAGAGTTGTGCAGAGTACGAGAGGCTAGGCTGCAAAAAAAGTGGGCAGTATACAGAGGAGGCATGGCCATTATCTGCGACCAATGGCCTTAGAATCCCTGGCTGGGATATTCGTCATAGCGCATCCAACATCTATATTGCTTTCTGTTGGTTCTAGTGTTCTTTTCCTTTGTATTGGGATTCATCCCTAGTTGTGATTTCTTATGGGGCATAATCCTCGGGCACTGTTGGGGCTTTTGCCCTCTTTCTTTGTTCTAGTCCCATAACCCAGTGGGCTCTCGTGGATGTTAAAATACTTCTTATCTTATCTTATCTTATCAAAGCGTACATAAATCTGGACATGGCAGCCTATATGTCTCAAATTAAATCAATCAACAGAAAGGCCCACCTGAGAATCTTTTCATCTATAGACCTCTGGACCTCTTGCAATTGCATGCGCCTCAAAAGATTCGCTTCAAGAATCAAACTACAGAAGAAGATACATAGTACAGTCAATTCTGACCTAGCATCAATATTTCTATCATAACTCTCTCATATGAACGAATTACTGCTTATTAGACCGCATCCGGAAAGCTCACTCGAAAATCTTTCCAGCAAAAGAGAAGTCTCCTAAAATTTTGGGCTCCCAAACTGCCCACAATTGTTCCTTCTGCTTTCATGTTCTGCAAAAGCTCTTGCAAAAATTCCTTTCCATAAAGATAAAACCCTTTCTTATGTATTCTCCATTCTCCATGCATGCCATGCATGTGTACATATGCACATAAGTACATATACTGGCCCATCAAGTGGCCAGGTCTATTATAGGTAGATGGATTGAGGAGGCCCACCAGGACGGGCTTCAATGCTGCTAATTGGGAGTCATTGAGGATGTTCAATTCAATTCTGTAGGCTAGTAGCTAAGAACCCGCCCTACTACAAACCCTAGTCCACTAAGAAAATGTTTTTTGTTTTTGTTATATTAAATTGAATACGCATATTGTCAAGTGTGATCAAATGTTTCACTTCTCATGCTATATGTATTTGACTATGATTAATTTTCAATGTTAATATAACCTACAATATTTGGATTATAAATGAAGGTGTGTCTTATACAATGTTGCAAGTTAAAAGAGAATCTTAATGCTGAGGACATCATTAATTTGGGGTTTTTGGGTTGGTTTTGTGCGTGTGTGTGTGTGGATGTTCTTTTTTTTTTTTTTTTTTTTTTTTTTTTTTTTTTTTGGGGGTATTCGTTCCGACATATTATATAAACATGTATAAATTGTTTTAGAAAGATGCTCTTGTGATATCCCTATTAGATGCTTGCCTCTAAAAGCGACAAGCAGGTTTCTGAGGAAAAAATAGGGCTTAAAGAAAAAAAGGGAAAAAAACATCATCTTAGTAGTTCTAATGGACAAAACAAGTATATCAATTTTGACAATTTAGATAAGTGTCAATGATTTAGATGTTCTAGACTTTTTATCCAACATTTTTATTCAAAAAAGTTGATACGTCTTTAAATATGTGCACTACAATTAATGAGGAAAGTAGTGAGGTGGCATTGCATTTACATAGCTTTCTATGAAGCTTCTTTTTTGTGCGTCGACTTCAAACAACCATATCTTGCAAAGAGGGCATCAGACCAAGACAGAGCCTACGATGTTGGATTCCTCTTCTCCAGAGTTTTCCAAGGAATTGGTAATTTCCTACCATTTCATCGCCATTGGAGCCAATGTGATGGCAATGGGAAATAATTGTGGAATCTCAAGGAACATGTAGAATCTTCATAGAATCTTAGAGAATGTTGAGAGAATTTAGGGGAATCTTCATATATTCTCTAGAATCTCGAGGAATCTTACGAGAGTCTTTGAAAATATAGAGGAATCTTGGAGAATCCTTATAGAATCTTAAGGGATTTTCAATCGATCTTCAATAGAATCTTTAAGAATCTAGGGTAACCTTTATAGAATCTTAGAGAATCAAGAGGCATCTTAAGAGCATCAAACGAATCTTCATAGAACCTTAGAGAATCTAGGGGTATCATAAGGAATGTTCACAAAATTTTTACGAGATCTTCATGAAATCTTAAGGAATCTAGAGGAATCTTACGAGAGTTTGAGGAAATGTTTATAGAATCTTGGAGAATCCAACAAGGGAATCTTGGAGAACCTAGAGGAACCATACGAGAATGTTGGAAAAACCTTATAGAATCTTCGAGAACCTAAGAGAATTATTATAGAATCTAAGGTAATCCTTATCCTGCTCTGATGCTTGTCGCTTCTTTAAGATCATGAAGCCATAATCAGCCATATTAGCCTGTCCTGTAGCACATGCCACTGTGGCAGTGCCGAGATTGCCGGCCATTGTAACTTTTAAAACTTTGTAGATCTTCACTGGTTTCTTCCTCATTACATGATTCAAACAAAATTTTAGCCACTAAGTGAGCAAGTAGAGAGAGCTGCTGCGATAAATTTCGTTTTTGGCAAAGAACATAATGTTACTTCTATAATAGACTAAAAAATTGCCCACAATTCAGTGGGCGTTCCACGTGACTATCCATGAAGAGAAGGGTATTTATGTATCTTATATTGAAGCATGCAAAAGATGCCCAATATTTGTTACATTTTGAAGCATTTTTATTCAACATTCTCGAGCACAAACCACGAAAATTTAAATTTGTTCGATGTCAAACAAAATTGGGTGACAACATGGCATTCAAACTCAAGATATCTTTCTCCATTTGAAACTCTAACTGATCAACAAATATGAGAACTTGTATGTAAATCTTTATTATAGCAGTTGTTGTAAGTTAATATGGCCTTGAACCTCGATTTCAGATTCAATATGGATGTGCTTCCTGTATTATTGACCAAGCAGATAGATATTGAGAAGCAGCACATTTCGGGCATTGAATTGTACATGCAGCAGCTTGATGATTGCTTTCAGCTTGCACATTCAGAATATTGTCAGACTAGATCAAAATTCCTTGACTTTAGGCAACTTGACAACAACATCGAAGAGACTGGACACCACATAATACAAGATCAGGAACACTTTGAGCAGAAAATCAGAGAGGACACCTATATGCAGATTATGGAGATGCCTACCAAGTACCCAACAACCCCTGCAGAATAGAATCCATGCCTTGGAGAAGACGAATTTCGCTAGAGATACGCAGACGAGTTTCGCTAGAGACACTAACGCGGCCTCCATGCTTTGGAGACTGGAAGAAGGTTCCTCCTGCCAGAACCATGATATTCGGGAGTTGACAAAGACAATCACCTTGCAGGGGTCACATGTCGAGGCTCATGAATTAGGAACATCATCGCATGCGGGAATTGCAGGACTATTGGTCAGCTCATTGTTGGCAAAACTACTGGCAATATTCTCAAGCAATAATTGACGATATGGAAGAGGAAATAGAGGTACAGGCACTTATACAAGTAGGGTTTAGAATTAAACACTCCGCTATATATTATATCTTCACATTGTGTGCCTTGATAGAGGACAACAAAAACAAATGACAAGATTTGTATTGCTACTTTGTGGACTTTTGCCAAATCTTTCGAGATCGTCCCCAAGAAGAATTGTGGGAAATACTGATGCTATTAGAAGTCCCCCAGGAATTGCAAAAGGCAATATACAGGCTCTATGAAATATGCTCAACATGAATGCCACCCTCGGTAAGAGTTATCAACAGTAGTATTAGACCCCGCCAAGGGTGGCCGCTCTTTTCTAAGCTGTTTGGGTTGTACATTGATCAACATGAGAATTGGCTTGCACAAAATGGAAGGGGGCACACTTGTTCAACAGGCCATCTGATACCCGACATATGCAGATGACGTAGAGCTCTTGGCCTATACCCCCAGCGAGTTTGCAACAACATCTGGATGCCTTGAGTAGTTTCTGCCAAACCACTGGAATATGCATCAACTTGGCCAAAACCAAGGTGCTCCTGGTATCATCCTCAAGATAATAGAGGTAACCTTGCTTCACTTTCCAATGTCAAGGTGTGGAAGTAGTGCAAACGTACAAGTACCTAGAAGTGGAGTTCACTACTACCACATATTGAGATAACTATATTAGGCAACATGTGATTGCAGGCTGGAAGGCTTTTTATGCAATGCAGGTCATAGAGCAAAGCTTTACGATTGATCACATCAGTTGCACTTTTTCAAAGAATTGGTAGTATAGGGGCCAATGTTATCACTTACCACCTGGAAGGACTTAGAATGGGTACATAAAGCCTTTTTGACTCGAGCACTTTGGAATCAAGTCCATAGTTCCATATAAAAATCTTCTGCATACTTCTTATCTCTTCAAAGAACTGTTCTAGAACTTTACGTCAATGCCTTAAAGCCTGTCGGAAAGTGAAGCACGCCATCTGGTTCTCCAAATAGAATTTGCAGGAACAAGGGTGCAATGAGAATCACAATTTCCTAAAACAGTATATAGACACATGTTTCCTAAGTAAGCTATGGGATAACAGTGCTTTGAAGTTCATAAAGACAATACACTACAAAAGACAGATTAATCCTACACTTGTCAGAGGTCCACAACAATACTTATTAACACATTTGCCCATGAAAGAGCATAGAGCAATTGCATCCCTTTGCATAGGGGCGCACCATCTCAGAATTGAGACAGACAGATGGGCCCGAGAAGAGTGAGAAAACAAGGTATGCCAATGCTGTCAGTTGAAAGTTAATGAAGATGAGGACCACATTCTTCAACACTACCCAACGTTTGCACCTACCCGGGCACCATATATAACATGTTAGTTACACCTAGCCAATAGCTACATGTAATGATGAGCACACCTTCTGTAGGAGCACTTACATCTTACATTTTGGAGATACTGGACATGCAGGCTCAATTGTGGCCTTGATCATTACACTAACATGTACAAATGTGCAGTTCATCATCAAGCCTATTACTGTTAAGGTTTTTCCCTCGAAAACACTTCGGGGCAGGGTTTTTTAATTCTGGACAGTAATAAGCCAACTATTCTTTGCTTGTTTCTTTGTTTGGGTCCCATAGGCCATCTGATGTGGATGGTAAAATTCAATTTAGTTCGCACCCTGCCCTCACACCAAATACACACTCAATGTCATAAAACCTCAGAAGCTTGCATACAATTACATGGGCTCACTGAGTGATGCAAATCCTACTACCATTAGTCTAGTTTGTTACTTAATCCACATATTGAGAGTTGGATTCCGCAATAAATCTGCATGCCACATGCCAGCAAATAAGATATAGAAGACGCCATTTTCCCCCTCTTGGTTGCATGCTTCCCTCCACATTATGAATAAACGCAACTTAAACCATGCGTATCAGCCATTTACCTCCTATGTATGGTAAGAGAAAGCAAATAACATGCTCACACAAAACAAAATATACAAACAAGAAATAGAGAATCACAACCAATCATCGTGTTCATTTGAAACATGGATATTTGCAGAGTCACCCCCCTGCATCCCTCTATCTAATGTCAGGGAGATGAAAAGTGCAGTGCTCCGACGGAAGCTGCACGTGCATTGTCTCACAAGATCATTTGCATGCTCTCATGTTTCTGAATCCCTTGTTATCGATGTCAAACAGCAGGCCACTAGTTGGTTATCTGAGAAGTACGTCTTAAATCTGGCATTTCCTTATATAATAGCATAACGAAGTAGATTTGCTTTTGTTGGCAGGACATGGGATGCGATAGTTGTGGGTGCTGGCCATAATGGCTTGGTAGCAGCAGCATACCTTGCAAAAGCCGGTCTTGATGTTGCTATTCTAGAACGACGCCATGTTATAGGTGGAGCTGCTGTTACAGAAGAAATAGTGCCTGGATTCAAATTCTCTAGAGCAAGTTATCTTCAAAGCCTCCTCCGGCCATCTATTATCAGGTGTTCTTCGTTAGAAGAAGTTTGAAGCCCTGTAATTCGCTTTAAAATGGCTTCTTCTGGTCTGCATGTAGGGAGTTGGATCTTTATAAGCATGGCCTTAAGTTGCTTCCGAGGAATCCTTCCTCGTTTACGCCAAGTGTCAATGGTGACTATCTTCTTATGGGCGCTGATGCTGAACATAATCGATCTGAAATATCAAAGTTTTCTACAAAAGATGCTGCACTTTACCCCAGGTAATGTGTGTATTCAATGTTCATTTAATCCCTGTAAGATAGTGTCCATGAACTGGCTTGGTCTGATCACAGTCAGTCCCCTGGTTTGAATAGTATCCAAAGACTGGCTTGATCTGATCACAAAGAACTCCCAAGTTAGTCCCCTGGTTTGAGTTCAAGCATCTGCAATGGATGTTGTCTCATAGTGCAATAAGTTAAGCTTCTCATGGTCTCGGTTGCATTGAAGGCATCACAAACATACCTGTTAATTTCCTTGATTGCATTGGAAAGTTAATGTGGAGTTGTTAATTTCCTTGATTGCATTGGAAAGTTAATGTGGAGTATACTTTTGATTATATCCTCCCCCTAGGAAGACGTGAACACATGGGTACCTTCCTTCCACATGTTTCTGAAATACCCGATTTGTTTTCTGGGTTCAAGTATAGTCTATTGCTTACGTTTAATTTTCATTTATGCAGGTCCGTATCTGCTTGATTTTGTTATCTGGAAACTAAACTTAAAACATTTTTTTCTCGATAGGTATGAAAAGCAACTTGAAAAGTTTAGCGCATTTGTGGAGCCACTTTTAGATACCATTCCACCAGAAGTGGTGAAAGGTGAGCCTTCTAAAGGGCGCTTTCAAAGTCAGCTGTCGAGAATGCAAGCCATAGTAGAAATTGCAGCAAGATCTGCTTGCTTGGGACAGGAGGAATTGACGTGAGTCTTCTGCAATGCGTGACGGTAGTGAAATGCTTCTCAACAAAATCTGTCACCTCAAATTTGTCCATTTAAAAAGATCATGTTATTTATTTTCTGTAATTGTGTCTACATGATTACACAACCATATAGTTCCTAGTTTTCTGAATTAAATGTCATGACAACTGTAGGTCCTGTTATATCCTTGTATAAAATAATTTCAGGGCTATGCCTATAGATCCTTATTTATGTCTTGGTTTCTACTAAGAGAAATTGATCTAATAGATAGCTTAACAGTTCTTTTCTTATGCGGTAACAATCTCACCTCCTTTTACGCTTCTTGAAAGACAAAGTACTCCAATTAATTATGTTTTTACCAAACAAGAATTGATATAGCCTACATATAACAGTGCCTTCCTCGAGCTTTTGCTTGCACCGGCATCAAAGGTTCTGGACAAGTGGTTTGAGGTAAACATCTTTGCTTTGTTAACATCCTATAATATGTTGTCGTTGCATGCTATTTGTGACATCACTTGCTGTGACACAGCCCATTGTTTCCAAATAGGCTAGATTGTTCAACAGTTTGTCTGCGTGAGGTCTGCACTTTTTCTGTTTCATGCCACGTACAGTTATGAAGATCAGATCATGGAAGGAAATTGATCAGGCAAACAATTGTTCCACCACGACATTCCAACTTGGGCACTCAAAGGGAACATGCCCAAAATTTTTGATAGTAGAGATCCATCCTCTCTTTGCTGCATGCTGGGATTTTGATCAATATTAATGACTGGTTATCTTCTTTAGTTCCTCATTCTGTTGAACATATTTTTCTTCAGTATTATTTATAGTCTAATCTTCTTACTTTCAGACAGACCTACTGAAGGCAACTCTAGCAACAGATGCTATTATTGGTTCCATGGTGAGATTTTATGTTTGGACACTCACATGCTCTTATTCTGAATTTTGTTCTGATTGGTCTGATTCGTGCCCATATAAATATAAGACTCAAAGCTTATCAAATCACTTAACCATATTCTGTTTCTGCTTATCGATCTCTGCAGCATTTATTGTCAACAATTTTGGTCGTCCTTATCAACCTACCTTTTTGCTATTTGGCTATCCACTGCATGTTTGCTTGTGACAAGGTGGTGCATAACTTCAGAATCTGTTTGGATCTCAGGCATCTGTTCATACTCCTGGAAGTGGTTATGTTCTGTTACATCATGTCATGGGTGAGACAAATGGAGCTCGAGGAATATGGTCGTAAGTTTTTAATTGAATATTACAAGGCATCATAAATTTACTTTCTCAAATTCGTATGGTAATTTCTATCAGCAGAGGGGTAGGCAATAGTAACAGAACCATCTGAAAACAGCAAATTTAGTTTGGTTGTAATATCATCGTTGTACTGCCATGGCATGTCTCATATATGTGAAAATGTCCAGTTGTGTTTTTGACTTTCTCGAGGATAGGCTTGATAATTTTGAGCATACTTCAGGTACATTTCTGTTGAGCAACAATTGGGTGTCTTTGGCATTTCTTCATGCACCAATAGTCAAAGTTCTCTCTGCAACTATGAAAGTAGTATGGATCCCAAGATAAGAAGAAAAGAGGGAAATTGAGAGCTTATTTAGGGTGCATGGCATGTATGGTTTGTGGGAATGGTACTGCTAATGTCCTGCTAGTGTAAGCCATTCTATTGTCCTAGTTTTGCCTGCCACGTTTCTAATTAGCATCCCTGGATGGAGCATCAAAAATGCAATATCCATGAAAGCCTCGTCTCTACCTATAAATTACTCAATCCAATTCCCTTCTGTAGCTTAGAGTCATGGCTCACACATGCGCAACCAACATGAGAGAGGGGCCAAAATATAAAGGAAGAGGACATAATTGGAAAGGCCTATAAGTTTAGTTTATGGTGATCATATAGTATAGTCTTGCTTTTAACAAACGAAGGCATGATTTGCCTAGTGCAACGTTTTCTTTCGATAAACATCCATCTATTTAGAGAATCTGGCAAATTTTGGGCGGTTTCCTTGGTGAATGCCCGAATGCGTGCAGAGTCATTTACATAGACGTGGCCCATTGCAATGTTGGATCATGCGGCAATGGGGCTATCCTCAAAGTAAGAAAAAATGGAATGACAATAACTGGGTCTTCTAGCCACAAGGTTAGACATTCATTCCATGATGCCACTGGACCAAAGAACTAAAGCTAAACCTTAGAGAGCAGAAAACACACCAGCTCTAATGGTCGATTTGTTTGATGTTCATTTTTGTTATATATGTCGAAGGATAAGTTGGGCAATAAATTGGAAATCCTAATTCTTTTGCACCTAATAATCTCCTGTAGATCCTATCACATCTGACAAAGATAGCATTTGACAGAGAGGTAGATTTGGATGTTACACCTGTAGACAAAATAGCATTTGACGGAGAGGTAGATTTGGCAAAATTTATAACAAAATTAATGAACCTTTACTCCTACTGTATTACTTCGAAATATTCTTTTATTCAAAATATTCTTTTATTCAGTGGCCAAGTATTTAATTTGCACCGTTATTTTTGTTCTTCAGTATCATTTTTGCCTTTTGTAAACAGTTATGTCGAAGGAGGCATGGGAAGTGTTTCTCTAGCGTTAGCTCAGGCGGCAAAAGCAGCAGGAACAACAATAATGTCCAATGCTGAGGTGCTTCTATACTGTCATAACATGATATTATTAAGACCCCTTAGGGAATTGACTGAAATCTACTTTGTTTTTGTTGGTAACTATATAAATTAAAGTGATGGATAAAAATACATGGATCGTGATTGTGATTAAAGTGAAACCACGTGTGGCGGATGCGGATTCCTCCTTTGAGCACTTCTTGCCCATGAAATACACTCTACATCTTTTACATCTCAAATATCCTAATCAAAGGCCTCTTACTAGAAATAGCTGATGTCTTTCCTTTGTGCTTTAATACTATCTTCCACTAGCATATCAGATGCCCATGTGGTGGGAGAATAATTTTCTGTATTTAGTAAAGAGAGCTTTATAATATGAAGGTAGTCCTGCATACAAGGTAATCCTGAAAGCAGATCTTTCTGCATGGTATTTCGGGGGAAAGGTAAATCCACCTCTAGTAACCAATCCAGCTAAAAATGTCTCCATCATCTGCCATATGGTTAAATAACAAAAGATGAGTCTGTTTAATCTTTTTCTAATTAATATTTGCACAGGTTTGCCTTGATAAGCCTGTCATATAGGTTAACATTGTATCAGAGCTTGCTAAGCTGTATATACTTGGGAGCCGAAATTGATGAAGCGTTAAAAATTGCTTGGATTGCCAAATCCATCCAATTGTGGCGCTTCAAGGGGTAACCATGGAAGCACATTCTGCAGCAATTGAGCCTTGTTCATGTTATCTCCAGCAGAGACAAACAGAATCCAGTCTAAATATCTTTATTTATCTCAAATGCTTTGCCATACTAATAGAGGACAAAAGGAAAATCTTCTTTTATTAACATCCGTGTAGCCCTGACCTTGGTAGAAAATGAAGACAATCTTCAATAAGCACTCGGCATGAAGACAATCTTCAATGGGCACTTCGCTTGAGAGAAAAAAACATTTTACATCAGTTTTCTTCGTAGAAGGAGCATCAAATCTGTTACCTTTCCCTCTTGTCCAAATGCCATCCTGTCCGAAAGGATTATTGCCCATATAGCAAATTAGGCTGCTATTCTATGTTTTTGTCTAAATGATTTGCCTGATGGTGTTTTCTATGCTTGTATGCTTGGATACTAAGATTAATTGTAAATTTTCAGGTGGAAAAATTCGTCCTTTCAGAGAGTGGTGATGAAGTGAGAGGTGTAAGTGCTCTTTGATAGTTCAGTTCTGTAATGCTAGACACTTATGCAGGTTCTATTATACACAGGTAAGGTTGATTGACGGCACATGCATAAAAGCAAAGCAAATTCTTTCTAATGCGACTCCTGATGTCACCTTTCTGGTAGATGTTTGCTGATCTTTCTTATAATTAAATGAAATTTAATTTACTAAAATGATGAGTTCCCATTTTTTTTTAGAAACTGCTGCCACAAGATGTGCTTCCTACAGAATTCCAGGAAAAGATCAAATCCATAGATTATGCATCGGTAAGATATGTATAAATGCATTCTGCAAGATAGTCGCTTGCCTACTTAAATCAATGCATTGAAATGGTGGATCTGAGCTCATTCTGTAGCCAATAGATGAGCCATATTGGTCTACTTGAAACAATTCCAGACCATCTCATGAACACGATTAAAATCATTAACTTAGTTTTTCCAGTTAACAAGTCCAAACTCATTAAGTTCAATTTTTGCCAAGTCGCAAGTGGACGCTAATCTTTAAGACTTCTTAATACATATATCTAGAAACTTGTTGCATGAGACCAAGTTGAAGTACCCCCGTCACATAATAAGTATATCACTCAATGCAACAATAATGTCCTCTTGGATTTGTCAATAGTAAAAGAAATCCTTTACCTGTTATAGAAGGAAGCATGCTCCTGTCTGTCTATGACTGATATATTGTGAGTGTTTGTTTTTCAAGCTTTGTCTTTTAACCATTCTTAAATCACAGAATTTTAGCTGCACTTGTAATGCAAAATCTACATGTGCTATAAAACTTTCGTCTGCACATTTATACAGGGAACCACAAAGTTCAACTTAGCTGTGGACACGCTGCCACAATTCCAAGCATATAGATCTTCCTCAGGTGCAGAACTCCAAGGAACAATACATCTCGGAGCTGAGAGGTGATTTAGACATGCGATATATGAACCATATGGCGATATTGGCATCCTCTCACTTGGAAAAACTTTACTTCCAGCATTGAGGAACTTGCAACAGCCCATCGCGATGCCCTTAATGGCCAGTCGTCGAAAAGGCCTCTAATAGAAATGACCATCCCATCTGTCCTAGACAAAACTATCTCACCTCCAGGTACCTTTCTGTGGGGGTGCATTTTGAATAAGGACAAGAGAATCAACATGGTCTGTGATCTGGTAGAATTTAATTGTTAGTACTAAACTATTGCAGCTTCAACCTCTTAGCTTTTTAGGCCTTATTAATATTTATATACATAAACTAGTAACCAAATAGAGACTACTTTCGGGCTACATCCTTGATTTCAAACCGTTGTTACAGGACAGGCTCGAAATTATGAACAACAGACCAGAGCTGTATTGCCTGTCTATGCAGCAGTGGAGTACGCAACTTGAAGACTTGTCTATGTTGTGACTAGGTAGTTTGTTACGTCTGTTTCGTGAAACCCATGTTGCAACAATCATCCTATTAGCATTATATATGTGAGGAGCTTTATGGCTTGTAGCATGGCCACATATGTCATACGCATTAGCTGTTGTTTCTATCTTGTGTTCCCTTTTCCCATCTAAGTGAGTCTATAATATAAACACTAGTCATTTCAGAGTGCTAGTATAAAATTCGAGTATTGATTTGATAGCACCATATCATTACAGGGAAGCACGTGATCAACATGTTTGTGCAGTACACGCCCTACCATTTAACTGGTGGAAGCTGGGCAGACTCAGAAACTAGGGTTAGCTTTCTTCATTAGTAGTGTAAGATGGGTACTATGATATATGGTATTTGGAAAAATGTTGCTGAGTAAGAAGTCAAAATTTTCAAATGTTTCCAGAGGTATTCTCTTAAGACTAATACCATGATTTTCCCATTTATTGCTCAGGAATGTTTTGCAAGAAAATGCCTCGATCTGGTTGATGAATATGCACCTGGATTTTCTTCTTCAATTATTGATTACGAGATGTTGACCCCGCCAGATCTTGAGCGTGTGTTTGGACTTACAGGTAGCATATTGTAGAGAGAGTCAGTCAAGTTTTCCTTTTATTCTGTTTTGCATTTATCTCACATCTGAATTTTATTGTTTTCAGGTGGCAACATTTTTCATGGCAGTATGGGCTTGGATTCACTTTTCCTTCTCCGTCCTGTCAGTGGATGGTAATATATAGCCTGAAAGAATCTGATGGATGTTTTATTATGCAGATTCTGATGTTTTGTTGATGCAAAATGGTTATGTTCTTTATTGGGTTATTTTGTGATGCACAGTGGTGCATGCTCTGACATATAACTGAAACAGGTCTGCTTACAAAACGCCTGTTAAAGGACTTTACGTATGTGGCTCAGGTGCGCATCCAGGTGGTGGAGTTATGGGTGCACCTGGGAGAAATGCAGCAATTGTTGCTCTTAAAGATAAGGGAATCAAGTTGAAGCATTGAAATCAAGCTTGCAAATGTTCAATGAGAAGAGGCTCATGTTGGCTGTCAATCCATATCAAGAAATGATCTACTCCATCTCATGTGTATAACATTACACAGGGCCATGGATAATTGCCATAGCCATACAAATGATCTGTAATCACCATAGGACACCCAGATACGAGGACAGCAATGCAGGAATGGCGTTATATAATCAGATCATGTGGGCATTTTTGCTGCTGCAGCCAATTTTCATTCAGGCTGCAGAAAATTGGTTATGATGCAAATACTTTGATTTCTGGCTGTAGTGTCCTTGAGGAAATTCTTGATATTTATTCAGCTGTTCTCAGACGCATGAGAACAACATTTACCATTTCCGTCACATTGGCTTGAACAGATAAATGAAAAATCTTAGATTTATGGATCCCTAATGCTGGAGCAGCAAACTTTGAAGCCCCTTCTGAAATTTGCAACGATCCAAGTGTGAAACTGAAATGAAAGGAAAAACCATCTTAGCTAATCAAGAGCTCCTTTGGCCCTGGGATAGTAAACGTAAATGATGATGCCCAGTTTCTGTTTCTTCTACTACATCTTAGATCCTCAAACATGTCTGTCATTTCCTCCGAGTCCAGTCAGCTTGTTGAAGGATGAGAAAAGCTGGTTTGGATCCTATGAGCAAAACAAGCACCAAGGGCTGCACCGACAAGCCCTTTGTTTTGTTGGATGCATCTTTGCAGTGATGGCGTTTTTTTTTGCCTCCAAGGAGGCTATATACTAAATTTTCTATATATGTGATATAGTAATATGTGTTATAATCCACTCCATATAACAATATAGTGGATGATGATGTTATCCACCCAAAAATCAACTTCTTGTTGCCGCAAACACATTTTCTCAATTCATTTATGTGTACTATATACATGTTGTGGTTTTGACACCACACTTTTTAGACTCTCTAACCCTAGTTTGACTTGATCTTTAAACTCTAGTCACAAATTCTACAGTGAGAGATGCCACCCTAAATTCCTAATGCCACCCTAAGATGCCACCCTAAATTCCTAATGCCACCCTAAATTCCTAGTGGACATTTTTAACGTCTACTATAGGAACTCTTATCTTCATTATTTCTGTATTCATAGGGGCTTTGAACTAAAAGTTCTCTTATACACCCTTTCTTTTTGTTGTTATGCTTTGCCATTACATTGTCCTAGTTCGCATATACCAACGAGGAGCTACTCCTCGAGATACACACAACAGTACCAAGTCCAGAGCACATTCTCCTTGGTGAGACATTCATTGGGCACCTACCTTGTTCATATTCCACACTTTGGGCTACTCAAAGTGTCCATTCAACTTTCCTATATTTGAAATGCTGTTTACAACAACTTTCAACCTCCCCTTGTATCACACTTGTTGTGTGGGTACATTACTACGTTCCCCGCTATTGTCCAGTCTTCTATTCGGCGCCCCTTTGCTCCTAGAGGAGACATGATGCATTCCATTCCCTTAACTTGTACCATGCATGATGGGCATGCATTTTCCCAACCTCATTAAGCGTATCCACGTGACTACATTCTCATCTTGCTCATGTATACCCTTGCATCTTTATTGCACACCTCACGAACAACAACCTCCTTACGAGACGCAACATATGCGTAATTTTATAATCTGTAGTTTATAGATCTGCGTCGTTATACGCCTCTAGCTTATATAGCATAAACATTCTATACCTTGGCCACCATTGTCAAAACCTACACATTAGTATAGTACCTCTCTAACGTAGATAATCATACACACGTCTCCCTCAACTACATGGTGCTATACCCCGTATCCTTCTATGTTGAATGGCAATATATATGTCACATGATAAATCAATCCTTGTAATTATTGAGTATACCTTTTTGGGTCGCTTAATGTCCAGTGATTCAATGAGATAACAAACATCGTTCGGCTATCGATCTAAAATAAGGATACCTTACCACTCCTTATTCCTCAGCACTTCTACTTCAAGCAAGAGCCCGAGACCTGCACAACCATCATTATATAATAGGCTCAAGAAGGACCAGTTAGACGGAGGGCCTTTCCGTGGTGATGTAGTCGCCACGGGAGGGGAATTCTCCGTATTTGTACGATGGGAGCATCGTATAGATTCAAGGAGCGTCACAAATTGTGTGGCAAAATTGAGCAAAAATGGAATGAGGGAAGTAAACTAAAGCAAAATATCTGGGAGCAAGAATTCTCTTGTATTTTGTTTCTCGCTATTTTCACTTGAAGCAAAAAAACCCCTTTTTCTTTTCTTTCTTAAGTTTCAAATTTTCAAAAGATGCCCTCGACCCAAAATTCCCACTTATATAATATGTGATGGGCAATTTACCGAGGAAGCATGGCTAGTGTTCGGGATCACTAGCCATCTTATTCGTGGACTGGTTATGAGTAGCCTTGTCTACTGCCTCCTTTTGTTCGTGGAGTCATGTTCCTGTTTTGGTTTGTTTTATTCTTATTTCATATATACTATCACAAAATCTTGCCCTGTAGTTTTGTTGTGGGCTTTATGTCTACGTTCTTATCATCCTATGGCTCTTGCTAGTCTCCATGGATGTTATCTATCTGTTGGATTCCAACTTTTTTGAGATATAATATTATGCTTAACCCATGGTTATTAGTCCCCAAGTGGAACAATGCAAACCACAGAGGAGCCGCGCAGAGAAATGTTTATGGGTTTAGTCCTTACCTTATCTTGCATTATCATCCTTTATCTTGAAGGTTCTCCATAAGCAGGATGAATTTAAATTTTGCATCATCACGTTGATATGTACAAACGTACAAATGTATAGTTTCTCAACGACTCTATTTGTTAAGATCTTTCCCCCAAAAATCCTTTAGATGGGCGGTTTTTAAATCTAGATAGTAGTGGGCTTGTTGTGCTCATTTTGTATTGGGGCCCATAGACCTTTTGGTCTCTGTAGACGATAAAAGTCAATTAAATTCGATTCTATTCTTTATTTGATTTATAGAAGAATTGGTCTTTATTGGACTTGAAAGTGATATTTCTTCTCTACTGTAATAAAGGTAGAAGGAACTCTACATAGTCAGGTCATGCACTTGAGTTTTGTGATTCGTTCTCTAGGGATCGTGGTGTAAAGAATCTACCTCCGAAATAATTAACTGGGGGCAATTTATTGGCTCCCTAGTTTTAGCTGGGGATTTAAGGAGAATCAATGTAGTGAATGTAAAGATTCACTATTGGACAATTCCCAAGCTGCATAGCGAGCCTGTCTGGGTTGGCAGACGCTTGACAAGGTTAGACGTCCACTGCTTGCTCTTGAAGAAAATTGTTTGGGGGGATTGTCTATACCAAACCCCCCCTTCCCATAAAAGGGAGGCTGTCTAATAAAAACTCCCCACATAATATGTAGCATCACTAAAATGTAAGGTGATTGGGGGCAGGACCCAATAAGCAATGTCAATGTAGTCTAGGCATCATATATCCAATCGAACGCTGCCAATGTAGCGTAACATAAAAACTGCTTCTTCTTCTAAAGCTAATCACCCAGATATGCAAAATGAAGGCATCATTAAATGATGGATTTTCCTCTGCCAAGTAAGTGCCATGTCACTTGCCCGATAAGCTACAACTTGCTCATCGGTTAGATTAGGGGAGCCGATCTCAACACTAAGCTAATTGTGCAGCTTAGGGCCAAAATTTCCTCAGATCCCTTTCAACTGATTTGAGGGCGCTTCAAATTATTTTTGGTTCACTGCTACTAATTCCTCTAACTCATACCATTTTTTGTTTTTAAAGACGAGAAAATGTCAACAAAACCTTGAAAATTTGATTAATGGCCCATCCCTATTATGGCATATGCTTTGCTTTTGTCTCCTTTGCCATATAAGCAATTTGAAGGCGCTGCAAGGTACAACATTTTCATTGCAAGCCCTCATACTCATGCAAAAAGGCAAAATAGAGCTAGAACACAAAGAGATTTCGCAAAAAATAGATCAGTTTTGAAATGGAGAATTCAAAATTGTTCGGAGGTATCGCTATCACCCATCTTTATTTCGATATCTATCTTGTCTTGTTGGTATGATCTAGTTAGTTGATGAACACATACGTTCACGCTATATCGATAGTAGCGGTGCACTATGTGCCTAGTTCTTCTTCATCTGCCATCCCTCTCTCTTTCTATCTCCAAGAAGAAGAAAGAAGAGAGTCACCCTCTGCATTACCAATACTCTTATTAAAAAACATGTTTGTGCCTGATGATTTGTGCCACTAGTAATCCTCACCGTGATAGTCCCGTGAATTTGAGAAGTAATAACCATAACGGTCTTGTGTGAAGAGTCTTATATTTTTTTTTATTTACTCGTTGGAGATTGTTTTATTAGAAATTGGCCAATATGCTATTCTAATGTCTCATTGAAGATACTTGCAATCTCATTGCAGATTGCCTTATTAGAAGTTGAAGAGTTATTGTTCTAGACTTGGGTTATGAGACATGGCAATATTGGTAGTGGTTTGTTGTCTCTTTATTGATGATTTTACATCTCTATTGATAGTAATGGTGCAATAGAGCTCTGCATTACCAATACTCTTATTAAAAAACATGTTTGTGCCTGATGTTTTGTGCCACTAGTAATCCTCACCGTGATAGTCCCGTGAATTTGAGAAGTAATAACCATAATGGTCTTGTGTGAAGAGTCTTATATTTTTTTTTTTTTTATTTAGTCTTGCTTAGATTTCATATTTCTAACATGCTATTAGAGCCGAGTTCTTCGGCATTCACTTTTTGTGGGCTCACCGGAATAAAGGCACTTTATGTGTGGTTTTCCTATATGTAAGCTAAAGATGGAACTAGGTTTAACAAGTAATAAGTTTTTCTTGACCATGTAATTGGAAAGATCCTGATTTCAGCACAATCTTTGATAGATACTGGAGTGTTGGTTACTATAGAGCATATCGTAATTTTAATGATGATTTGAGGTGCCTTGTTCTTTGATCCATTATGCACTTAAAGGGTCCATATTGATGGATGTTAGGTATTTCAAATCTTCCTCTAAGATTTGGACTTACCTTAATAAGGTTTATGAGCAGAGGACTATGTATGAAATATATAATCTTCATAATGATATTGCTAATGTTCGCTATTCTTTGATTAATTTGTTTGATTCTCACTTTGGCAAATTCAAATCTTTGATGGATGGACTGTTTGTTGCTGACGAGATTATGACATTAAAGCAACAAATTACCTTAGATCGTGTTCAAGATCCTTGAAGGTCAAAGCTAGAAAGCTTCAAAATCCTCTAAGGATCAAGGAGAAAAGGCTTCTGTCGTCATCGATCGTGAGCATGTTCTTCATTCTAATGATCGTGGTTACTTTGATGGTTATAGGTATTTTGATGCTTGCCGTACCCTCTCTGGTTGTGGTCGTGGCCCTCTTGATGATCATGATGGGAGGTCTGGTCGTGGTCGTAGCCATGGTGGTCGTGATAGTCCTTCCCGATATCTAACGATTTGTGAGTATTGCAAAAAGACTGGCCATGGTGAAGATGATTGTTTTTACAAGCAATTGTCGAAGATCATAAGTTTCTCCTCGGAATGATACGTGATGAACTTCCTAAGTGATATGATATCTTTTGCTTATCAATATTTTTTTTGCATATGTTAAAACTACTATCTATCTATCTATTATTTTATTTGTTCTACATCTGTCTTATTAGAAATTGGCCAATATGCTATTCTAATGTCTCATTGAAGATACTTGCAATCTCATTGCAGATTGCCTTATTAGAAGTTGAAGAGTTATTGTTCTAGACTTGGGTTATGAGACATGGCATATTGATAGTGGTTTGTTTTCTCTTTATTGATGATTTTTACATCTCTATTGATAGTAATGGTGCAATAGAGCTCTTGCAACTGATGGCTGGCTTTGCGCCCCATTGAATTTTTCTACTGGTGGATGTTCGAAAGACTCTTGGTTTCGTTAGAAGCTTGCAGTCACTACTATGTTACAAATTCAAAGTTAAGTGGCAGCATAGTTCCTAATAAAGAATTGCAATAACCATTTTATGAGAGTGCGCTTCCATTCAAGGACAAGACTAATGCTGTAGGAAGGGTAATGTTGTGATGCGTAGTCTCTCTCAATTGAAATACATTTTTTTATGAGATACAAAATTGCTTGTTAAGGGCAAAACAACTTACATTCATTGGTGTTGGCGGATGGCTCTGTTATCCTTGATCCAGTGCATCTTAGGCAGTTTCTATATCACCACTTTTCTTCATTCTTTGCGAGACACCCATTGCACTTTCAAGTGGACATGAAATCTGCTGTGTTGACTAAGGTATGTTACATTATCTCTGAAGAACAGAGGTTCTTTCTTGAGTCCAATATTCGAAGGAGGATTTAAAAGCAGTTGTGCTTCTCTTAAAATTGGACAAATGCCTTGGTCTCGATGGATTGCGATTGAGTGGTGAGACTAGTTGGAGGATGATATATATGACGCTTTCTGTGAATTTCAGAAGTTTAGGTGTCTTGATAAGATTTTGAACAGTGGTTGTATCTCCCTCATTTCAAAGAGCAAGAAACAGAGGAACATTTCTGACTAGCAACCTTATTAAATATCTTTTTTCTTACAAAATCTTTGCTAATGCATTGGCAAAAAGAGTTCAAGATATTTTATTGAATGTATCTCTTCAGCACAATCTGTTTTTCTCCCTCGTTAATGTATTCTAAACAATGCGACTGCTGCATATGAAGGAATATATTGGGCTCATTTACAAGGTTATATCTTAAGCTTGATTTTGCTAAAGCATATGATGGTGTTGATTGGGGATTCTTGAAAAAGTGTCTTTTACTCTTGATTCAGCAAGTCATTTACAACAAATATTATGAAGCTGCACAGTCGAGCCATCTGATATTTTTATAGTGGATAGAGGAATTCGGTATAGTGGTAGAGGAATTCGATAAGGTTGTCCCTTAGCACATTTTCTCTTCCTGATTGTGGTAGACGTACTATACCAGCTTTCCTCTGTGGCATCATTCAAGGTCTGCCAATGGCAATGGTTCTTAAGAGTATATAATCAATTTGCAGACAATACTTTTCTATTCTTAATGCTGAGGCTGAAAATCTTCATAATGCTAAACTATTGTTAGACACATTCACCTTAGCATCAGGGGCTATTGTGGGAAAGCGTATTGCATTGTGGATGTTGGACAATCCTGTCCCTCCTTGTATTTTGGACTATCCATGAAAGATGCTTCTGCATGGCAAGACCACGAATTTACTTGGTATTCTTGTTGGCATTCATGTCCCTGCTTCAGATGTTTGCGATGAAATTATTAGAGGGTTGCAAAAATATTTATTTTGGTGGAATATAGCTAAATTATCCATACCCAGGAAAATCAATGTAAAATGTGTTCTTGGTAATAGTAACCCACAATGTAGGGTACAAAAGATTGTGCATATTATCAGGATTTGGGGTGAAAATGAGAAAGGAACTATAGTCAAGGTTGCCTTAGATAGTAAAGGAACTATAGAAGTGCATTAGATCTAAGGCAGCTGGTAGCTTTGGAATGTTAATTGTCACCTCCAAATTAAGGGGACAATATCAATGTTTTTTGGAAGATTCTTGCTAGTAAGGATGATTCTCCTGAGTTTGAGGTTTTTGACGCAGTCAATTCAACATTGTCTTCCATCTCATAAGACTACCATTAAGCCTCTCCTTCTTTGGGCTTTACTTTATCATCTACATCCATATCCTAATGCTTCCCTTATTCTAAATGCATTGCTTGCTATTTGGGATACCATTAGGTCTCTTTTTCATATCAATCCCGAGGCATGTCTTCAGTTGTCCACTCCATGTTGATGGATCCCTTGCAGGACACTTCAGAGAATGTGCCTTTGAGTGTTATCATTCATTCAAAGAGACATCAATGATGGATAGCAGCGGATATAAGCACTACTATAGCTTGGTAAGAGTCTGATCATGTCATGTCATGGAAAGTAATTAGAACAAACTTCTTGTTGTACAGACTATTGCATTTAACACATTTAATTAAAATCCCCCTTAAACCCCCTTTGGTTTGGGTGCATATTCACACGGGGGGTTACTTCGGGCATCGAGAGCAGTCGGATGGGCATATTTGGCCTTTATTCCTTGATCTGGACCGTATATAGCGATCCTCGTTTGTGGGGTATGCATGTACAAGTTTTTATATACTGTATATTGAGATTTGTAAAATACTATAAGGTTTCAGAGAATGTACTTAATGGTGTTAATTTTGTACATGTATTGTAAATATATTTTTGGGGCTCTCGCTGCCCTACGTAACCCCCCGTGTGAATATGCACCCAAACCAAAGGGGGTTTAAGGGGGATTTTAATTAAAATGTGTTAAATGCAATGGTTTGTGTTAATAATGTTAATGGTAGTTGTGTGTTGATTGTTATGTTAAAAAAATTTTGGGCCCTTCGGGCCTAACTAACGCAAACATAGGTAAATAAAGCCAGTACCACTAGTTCAAGAAAATCAACTATCAAAATAAATACCCCCTTCTATTGTAAATTGCACATTGTCATGCATATGCTAGTGCATATGGTAACATGTGCTGGTATCCACAAATAAGAATATTCATAGAATCAAAAAAAGGAAAAATCATCCCTGACAATTTGACAATTTGGCATTGGCATTCCATTATAAGTGTGAAGCACTTTCTCTGCTCCAGAGTGGGTTAAAAATTCAACAAAACCATAACCCTCAGGATTTCCGGTCTGTTTATTCCAGATATTTTCCAGAAATTTACTGTTTGAATACCTAGCATTGGAACACCCAAAGCTCCAACCAAACCTTTCTTAGAGTCATCCAAAACCTCGACTTTTAAAGATTGACACACGAGAAGTATTGTTTCAACCCCAACGGAATTCTTTCTTTTGTTATAACCCATCTAACAACAATCCTATCCATGGATCCAAAACTTGTTCCTATGTAACACGTGAAGATTGACCTACATCATCTTGGGGCCATAAACATACATAGCGATCTCTCAGTAAAAGCAGCACTTGACGAACAGCTAGTCCACACAGCTAGTCCACACAGGACCACAAGAGAAATGTGGTCACAATCCACATGGACAGCAGAAACGGTGAATTAACTCGCCACGCAACCTTGAGTTCAAACGAATCTGAGCTCCCCACGAGAGCTGGCACACAAAAGGAACATAGCTCTAGACACATCATGCACATGAATTCAACAATATAACCTTAAAAGATTCAAATATCTGATCCGATGTTTTGCATTTTTGCTTTTTGATCCAATTTCAAATATGTGCTCTCTTATGACAACTTAAAAGTGGATCTATGCATAAATATATCTATTATACGTCCATAATTAGAATGCATATAACTAGAGCAAGGAGTGCCAATCAGATAAGGAGACTAAATGCCAAGTTTTTTTTATATACAAGTTTGCTGAATTACAGCTCTTACTTTCCTTTGAATAAAATATTTCCATTAACAGAATGCTTAAAATGATCTTAAAACCTGGTGATACTCCTTAACTGCATTAAAAGCCAGAACGTGCTGGCAGTGACAAAAAGCAGCAAAAGCTAGGAACACGTACCAGGTATAAAGCACGTGACTTGACCATTCTGTTGTTAGCACCAAAGTTTGACCTACCTGAATGAAATGAACCAGTTCTTCAATATCTAATAACTCAAATCAGTTCTTCGATATTCTAATAACCCAATCAATAACAGTAATAACAGTAAGCTTATCAGATCAGAAAGCAGTCCAGCCAGAGGGTTTTGTTTTCGGTACATCTTCTTCTGCCCTGCGTTGCTTATGCATCATGAATGATGAAACACTAATAAACAAAAATTTTGGCAGAGGAGCATAGAAAGGCCTTCGAAATAGCATATCAGAACACTGATCTGCACCAACTGCCACAGATTCCAGCTCAAAATCATAGCACATAGATCCAAGCAGTCTTCCCTAGACGTTAATAACACCTTC
Source organism: Isoetes taiwanensis (assembly GCA_021234155.1). Taxonomy (NCBI): domain Eukaryota; kingdom Viridiplantae; phylum Streptophyta; class Lycopodiopsida; order Isoetales; family Isoetaceae; genus Isoetes; species Isoetes taiwanensis. The sequence goes on from JAJEKV010000018.1 coordinate 7,131,324, forward strand.
CCTTTGATTTTTCTGACTAAGGTCCTCTCATAGTACCAATGTCCAACGCTTTTGCCAGAAGTTCTGTCCCAATGTCCAATGCTTTTGCTTAGAAGTTCACACTTTGGAAGCAGCAAATACAACCTGGCGCTGTACATACCCACCCAAGGGATCTGTATAAATGCGTTGAAGGACCTTTCTCTGCACAAAAGTATAGCCCTGATGTCTTCAAAGAATGCATAAAATTTACGGCGTAAGTGCATTGGAGTGAATGCTACAATTATCCAAGCTGAAAAGACAAGAAAGTAACAGGTCCGGCCAGAGGCACAAACGGGTATGGAAGCATTACCCGTAGAATCCAAAGATTGACCTACGTCTACTAGAGGCTTCTCCGCCATCAGCACGGTACATCATCTTACTGTCATATCTATGCCATCATCTCAGTACATCATCTTGGGGCCATAAACGTACATAGCCCTGGAGACGTTTCTGGCATCCAACACAGGCCTCAAAGGTCCCATCCCTGCGGCATTCAACTAAGACCTCGATTATGGCCCTAATCCACACAACCCTAAAAACAACCCTAAAAATAATGGGAGGATATTCAGACCCACCACAAAAGAAGCCGCCTCCACCACAGGATTTGCCTCTTTTCTAAAATCAACGGCTAACAAAAGGGTGCACTCTAGAAATACTATTTAGTACACCTGGATGAATACGACCACCAAATCATATGAAAACCTTAGAGAAAACAGTACAAAAACAGAAAAAAACCCCCTGTTATAATGCTAGATATAGCAATTTGGACTCGTATTGCTGCATTGTTGCCATAGGATTCTTGTCCGCAAATTGAAGTAGTTGTATATGATTGCCATCAGGGCATCAAGTCAGGGTGCTTTGTTTCTTCTCTTTATAAATCGCTTGTGCATTCTGAAACCTAACCTTCATCTAATAGATGGCATCTTTAAGTCCCTCAGCTATAATAGAAAAGTGTTTGGACAAGGGTATGAGATAAGTTGTTTCATCCCAAAGCGGCAGTTTTGTGGTGGCAAATAATCCATAGATGTCTTAGAGTTAATAAGCAAGTCTATAAAATTGATATTTAGATTTTAGAACTCTGTCTTTTATGTAAGCAAAGGGTTGAGAGTATCGAGCATCGCTTTTGGTTATGTGAGCAATTTTGGTTGGCATGATCTTAGTATTAATCCTATTTAGCACCGCTCTATCTAGCCAGCAAATTCTGCTCTCTATTCATCCTGATGCATGGCCCACATTGAGGAAACGAGCTTTTCATCTTGCGTGTGGTTGGTTTTAATGGTTGATCTGGAAGAATAGAATAGAATAGAATAGAATAGAATAGAATAGAATAGAATAGAATAGAATAGAATAGAATAGAATAGAATAGAATGGAAGAGAAGGAGATTATTTATCTTGAAGGGCATGGACACTGGGAGATGAGATTCTTTTTTTTTTTCCTTGAAGGACGAAAGGAAAATTTATTAATCACAAGTAAACATTACAAGATGTACAAATCTCATCTAGCTGTGCAAGCACAAGACAACGCTCCCGAAGCATGAGCCTGAAGCATTATGTACTTACTCTAGCATAGGAGACTAATGATAAGAATTAATTTGTAGATACTGAATCCAAATATGGTCTCTCACTGTAGATGAGATTCTTCTTCAATGGATGCAGAATACAATGGTTATAGCTTATAATTGTTCTTCTAGGGCCTACTGCTAGGGTTTTTCCTCCCAAGTGGGGGTTTTTTCATCCCGGTAGTAGGGTTCTACTGTACAGTTACATTGTTTGTTTTTGGTGTTGGGGTTTTTGGCTTTTTTGCCTGTTCTCTGCATGTACCGTCTCATAGGCCTTTGGCCTCCGTGGACGTTAAAATAAACTTCCTTCCTTCCTTCCTTCTTTTGATCAAAAGAAGAAACTACTGAATTAGGAAGTTTACACTTAGATTTATTCCAAGGCTATCCTCTACATGTTATCAGATGGTTCATTTAAGAGACTGGGAATCGCCCTATGATTTCTGGTCCTCTTGTGTTATCATATAAGCAGGCTAAACACTATTTGCACAAATGGGGGTTATATATGTCGGAATGCTAACTAAAGCTGCAGAGGTGCAAGAAACTGTCGTTCCTTAGCTTTTCAAAATGTGTTAGAGGAATTCAAAGATGTGTTCTTTGATAAGTTTACAGAGTTACCTCCCTTTCGTGAGGTAAACTATGAAATCGAATTGTTCCTTGGATCGGCACCACCTTCACGACGTCCTTACCGTTTTAATGCTGTGGAGATGGTGGAATTAAAAAAGCAATCCCTTGATATTGGGTGCTGTTGCACTGTGGTATTGGTGATTCTGGTGACCGTCCAACTTTAAATCTGCCATGATTTCTTTGATTTAAAGTTGGACGGTCACCAGAACAAGTCTATTGCTAGATTTGGCTTTTAAAAAATCCCGATCTGGCTATGGCGGCAAGCAACAGGCGCTTTTGGTTATGCCTTCAAATGAAATGCATTCGGAATACATCTTCTTTTTGAACTTTGTCGCTTTGTCAAGGGGATGTCAAGCTTGCGAGTTTGGAACATCCAATTGGGAAAAAAAAACTTTGAATCCTTGGTTATGACCAGCTTTGGTTTGGTTCACGATTTACACAGGCCAGTAGAAGCCTAAACTCATGAATTTACACAGGCCAGTTGAGGCTGAAGTTACAAGGAAGGCATTGATCACAAGAAAGGCATCGTGCTTTTTAATTAAAACCCTAACACAAAAAGCTCCGCCTCTACATGCCGAGCCCAGTCATGGCACTTCGAGCATTTTCTTCAAAGCAGCTTTCTAAGACTTTTTTCCAAAGAACGAGCTCGCTGTATGGAGCTCAAACAACACTTTTCAATTTTCTTTCTAGCTCTTTTCTATATGGAGCTCACGAATCATACAAGGCGATTGGATTAGGCTAGGCAAGGATTGCGGCGTCTTTCTTTTGTAAGGGCCAAGGTCGCAATCTCAAATTCTATGCAGAGATGAGTTATGATGGGGTTTACCAAAACAGCTATTCAAGCCAAACATGGTTCTATTTGTTTTGTTGTCAACAGGTACGTGCTCTAACAACATTGTTTCTATTTTGATTCTCAGGATCTATATGTATATGCAAACTTATTCACGTATGTTCATTCCCGAAAATTATGTGGCATGCAGAGGCACATATATTGATGTGAGGAACATGCTGGCTAAGAAGCTTTTATATTGTCTTTGATTTTTTATGATTATTTTTCCTTGCAATTCCTGACGAAGACGAAGATGAGAAAGCCAAGCAAGCAACTTTACAAGATCTAGCAAAGCAAATTGTGTTTCATGATGAAGCAAAACAAAACAACATGCAGAATCCACCGAAGTCAGGTAATTTGGTCTTTTTGCGTCACAGTTTGCCTTAATTTTCAAAGACTAATATTTTGTTAATTTCATGCATCTTTTGGATGAAGATGATAAAAGTATTTACAAAAGGAAGCATCTATATGGTTTTCAAATATATGGATCATGACCTTACACCCGCCTGACATGCCTTTTAGAATTTCACAAAGTAAAGGTTTGTATTCAATCTTTAGTAGATTTAATTATGTTGCTCTAATATAAGCTTCCAATGCAGTGCTACATGAAACATCAAACAGGTTCTGATAGGTCTTCATTACTGCCACATTAATCATGTCTTACGACGGGATATTAGAGGTGCAATGAAGTATGGGCCTACTATTGACATGCGGTCTGTAGGATGCATTTTTGCCAAGCTTCTTCAGGAAAAGCCTATCTTAGCTGAGAAAAATGGGGTACGTTATCTAACTTATATTGCTTCTTAATTTATTGACCTTCCTTTCTTCATTTAATTACGTCTTTGTCTTTGTCAAGACAATGATAATTGCCCTTTACTATGGCTTAGGGAGTGCAGAAAGGCAACTAGAGGCTCTTATAAGGAAGTTATTCAAGACAACGATAATTGAACTGTTGGGCACCACAGAGTGTTGATGTTGAACAATGGCCAGTTTGGTACGCTTTCTGCAGCCAGGACTTAGACGTCCTCACGATTAATTGGAAGTCGAAAAAAAAACTTGCCCAATGACCAAGAACTCTAATAGAGATATTCTTGGGTGCACAGTGATTGTTAGAATCACTTTAGCATATAGAGCTAAACATTTAGCATATAGAAGTGATTGTGCACTCATTCCATCAGGGCGATATTAGTGATACTTATTTCTTCACAACAAAACCTGTGGTGCGTTCATATATATACGTTAGTCATAATGCATCGACCAGTCAATGTTGTGATTTTAGAGTACAAGCCTCATCTATTGCAACCTACTGTTTTTAACCACTTAATACCTATTGGTGGGCATTAATATCTCAAGGAACTACATCAAAATAAGCATTATTTATTATACCTATTTCAAGGCAATGTAAATACTATTTCATAGGCCACTCCACTATCATGGGCCACTCAATTGTATACAACTCAAATGGCTCAAATGGACAAAATTCTAAGATCTACTTACATAGCATCACAACATCATACGCAATGGTGCCCCCTCCCAACCCAAAATAAACATTGCCCCCTCCCAACCCAAAATAAATAGTATAAAATGGAACGCCCATCAACATTTACAAGTCTCCACATTTGAAGGCGTTTTCCCCAAGAACTTTGAACATTTATCTCTAGGAATTGAAGTGTGTAACTTTAGGAATTGAAGCATATATTTGAAGGCGTTTTGTCCTTAGACAATGGAAGTCTATATTATAGTCATTATTAATGGTGAATTTGCGTAATCAATTCTCTATTGTTTAAGAAATAAATAAATAACTTGCTTCTATGCAACCTAGGCATGAGTGTAAGTTGCCGTAACTCAAATAGACTAAAGTATTAACATGACTATAATAGTACAGTTGGGACATAAGCAAAGGAGAATGTTGCTATTGTCCATGATACATTTGAGGACCATTGCTGACTAGATAAGAAGCTTTTTTAAGGAATACTTTAATAGCATAATTGGGTTCTTATAGCGATTGAATCAGAGCTTAAATTGAGGCATAGAACCAGATAGCTCATTGAACCTTAACAATATTGTTGGCTTATAATTTACAAGTTTTTAGCTTATGCCCAACAATGCACAACGCCTTAACTTACCCCTCTAATACTTTTTGGTCATCAATAGGGTCCAAATGTAACACAACGACTTGGTTACAAAAACTGGATTATCACTACACATTTTTCTCATTTGAGCCAAAACATTGACAGGCTCCCGACTTAACTTATGCCCAGCAACGCTGGGCACCATTACTCGGCGGTTTTTTCCCCAAACAACCCGGCGGGAGGGGTTTTTTTAATCCGGACAGTAATATGCTTGTTGCGCCTTCTGTTTGGGTCCCATAGGCCAATTGGTCTCCGTGGACGATTAAAATCCTATTCTATTCTATTCTGTTTTATTATCAGTATAATTGTTGGTTCCCTACCCCAGTTTTTCCCACTTAGTCCAAGTGGACTAACCCCCCCTGTTTGTTGTATGTCTATTAAAGATGGCACGTCCGGATGGTCCCAGTATCACGTGACACTTAGATTCCTCCGTGACGTGGTAGTTTCGGGAAACCTGGGATGAGCTAGAGCTGGTGTCGAAGCACCAGATTTATGAGATGCTGACCGACCTCTTCCGACAGATATACTATGAGCAGAGACATCCGAGGGTTCATCTCTTATGGAGAGTCGAGAGATGAACCTTCCGAGGGTTTTGATTCTACTAGATCTTCATCAGTCACCGCAGATGGTTTCGTTTGTACATACGTCTTTTGTTATCCTTTGATATGCTGTCAGCGTAAAAACTCTATAAGCAGTAAGGCTATCTGTAGTGTGATATCATGTTGAGGGATGGGGTCCTTCGAACGTTATGCATATCAGTTGTTGTCACTTTGTGATCAATGTGAATATCTGATGAGATTTTGTAGTTCATGAATGTTTAGTATTACATGATAGCTAGCTCTATCTTGTTTTGAATGTAATTGTGTAATGCGGACGACGACTCATGTCAAAAGGGCTGGGTCCATTGGTATCAGAGCGAAGGTTTCTGACACCTTCGGGGTGTGGGAATCATGGGATAAGAATTAGAGAATTCATAATAAAATAGAATGGTTTGGCTTGGGAATAACCGTTATTGTCCTTTTCCAGGTGAATAGCAGGATGTCTGGAAATGAGCGTGAGAATTTGGGAACTGGAGGTAGCAATAATCCTCCGAACTGAACTGCTTTTTGGCAGCTATGCAGCAACAACTGGCCACTATACAACAACAGGTTGCTAGACGGACCCAACCCTTTTGACATGAGCCATCGCCCGCATTACACAATTGCATTTAAAACAAGATAGACCTAGCTATCATGTAATAATAAACATTCATGAACTGCAAAATCTCAATAGATATTCACACTGATCACAAAGTGACAATAACTTATATGCATAATGTTTGATGAACCCCATCCCCCAGCATGATATCACACCACAGATAGGCTTACTGCTTATAGAGTTTGTATGCTAACAACATATCAAAGGATAACAAAACATGTCTGTACAAACGTAAATATAACAAGTTCACTCAGATCCTTCATCTGAGGTGACTGATGAAGACCCAGTAGAACCATAACCTTCGGAAGGTTCATCTCCCGACTCTCCATCTAAGAGATGAACCCTCGGCTGTCTCTGCTCATAGTATATCTGTCGGAAGATGTCAATCGGCATCTCATAAATCCGGTGCTTCGACACTAGCTCTGGCTCATTCCAGGTTTCCCAAACCCACCATGTCACAAAGGAGTCTAAGTGTAACGTGATACTAGGCTCATCCAGATGGGTCATCTTTAATAGACATATAACCAGCAAGAGGGGGTTAGTCCACTCGGACTAAGTGGAAAAAACTGGAATAGGGAACCAACAACCATACTAATAATGAAATAGCCATCCATGTTCAACATACGACTGCCGCAACTTACTTCGCTCCATTTTTCAGCAAGGGGTTAGACTATTAATCTCATACAGTCTCATGCTAAATGCTAACTACATGCTTAGGATCTATGATCAAATCCAATTTTTCCCTTGGGTCGCGACCCCAAGGAGACATATTCCACTATACGTACAGGCCTTAAAACAAGGAGGCTCTCCCCTTGGACTCATCCCTCTAACCCTCTGGCCATGGATGCGGAGTTACGCGGCCGCCGCACCCCTCCGAAAATGGGCCGTTCAATGCAAGATGCCACAACTAATACATATCGGGATCTCCACACCATAACCTCAACCATCATCCAAATGACCATTTTGCCATTACATGATCCTACGGCTTCTAACAAACACCTAAGCATGGAAAAGCCACCGAATTAAAACACAGAATAACAATTACGGGAAATATCTATTAACTAGCTATGTTTTCGTAATTTAATCTATCTGCGAAATACCTAAGCCCCCCATGTCTTATTCGTTTATTATAGATATTGGTTATACAGAGTCTCGCTATAAGTTTACACGTGACGGGAAGAGCGGTCCTGATAGCTTTGTCTAGACCACATCTTCTAAGCAAGGGCCTACAACTCTTTAAGTACGGTTTATAACTCAAACTATTAAGGTTATATTGAAGTATGATGATACCATAACCCTGTATCCCTCTCAAGAATAGAAGACAATGACAGCAGGTTTCAACCATGACCAAGCCTGATAGGGATGGAATCTCAGAAGGTCAAACGAACTCAGAGGTCTCACCAGGAATTGAAATTCACAGCAAGAGCCCAACCGGAATGACTGGCAACGAAGTCACAAACTGACCCAATCAAGGATTGACAGTTCGATTACTACTGATGGGTTCTGGAATTGCTAGCAATAGGGACCAATTCCATTGTAGTAGCTTACCCAGGCCGGTTCATAGAAACAAAGGCAAATGATTGCAAAGCCCGGAGATCTCAAATTGCGGGGGCTGGCTACCGGCTCTTTTATACAGAAATATGTAAAACAAATGGGATTGTAGAAACAGAATATAGTTCATTGCCAGCATAGTTGTTAGATAACGCGTTATCCCCAAAAAAATAACGCGTTATACGTTATTAAAAAAATAACTAATACTAACTTATGTTAGTTTTGTCAAAATATTACAATCGTCAAAAAAAAAAAAAAAAAAAACCATTTTGTAGAGAATTTGGAGACGAATGCAAATATGCCAAAACCTAACTTAAAAACCCCTTCGGCTGTGCGTTATTTGCGCCTGAGAGCATGGCGCTCTCTGTTTTGCAAACCCGAGACTGAAGACAACCCAAATTGACGATTTCTGGAGTATCCGGGGCCGATTCTTAGTGATTTTGGTTCTAAGTTTATTTAGTACATTTAGGTGTTGCTGATTTTCTGGAATTGACATCAGGAATGTATGTAGATGTGTTTCTTTTGTTGCAGGAATCTCTGGAAGGCAAAAAGCATATTGCGCATCAAAGGTTTATCAAAGGTTTAAGTGACATTCTGATTTTTCAGCAGGTTAGATAAGGTATTTTCAAATTCTGATTGCATATTTGGATTCAGCATGATCAAATTAGCCAAGATCATGTTCTAAATTGTTAAAATCTGATCAATTTTTTTTGGCCAAAAAATAACACGTTATCAACTTCCAGGATAACTAGTTACACGTTATTTTGCCGTTAGCCGTTAGCTAGCGATAACTGCTAACGAACAACTATGATTGCAAGGCATAAAGAGGGGCCAACTTGGCCTAAACATGCATCAGAAAATGAGTAATATAAGAACCTCCAGACCGAATTGGGTTGGGTTGACTAGCCGGCTTCGGATTCAGGTATAATCCATGGATGGTGGCTCCCCCGATATTGGGTGCTCACCAATTTTTCAATGGTTTAAATCCATTGCTTGACTTCTTTATATTTTTAGGATGACCCATTAATATGACCATGTCTCATTTGAACCTTGCAACTACGTTACTGCCCACACACCCAGCTATGTCCCTAGCCTAGCCCACCGCTTCGAATTATTATACTACATCAACTAGAAGCATGCAAGCAAACAAGGTTATTAAGTGCCCTATTAATTCTCGTTTGCCAAGAGTTGAAGCAGAAGGATTTCAGAAGAGAAAGGGGAATGTATGGGAATGGGAACAACTTGGAATGTAAGCTTTACTTCCCTATCTATAGTAGTGTAGTTTTTAGATATCATAAAGTACTTAAAATAACTTCCCAAATGTTTTAAAATTAGAAATTATGCAATTATCGATAAAAATAGGTTGCTACGTATGAGGGGTTGCTTTCCAATGGCCTGAGAGTCTTGTGTTAGGGGTTTTGTTTTCTTAGCTTAAGAAGTTTTGAGTTTTTTTTTTGAGAAGTACAATCGAGGAAGATAATAGAGGAAGTATTGGGAACTTCATGCTAATTAGGGTAAGTTCAATATGCATTTTTGAGATATTTTGCACTTGTTCAAGTGAATGCAATGCTTGACAATTGATGAAGCATGATATAGATATATGAGTTTTCATATTTAACCATCTTATATTTAGTTTTTCATTCATAATGCTCTGTTGGGTGAAAGCATGCTAGGGTGTACCATCTAAAGTACTTTTTAGGGAGTGCGAAACTACCCAGAAAAGTACCCAGAACTGGATACTGGGAACTTGCATAAATGCTGCAAAAAATAATAAGTTTGAGAGTTAATTCATTTATATTAGTCTCTAATAGTATTGTTATCCTCTAGTACTATATATTGACATGTTATTGACCTTCAATTCAAAAAATTTCGATTGATTTTAATGGAAAGAGAAAACAGAAAGTACCAGTTTTAAAAGTACCAAGTGTAGGTACTTTTGAGGGTTCCAAAAGTGGTACACCGTAGCATGCTTTTACCCTGTTGTAGTGGTTGCATTTGAGTTGCTGTTTTTGATAAATACTTATTGCTCAAAAGTGGAGAGAAGAAAATTATTTTATGCCTCTCAAGATTGAGGGCAAAGGAAAATATTCACCAAGTTTATAGGGAGTTCACATTGCTCTGACGAAAACAAGCTTCTTGCTCTTGCATATCCGAGAACATTAAATTCTATGCTAGATTTGCATGCTTAGACTATATGTATATATTGATTATACGAATATTAGCTACAATTAATGTAATCATGCATGATTTCATTAATTGGAGAAAATAACGCAATTTTGAGAATTTTAAGCACACCTAATTTGCTTTAGCACAAATACTTTCACCTAGTTCTCGAGCCCAAGAAACATGAAGTAAGTAACATACACATATACATACAAATTATGTGTTATACTTGTACGTGTACATGATACTTGTAGAAGCCCAATAATGGCCCTACATTCTACACCAATAATTCACATCAATAACTTTACTTCACTATAAAAACAGTTCGACTCGGGGGGTAGAGGTCATTCATCTTCCATGGCTTCCTCGATGCCTCGTCCAGAGCACATCCGATCTTTCAAGTGCTACTTGAGCTACAACGATCTGAACGAATGCGCTAGAAATGGTATTAATCTTGATCCATGGCTCCAATCTAAAGCTGATGGTCTTGCTAGTGCTTGCAAGAAGCTCACTCGTGTTGTGGTCCACATTTACTGGCTTCCTGATCAGGAGATCTATGAGCTGAATAGCATCACGAGCTTTGGTGTTGATGATGAGTGAATCTGTATCTGCTAAGGATATAATAATGACATGAGTACCTATGAACTAGTATTACACTCAATGTTATCAGTGATGACTACTGTATTTGTTTATGATATAATAATGGTATGAGCACCTATGAACTATGTTTTAAAAGCATACACATATCCATACGAAAGATGTATTATACTTGTATGTATACAACAATCTTATACACACGCAATAATGGCGGTAAGTCTACCCCAATAATTCACCTCAATAATTCTACTTCACTATAAAAGCTTCTCACTTCGGGGCTAAAGTTCATTCATCTCCCATGGATTTTTTGCCTTCATCAGTTCACCACATCGAGGCGATCAAGTGCTCAATGAGCCACTCTGATCTTGTTGGTTGCCTAGACAGGCATCTTCTTCTTGATCCCTACCTGCGAAGAAAAGCTTTGGGCGCTGAGATTCGTTGCCCTGCGTCAATTCGTGTTATGATCCATCTGATTTGGCTTCCTGAGCGCATGAGCTATGAGATATCAGGGATCACTACTACAGATCCTGAAGATGAATGAATCACCTGTTCAACATGTTATAGTGTAAGAGCTCTTGTGTTAAGATGAAAAATGTAAGACGTAATGAATAATAAATAGTCTATTGTAGTGATGTTATGGATAATAAATAGTCTATTGTGAAATGCTTTAATGTACCTGTAAGACTTAAGTTTCATCTCCATCCTCAGATGCCTCTTTAGCAAGCAATTCCTGTAGCTGGATTCCTACAGTAGCAGGTATCACAACCAATAATGGCTTTGGTTCCACAAACCAAGCATAGTCTATCATTTTGAGAGGCTGATAACGTGGTCTGTCATTAGGATTCGACCTCCATTTTTTATTCCAGCAGTCCCGATACTGTTGAGCGTACGGGGTGCCTTTCCTAGCCACAGGCTCCCACCAAGAAACAAAAACCTCGTTATAATGAGGGGCAATGGGATCTTGTATTGGATCCTCTTCCGCATACGCTACCCATGTAGGACATGCATCTGCTGGTCTTACAAGAAGAAACATACCTTTATGTACATCTTGGTATGGATCAAATATTTCCACTGCATTCTTGGGTTTATCCTTAGCAGGTCCAACGAAGCCAGTTGGAGCGTCATATCGATCAACCTGAATAGATTCAGGCCCGTCAAGCACAACTTGCCTTGTGCGAGGCCAGAAGTTCGGAATTTCTGCATTGCCCGAGGGTATTTCACCTAGAACACGCATCACTTCGCACCAGTAGTCTATGACCTCGTTCATGTAGGTATTGGACCACGAGTTCACACCAGCCCTGGAGATATTAGCCCAATGCACCATGTACTTCGCAATGGACGACCTCAATGCTCCTATGTCTTTGAGACTTGCATATGGCTTAACGGTCTTGGGCGACCCAGTCGGTATCATTGAGAAACCATTGTCATCTGCTTTCCACATCCGAATACCCTTCTCTGGCAACCATTCTCTATGACTAGGTCTATCTTGTAATACATTACTGGCCATCCATCATTCATGCAAAACTTAAACAATAAGGGCTCCAGGTGACCTACCAAACGATCCTTCTTATCAGGAATGTATCCTTCGACGAAACCCTTCCAATCCGGAACCTCGGCAACAAGATATGGGGTGGGTGCCTTCGTGCTACATTCTCGGAACAGTTGCATTAGTTCTGGAAGAGTTAGAGCATCAGACCTGCGCATCAACGTTGAATAGTTACCGAATAGTGCATCAATGTCATCATGAGTGTGGCCTACCATCATGAAGCCCAGCTGTATCTGATCAAATACACCCAACCACACAAGATAGGATAGATAAGAGAAGAGATATCTGTTTTTATTCTGCCCAGCGCAATTGTCTAGTTGCAAGTATAGTCGCCTAGGTAACATCTTAAGTTGCGATGCTTCCTTAGCAGGTGCTACAAAGTCTTGCCCAGTGCAGTTGCCTTTTTTGGTCCTCAACCCCGCACTGTTGAGGAGTGCACTGACCCACATGCCCTGAGGACGTCCTTCTTCTCTCAAGTGGCCCCAATTATCTTCGGAAGTATCCTCTAGTGTTTTGATAGCATGATTCAAGGAACCAACATGAAAGTTTGAATCATCCTTCCAAAGGTCTAGTGAGAAATGTCCCAATGCACCTGTGCCATGGCCATGCATCAGTGCACCAGTCACACTAACTTTCAAGCGTTCACCTCTCCATACTGACTTTGCTAGTTTCTCTAGTCTTGGAATCATGGTCTTGTTTTGGTCCATTTTATCATGTATAATGGTAAGCGCCTGTTCTGGTGATCGATGGGACAGAGCTCTCCATGACCAGTACAAGCTCCTACAAGAGATCTGGGCAGTCATGTGTGCCTTCCTTTCAATCTGCAACTCTCTTCTCTCCCTTGGATCTCTTGTCTTTGCCATTTTTTCTTTGATTACAATACATGTGTTGCACTTAGAGAAAGCTATCCTTTTAGCTATTGCAACCTCGTTATGATCCTGCTTCCACCCACGTGAAAATGATGAGTGAGAGACCTGCTTGCCTGTCATCTCCTTCACATTGGCGTTCACCTCATGAAGAATGTCCTTCTTGGTTAGAACAGAGGGGAGCCTCTTCACATTCTCTCTTACACCTTCAGTACTAATTTTCGATCTGTGGGGCATTGTCTCAGCGTTCTCATCTATATACATAGACAGCACGGCCTTCCCTGCTAGAGTGTGAGACCTTGGTTTTTTCGTGCCCATGTTCCCATGTTCAGCAACCCTGTGACCAGCAAGGAAAAGTTTTCGCCACTTATAGAAAGTGGACATTGGAATACCATATGCTATATGCCATGCTTTCACACAAACCTGCTTGTTATTTAGCATGAGCATCTTCACCTGTCCGTTCTCTGCACAAACATCTAACATATTAAAAACAAATGTGGTCCTCTCTGAAGCAGTCAAGTTCCAGAAGAAGGTACGCATGCTACTAATCTCTGCAGTTGAGAAGTTTGCGCAGCATCTTCTCATACAACAAATCGAAGATTGAAAACCTAAAATGGAAGCTGCCATGATCTTTCTCTGGGCTTTGGTCACACCAGCTTTACGTGGAGTCCGGTTCACCATTCTATACATCCTTTTGGGTGCCTTTTCGACATCAATTTGCATGGCATATGGTTCTGCTTCAATGACTGTCTCTCTGACAATCTTTATAAGTGTGGACACAGCTACATTGTCTACTAACACCAAGGCATTCGACCACTTCACCAAATCATGCAACTGCGGCATCTCAGCACAAGCTTGACACCTCATTGACGGTCTTTCTGGCATGGGGCATAGCTTCATGACGGTGGCAGCTAGGAAGTCATCACCTAATCTGGTATCAGCAACTGCTTGATTAGGATCGGTGAAGATGATCACACCGAAGCCATAAGGCATATCACAGCATTCATGCAAAAGTGTGCAATTCTTCTCGACAAGTTCTTCCCTGGAGATACCACCATGACGATGTACTGAAGCAGAGGAGTCGTGGGATCCTCCAACGACAACCAATTCAGCTTTTTTATCTGTCCAGGCGGAGTGGAGACGGCAGTGTTATCTTCAAGTGCAGTCACGTCTCTCTCGGGCCACAGGATGAAACTCCCTCTGGACTCTGCAAGTATTGCAATCTCGGGTTCCGGATAAGGCAACGGAATGCTCCCATCGAGAATGACCTCAACAGACACTACAGTGAAACCCTCGGGCAAGGGCAAGTTATGGTGCTTGGTGAAGTTGTGTAGCCGAGCCTCTGCCACCTTCGACCCATTGAATAAAATGGACCTCAATTGCTCCATTCTGTCATGTAAAGAAAAAAAAATGTTGTTAGAAATCGCGGAGGCGATTTCATGGAACACTATTTGCCAGTATTGTGGCGGCATTAGTCAACGTACCTAAGAATTGCTGCGTTAAATTGCCACTGCGATCTGGCTTAGCACTGATAGTCCACAATACTGCCACTAATGAGTGCTCTATTAAAACGCGTGCTCTACGAGTGCTCTATTAAAACGCGTCCGCGATCCGATTGAACAAAAAATAGCTTCAAATATATGCGGAATTGTCCTAACCTTCTGTAGTAAAATGAAGTGTTTTAGCAAGGTTCCATCAAGTTGCGAGTTATCTAACGTGATCAAGCAACTTGCATTTCCTCCATGTGGCAAGGAAGTTCATAGAAAAATAACAGACCATTACTGACATGTAGCTGAATGGAATTATCCTGGACGGCATTGAAGACAAAGAAGAGGTTGGAATTAGTGTAGACAGACCTACTGAGGGCATATGTCAATGGATTAATTCTAGACAAATCTATTGAACGCATAAAAGAGTTCATGGTAAAGATCACTGTAATTGAAGAGTAGCCAATGAAACTCGTGCAACATATCATCTAGACGAACAATACTGTCCCCAAAAGTAGGAGAAAGCATTAGTCCATTCAGAAATTTTAGAACCATTAAATCAATTTATGGGACAGAACAATGCAAGTTAAGTCAGTGGTTTATCATTGAATTGATGCAGATGAACACTACTGTCCCGAAAACAAGAACAATGCCATTGCAGAATAAAACAAGAACAATGCATATCAAAGCATACAGTGGACATCGATTCTTGCCTGTTTTGGGCACTTAGATGTCGATCAAATGCAAATTTTCGTCGAGCGCCACCAGCCGCCTCCCTTGCGCCTCTGCAGAAATCTCCCGAGCCACTGCGTTTGGAATGGGTGTGAAATTGTTTGGAATGAGGAGCTTTTGGCGGGGAATGAGAAACTGCCTTTGGCGGGGAAATTTGATTTCTAAATTCAAATCAATGTCCTGTTGTCAGTGGCATAATTCGATGGGCAATTCCTGTCCTTGTCACCGTACATTCGGTTCGTGCCAAATTCCGAAAGCCGCAGGCTGTCCCCATCGGACGGATAACTTAATTTTGACAGTTATTCTCTTTCCACGCGTAATTTCACGCCAACTGCATTTATGTCAGACGGGTTTATGACAGGACATTAAGGACAGGGCATAAGGTATGATGCCTTTGTCCCTTCCGCCATCAGAAATAAATGCGCCCACGGAATTAAATGCGTCGTCGACAATAAATGCGCCGTCGGAAATGAATGCGCACGTGTGAATCTGACACGTGCAATTATGACGGGATCTTTATGGCGGGACATTCATGGCGGACGTCTCCAGCCTACTTAAAGGCTTTTCGCGATTTTTTCGAGTCAAAGTTTTCCTCCGCCTTCGAAATTTCTAGCGCCTTCGACAAAAAACAGCGCCATCATGTCTCGATCTTCTGCCCTCAGAGAAGGTAATTTCCGCGCTTTTTTTCAGCACTGGTCCTTTGACACCATTTCGTACTTTAAATTTCAATGAAAAGAGGTCGAAAGGATCGCGATTGCGATGTTATTGATCTGTAGTTGTATTAGTTTAAGGTTTAAAGTGCTCAAGGAAATCGCGGCCGCGATTTCCTTGACTTGTCTAGTAATAAAGCTTGCTTCCATTGCTTGCAAGGATCGCAGTCGCGTTCCTTACCAGCTCTAATATTAAAATGTTAGTTGCATATAGGCTCTCAGAATACATGTCGTAAGCGTCTTCTATAATAATATTGCTTCCAAGGATCGCGGTCGCGTTTCTTGGAAGCTCTTTTTTTTGAGATGTCTATTGATATCTAGTTTTCATTTTCTTCGTGCAGCACTTGACCTTTTCAGAGGTCCAAATGTTGAACCCATGCGAATAGTAACTCCTGATAAAAGTCGGAGGTGGTGCATGGAGATTGCCCAAGCCATACCACATATCAAGGGAGACTGCAGGAAGGACCTCTGCCTCTTCTTGAGGACCGGTAAGGGGCCGGACGACTTTGAACAGATGGGGATCATCGTAGCCATGTGGGAGGGTACGAAGAATAATGTGCAGGATGCCATTATATGTAGTGTTGAGGACACACAGCAGTTGCAGTTTGTGGAGTACATCCTTCGATGGCAGAACTACGACCCGTCCATCATGACCGCAAGCAAACACAACAAGCCAGCTAGTGGCAAAGGTGTGCCAACTAGTGCAAAGGGCTTTGGTTGGATTCTGCCATCATATGATTCCTTGTCTCTCTCTGGTATTAAGTGCAACAAAGATCTCCTCGTGGGCTTCAGCAAGTGCAGAAAGGGATTGTCAGCAGATAAAAAACCTCCTTCTTGTGCCTTAAAGGCTACTAAAGACAACAAGCTACCCTCGCGTATGGATACAAACTGGTTGCGTGCAGTTGCTAAGAAAAGGAGTGTTGTTCCATTAGCTGCAGTTGGTGAACCATCTGCACCGAAAGATCCAGTTATGACTTGCTCAGCTAATCCAATATCTTCAGTAGTTGTAGATCCTACTGCTCCGAAAATGCTCATGCCTCCCCCTATAGTGCCTCCCCCTATAGAAGAACCAGTACAGAAGAAGACAAACATTTTCAAGATTAAACTTCGGCAGCTAAATGTAGATGATAAGGACCAGCCTTCTACATCATCTACACCTACCTCATCAGGTGTTCCAACTGCCACTTCAACTGCATTAGCTTTGCCTTCTGAAACTCGTATGCCTGAGGAACTCAAGTTCAACCCTGCCGAGGAAAAGAAACTTGCGGAGCAAACATCACAGAAACTCGAGGAGTTCAGAAAATTTTATCCAATGGAAGTGAATTGGTTCACAAAAGTAAGTATCTTCGACTGCGAGACAGCTCCAGCGACAATGACGCACAGATATCGTTCAAACGACCATGTGCAAACTCTAATAAGGAGCTTTAAGAAGTGCCCTACGGAGGTTCTAACACCGGCAGATGTTGTCCCTTTTGATCCCATCACTAAGTAAGTACTTTGTATATATACATTATTGTGAGGTTTTCATTTGCTAAAATATTTTGTTTTCCAGGAAAATAATAACTTGGTCGAGACCTGAGGATCTTCAAAACAAAAAATTTTACATTGTTTCTGGAAACCACAGCATATTTGCTGCTCATATCCTCTGCTCTGTAATGGGGAGCATCGAACAACGGATGGAATTTGCGAAAGTGTACGCAAAGAGAAGAACACGGGTGCTGAATGGAAACCTGTCAAACAGGGAATATATTCAATTATCTATTCAATGCAACGACATAATTGCAGACTCCGTGTACAGAGAGCCACTTGTGGAGAAGCTTCAACAGCTTCGTAATCAGCACAAGGCTTTCGGATGCCCTCCGCAGGGTCCAACGGGCACAGCAGTCACATCAGCTTGGAAGGTAAGCCTATTTACTTTTTGCTGAAGCAGATCGCGGGCGCGATCCTAAAGAGCATTTTATTGCAGGATTTTGTCCAGATAGCCACTACGACACTCAAGGTCAAAGAACTCAAAGACGAAAAGCAGTTTCTATTCATGCACGACGAACCATGGGCGAAGTTCATGGAAGTTGTAAATAAGTGGGCAGCACGGAAGCTATCGGATGATCATGGAGAACTGCCAGAAAAGCCCACAAAAGATTTTTTCAATAAAACATTTCTCAGGTACCTTCGTAGCATGAACAATGCGGACAGCTTATGGATGAGATCCTTTTGGGTTAGACATATTTAAAGGTGCAATCTGGTTATACCAGCAGGCATGAATGTAAGTAGAGGGCCTTGGACATAAGAACTCTGACATTGATGCACCGTGAGGTACTATCCTATGCCAACTGCTTGTTAGATAAAAAATACGGCAGTATAGAGGAGCTCGTGACAGAATTCCCTGAACTCAATGAAGAGAGGATACTTGATATAGCAGGTATGGATTTTGATTATATCAAGGCCAACTATAATAAGGATCACGTTCAGGGAAATCTTTCCACTGTTTTCCTGGAAGCTTTACTAGCTATACTCAAACCCGAAGAAGCAAAGAAGCAGAAAGAAAAGATGAACATTGTTAAAGCAGTAACAAAATCTGGTGTTCTTGTGCGGGGGCAAGTATTGGAAAATGCCACCATGGTTTTTATTGATATGCGCCGTTTCAGCACTATATGGGAAGTACAAAAATACACGGATCTTTTCAACAGGATTGCAAGCATGACAACTGCAAAAGTGTATCACATCGTCATGCTCGTGAGATCAGTCCACTTGCCAAACTGCTTATACAGCCAAACTCAAATCCAGGGCTCTTCCCATGTGTCCACGGGTGCTTATGAGGAACAGGGCTGGGTTAGCAAGAAAATGATAAAGGAATTTCAATACTACGTCACACATGTGACGATCAATAGAAGTGACGTTCGTATCTTACCTGTGCAACCCAGATTGGAGCTGCGTCTAACTCAGGGGACCAATGCCCCAAGAGGCACACCTCTACCAAAGTATCCAATGACAGGTAATGAGGAGGTGGACGCCAAAACAAAGAAGAAATACCTAGAATACTTCACAAGTAAGCCAAAGTTTTCATGGGCAGCTATGGAAGGGGATTTTGTTCTGAAAGGCCAGGCTAAAACGTCGTATATCTACGCCATGGCGAAGGAATTGGTTCCCGATGATGGTGCTGTTATTGACTTCTTTTCCGCGGGGACTGCTTCTAGAGTTGCTCTGATGCAAGGGAAACGTAGCGTTTCTTTGGAGTATGATGACAAGGTCTGCAGGTTTTTGAGATCGTTCTTCGAGACCTTGGAGAAAATGGCAAGGCCACCCTATGAAGAACAAGAAGAAGAACAGAAAGTAAACCCGGACGCAGAAAACATGCCAAACATCAAAATCACTCAGGAGACGGATCTGAGTAACATGGAAGTGATCCTGGACCAGTTAGATCAGAAAGGCTTTGAGGAGAGGCTGGCGGAAACACGGGCTCTTATAGAGAAGACAAAAAAAGACACCGATGCACTTGATAAGACATTTGAAAAGCTCGAGGTCTTGAATCAAAAGTTTGATATGGTAATGCCATTAGTAACTGGCATGATCAACAAACAGTCTAGCCAGTTTGAATACGTTGATCCCTTAGAATCTGAGACTCAGTTTGTAGACCCAGAAAATATCGAAGTAACCAAGAGAAGGAAATTAGTAGATACGTCCGAATATAGTACTGAGCTACGGGGGGAATTGTTGGATACACAGTACTCAGGGCGTGTGCAGGATGTCGCCGATGCAATGGATGTAGAAATTCCTTCGGTTACAGGATATTCGGAAGTGAATCTCTCACAGACCCTTGCTTTGGGTAAGGCACATACAGATAGAATGGCCAAGGAACTTGGCATTGCTCCAGAGTCTGTGAAAGAGACTCAAGAGTATGTGAAAGAGACTCAAGATTAGTGAAGTTTTCTCGCTTTTTTTGGATGTGAAAATTCATGTGAAATTTTGTAAAAAACTACTGCTCTTTTGAAGGAATCATTATTTTCTTACATCTTTTTACTGTATAGAAGTACTGACCTTGTGTATTATTATCCACTTGTGTACTGACCTTGTGTATTACTGAACTTGTCGGGAAGATCGCCATCGCGATCTTCTCGACATGTTTAGTCATTTGAAAATGATATTAAAATGTTGCCATAAAGCTTATAATTAGCTCTCATGCCTTGCTTATCTGGTCAAAAACATCGCCATGGCGATTTGCACGAGCACTGACAGCATTATAGCTGTTGAATGTTTTGTGTTCCAACACAGTGAAGGCAGCCCCATAAGTGCTTTTCCCGCGGATAAAAATAATGCGAGCAAAAACTGTGCTCTTAGTCATTGCAAATTGCTTAACAATAACAACTTTTTCTATTCTAGGACGCTACTGCGACCTATTTCGTCTTGATCGAGAAAACCAAATTTCTCTAATTAACGAAATCATGCTTAATCACATGTAGGTTGACATTGCCTATGTAGAATCACCCAAAAGATATAGTTGGTTTGCCTAAATCAAGCACATATGAACTATCTCCAGGACTTAGGTCATGTGCTTTTCATAACATTGTAGTGGTTTTCTCTAGCACAACAGGCAATGCTCTTTCTGTCATCGTCCCAATTAACTTGTAGCTGTAAGCTTTTAGCTTCACAGTTCTACCATAGATTTGATGCTAACATATGCACCTCTGAAATAAATAGATGCATTACCAGGCTCTCTTTGCTCAATCGCCTTGAAAATCTTAATAAAATCAGTGACACAGGTTGAGCTTCCAAGGCATAGCATTGAAATTAGGCCAGAAATGTCCTTTGAACCCTGTTGTAAGTACAAAACCATGTTGAAATGGAAGGATTGAAGTGTATTGCAAGGTCTTATATTTGACAGTATGGTTGAAATATTTTTATGTTCTGGGAAGACATTAAGCCCAAACAGAAACCTTAATTTCAGTTTCAAGCTGACATTTTTATATATTTGATCAATTATGTCCTGAACAAAGTCCCAATCATTAATCGGCATTGCTAACCTGCTATTTTCACAAATTGCCGGGGTAAATGATGGCTCCAAAATGACCGTCAGCAAAATCATAAAATAGCAAAAGTAGAGTAATTGGGTATAATCTTGAATTAGCTCAGTGTTTCCTTTAGCAATAACTTGGTCAAAGTTTTCCAATGCCAGTTCACTATACCATCTTCTTGAGACATCGTACTGTTGATTCCATGTTCTTAGATGCTAGTGAAATGTATATTTCAATATTTTGTAGCTATAAATCATGTGTTCCGCCTCTCAGTACTCTATATAAAAAGTGCATTACTTTACGAAACATTTGGTAGTAGAAATTATGCAGTAAAAAATCAAAACTTAAAAATAGACTCTTGTCCTTCTGTATATTATCTCTGCATCCAAGACAACAATATACACTAATAGCAAGTAGGAAAGCCTTAGTGAAGGCTTTGGGATCCATTCCTGTAATTGCTTTAGCAAGAGTTGTAGAAGCGTTTGTATTCATTCCTGTATATCTCTGTTGAACTTCATATTTAAGGACGAACACGTATTAAAGTTCTATATTGCCATCCATCACTTTTGAATTCTCAAGGGCCATTTCAGATGACTTTGAGACCATTGCTCCGTAAGCCGAATATCCATCTCTTATAAATGACAGAATGGCATAGACACAAAATTAAATCATTGGGAGCTCTAGAAGTGAACTCACATGCTATAATCCAAGGAGAGGATCAGTTGGTAAGGCCGAGAATGTCTGGAGCAGATGGACATGATATGGTGGCCATAACTGAACCGGATTCAGTAGAAGCGACAACTTCACGCTTATGCATCATTAACTAGTTTTTCCTTATTTCAATGTAGGAGCAGCAGCACTGGCACTTGTAACCTAAGCTTTTGCGATGCAGGCTCCCAGTGGGAATATATTTTCACCTATCGCCCTTCTATAGCTGGCCCTTCTATCTTCACAAAGCAGAAGCCATTTGCCCATTTTTGGCGTCAAATCCTTCATACAGACCGTTTATAATTGTCATTGCATTAATGACACTGTATCTTTATACGGTTTCAAGGTAGGTCAATGTTGAACATAGTAGCTTTAATAAAAGAGTGTTTTATTAAAACAGTGTTCTATAGACAAAGTTTGTTGGCTTTACTTTTAGAGGATATGGGCGGTACTCGAACAAAAAATGTTGATGTTGTATGATGTGCTTGAGGATATTTGCTCCATGATGTTTACATGCGTGTTCCTTTATGTATGTGTTTTGATTCTCTTGAGCCGTGCAATCAAAACACATATTGTCATATTGTCGTGCTTATCGATTCATTACATGACCATGAGAGACTTGACAGAAAGACAGAAAGGCAGCATGTCAAGACTTTATGGATAACGTATGTTTCTATAGTTTTGCACGTATGCGGCTCAAGTAGCTTCCGCCAGGCTTGCTGCTTCTAATATCTCGCAAACTATCTATTTCATTTGCTATTTTTCATCAACTCATCCAAGTGTGATGTCATGTTTGTTTTTGGCCCCGAAGGGGCAAAATTTTTTTTAACCTATAACACAAACCATTACATTACACGCCTTAAAATTAAATCCCCCCTTAAACCCCCTTTTGTTTGGGTGCATATTCACACGGGGGGTGACGTAGGGCAGCGAGAGCCCCTGTAATTATGTTTGGCACGTACAAAATCAACACCATATAGTACATTGCCTGAAATCTTATAGTATTTTGCAAATCTTGTTATATAGTATAACAAATTCTATACATCTGTACCCCACAAACGAGGAACTTTGTGTACGGTATAGATTAAGGAATAAGGGATGAATATGCCTATCCAACAGCTCTCGTTGCCCGGAGTCACCCCCCGTGTGAATATGCACCCAAACAAAAGGGGGTTTAAGGGGGGATTTAATTTTAAGGCGTGTAATGTAATGGTTTGTGTTATAGGTTAAAAAAAATTTTGCCCCTTCGGGGCC
Source organism: Isoetes taiwanensis (assembly GCA_021234155.1). Lineage (NCBI taxonomy): Eukaryota > Viridiplantae > Streptophyta > Lycopodiopsida > Isoetales > Isoetaceae > Isoetes > Isoetes taiwanensis. The sequence goes on from JAJEKV010000018.1 coordinate 7,154,306, forward strand.
AAAAACAAACATGACATCACACTTGGATGAGTTGATGAAAAATAGCAAATGAAATAGATAGTTTGCGAGATATTAGAAGCAGCAAGCCTGGCGGAAGCTACTTGAGCCGCATACGTGCAAAACTATAGAAACATACGTTATCCATAAAGTCTTGACATGCTGCCTTTCTGTCTTTCTGTCAAGTCTCTCATGGTCATGTAATGAATAGATAAGCACGACAATATGACAATATGTGTTTTGATTGCACGGCTCAAGAGAATCAAAACACATACATAAAGGAACACGCATGTAAACATCATGGAGCAAATATCCTCAAGCACATCATACAACATCAACATTTTTTGTTCGAGTACCGCCCATATCCTCTAAAAGTAAAGCCAACAAACTTTGTCTATAGAACACTGTTTTAATAAAACACTCTTTTATTAAAGCTACTATGTTCAACATTGACCTACCTTGAAACCGTATAAAGATACAGTGTCATTAATGCAATGACAATTATAAACGGTCTGTATGAAGGATTTGACGCCAAAAATGGGCAAATGGCTTCTGCTTTGTGAAGATAGAAGGGCCAGCTATAGAAGGGCGATAGGTGAAAATATATTCCCACTGGGAGCCTGCATCGCAAAAGCTTAGGTTACAAGTGCCGTCGCCGCTCCTACATTGAAATAAGGAAAAAACTAGTTAATGATGCTTTGCAAAATAGCGAAAAAAAGCTCTAACTAAAAGTTCATGGGAGCACACAACCATACATATTCAGCTCTGCATAGAAGAAAATGTAGTACCATCTCCTTTAGAACTTGTTGTTTCTTCAGAACTTGTTGCTGCAAAAAATTCAGAGCAAATAGCATTAGTAAATTGCATATGTTGCCAATAAATAAATGGAATTGTAGAGCTGTGAATCCCAACCCAACAACAATCAAATAACAATATGCTAGTACTAATCGCCGCCCATTCTTTGAATAAAATTCCACCTAGATTCATTTTTAGTACCTCGGACCCGCCAAGCTAATGGAAGACAGTAATTTTGTTAATGGTTTATGGCTACCTGATCGTAAGTACTGGCCAATTGTAACCATTGCCCTCTTGCTTTATACTATATCATACTGATTGAATACTACAATAGAAATTTTCAGGGAGCAAGTCTCTATAGCTCACAACAAAGATTTTCATCGCCATTATTGCCTTCCAGGCTAGAAAAGGCAGAGCACACATTAATAAATGATTGTTGCATCTCACAAATTCCTACTGGAGAAGTCCGCCTATAAAACTTCTCGTCCCACAACACTCAAGATGGTTACGCACCTTGCTTTTGAGCCTCACACCCACATCATGGATACTTACAGAAGAGATTCATCTCCAGGGTATCAGAAGCTTTTGAGCTTCCGGGGTCACATTAGATATTAGACCAAATCTCAAACCACTTTCTGTTGTCTTCAATCTTTTTTCATCACTTCCATAAATTCACCAAAGTGATTGTGTAAAAGCAGAAAGCGAAGGCCCATGCAAAGGCAATTTCAAATCTGTGAGTTAAATCCATGTTACAGAAAGGGGGGGCAAGGTTATAGCCATAGCCATCCCTGTTTACGTGATTTGAAGAGATCTTAAATAAACTGTTTGATTTGTTTGCCTGGCAGAGACTATCTGAACTGTGCGCCATCTGCATTTCAAATATTCTTTCCCTGAGTAAATTGGTTCAAAAGATTCTGCTAGACTTGTAATAGAAAGAGCATTATCAGCCCTAAATCGGATGGGGACATTTTCGTTTTACAGCCCCCCCTCTTAACGTGGCACAGATCCACACCATACAATCTGAAAATCAAGGGCCCAGATGCATGCCACGTCAGAGGGGGCTGCAAACCGAAAACTAGCCATCGGATGTACAGTCTTGATCATGTTGCCCTAATAGAAAGAGCATTATCAGCCCTAAATCGGCTGTACAGTCTTGATCATGGCGCAGATCCGACTGGTGGCAAAATGCCATGATCACCAGTGCCACAAGAATAAATCCTTTCGCCATCGAGACGAATTTGAGACGAATTTCTATCTGAGACGAATTTGGCTGTGCAACCATCGACTCTGTTGGTGCACGATAATTTGTAAAGCAAGAAACCCTAAAAATAGTTGTTTATATCTTTATCTTCATGAACACTTTAACTTAGGGTTAGAAAATCACATGCACAAAAACTTAAATCACCACCATGCAATTCTTTTTCTCATAAAAAATCGACGGTTAAGAAAGGGATGCGCTCTAGAAATACTCTTTCGTACATCCACACGGATACATCCACAAAATCATAGTAAAACCATAATAAAAAGCGTATAAAAATCACAAAGGTAACCCCCTGTTATTATGCTACATATTCAATATGTAAGGTGGATTTTCCATGTCCATCTTTAATCTGAAGGACTTGAGAATAGACTATCCGACAACTTCACGCTTATGCGTGCATACTAATCAATATGTAAGGTGGATTTTCCATGTCCATCTTTAATCTGAAGGACTTGAGAATAGACTATCGCCAAGAACTAGCATGGCCATCTTTTTTAGCCGCGACGATGAAGCGTGAGCAGAGCTGTGGTTGTGGTTATTGGAGATCAAATAAGGCTGTCGGTTAGATGGTATGAACAGCAGCGGGGCTCACCCAGCAACAGGGGTTGGTCAGTTTTGGCATATTCTAGGTATTCCTACTATATACCTACTAGAAAAAGTGCCCAGCGTTGCTGGGCTTTTCATTGGGATTAAAGTCAAAAGTTAATGAAGATATGATTGAGAACGTCTTGGTGCCATGTGTAATACATATGATCTTTCATGATGTATAGTCGCATGCATAACCTATAAGCAGCTCATTGGCTACATGTGAAAGTGTTCCATCCAGCTCAACATCCATATTAAAGCCATCTATGTCATATCCTCCATTTTGGCATGACCTATGAACAACCCATCGGTTACATGCAAAAGTATCTTAGTACTTATTTTAACATAGCTGGCATGCCCCTAGTAGTTGCCAACTGACCATCATGAGAAATAGATATTTTGGATTATGGTAGTCTAAGGTGGTCTTTGGTGGGCATTATCTTAAATCCTTTAAACGATGTCAAAACAAAGTACGTATAGAGAATGACCCCAGTAGAGATCGGTTTGAACCACAACGGCATGGCGTAGTTGCATATAATTGTATTTGATGTAAGCTTCCTCAACAAAATGAACATGTCACTCTATCAAAAGCTTATATGCTAGCGTTGTTCCCCGATGAATACGTAATACTTGCCACAAAATGATTCTATGACCACGAAATTGAAATTAGCCCCTTTTTCCACGACCACAGTGTCTTATTTTTTATTAGATTTGGTTGGTCCAAGTCAGCATTTAAGACATGACAGTTTTTCCACGGCAATTTTTACGACATGTCGTAAAGCTCTTCCGTACAATGTTGCAGTCTCATTTATTCCGGGGGATTTCCCCCGCTAGCTCTAGCAAAGTCTTCTGTACAATGTGACCACAGAGCTTTACAAAATGCTCACATGTGTAGTCTTAGCTAAAGTAACAAAAGCCCAAAACACCTTTGGTTTCTTTTGTTGAAGCAACCCAAAGGCCAAACTATTACCTTCATTTAATTATTGAAAGCTTGATGGTGAAATAACATCATCAATCTTCAAAATCTTCACAACTTGGCTTGCAAGCAATATCTACTGCTTTTTACCAATTAAAGTTCCAAAAACATTTTTGTACCCTCGTATCATTTGTTCCAATATTGTTGCAATCTATGTTATGGGTTGTTTCCTGAACCAATAAAAAAGCTTTGGTGAATATAATGAACTCACAGATATGTATCACTTATAAAGAACATTCTTTTACCTTCAATTGTTGAGCCTTTATAGCCGTCAAAGTGTCAATGGACTGCAAACCACTATTTTCGACCAACGCCATAGGAACCGCATCAGCATCCATAAATGCCCTCACATCATACTGTCAAAAAGATAGGTATTAGATATCCATAGGTGCCTTGCATGATCAGAAACAAATCTACAATCTCACCAAATATATTTCAAAAAATCTACAATATCACCAGATCTATTTCAAAATGTACTTATATGCAAATAATCTAATAAAATATCATATGATTACTCATAGAGATTGATGTTCTTTCAAACCCTTGTTTGCCATTGATTAAGTGTCTGCAAGAATTGACAGTAACCCAATATATGTGGGTATGATGAAGGCAATTAGAAACATGACAGAATGTCAAAGGGGGACACATGCATAATCTATACGTGGTTGCACATGTTGAGGCGTATAACAAGAGCTCTAATAATAGTAAACATACATGTTCAAGACCAGTAATCTTATCTGCAACAGCTTCAACTGTTAATGAACATGCTATTTCTGCACAACCACGTCCATATACAATTTCATAATGAACGGCACCTTTAAATTATGCCATTATTCTGCCAAAATTATAATGCAGAATAGGACTCTGTATTCTTAGGAGCGTTCACACTTTCCAGACTGCCTTTCTGCTTTCTTCTTCCGGCCCACCTTTGTGCTTTTTTCTTCCGAAATCGACCTACTTAAAAAACTTCCCACATTTGTGCTTTCTTCTTCCGGAAATCGGCCGATATGGCCCGCTTCCGGCGGCAGCAACATAAAATATCATTTCAAGGCATTGAGAAGAAGCAATTTCAAGCTTTCAAGCCGGAAGATTTCAAGCTTTCAAACCCGGAAGCTTTCAAGATTTCAAGCCGGAAGAGCCATATTGGCCTTTTCTCAAAATTTAAGAGCCATCTTGGCCTTTTCTCACATTCGGGACATGGTTTTGCACACGAATTGCTTCCTCGCCGCTTTTGCTCGGCAAAGAAAGGCGATGTTGCTCCATTGCCGCCGATTTAGTTGAGGACATTCTACAAAAAATACTCTGAATCATTCCTTTGTTTCTGGAGGCTAGGTTTGAATCGGACCTTTCAAAAACCCATCTTCTAAGCAAAAGTTTGGGAACTCTTCAATCGATTCTAAACCAAACTGACAGGTTGCATCATTTGGATAACATTTCTTGCCTGCAGACTGCGCTTGAAGGTCGGCTATGGCGGGTTCTAGAACTTCTGCAAGCTACGTGGCATAATCAGATAGGTGGAAATTTAAAGGTGTCGTTCATTACGTACTGTAATTGCCATTAGTCGGACATTCCGCCAGTAAAGGGTCCGGCGGCGCCGCCAAACTTCGGGGAACACTCAGCTACCCCGCTTGGCGGCCCGCGGAGCCCTTTACAAGGCGGAATGCCCCTCCTCATGGCAATTACCTAGTACATTATCGCGATTCCATGAAAACAGATTTTGGTCCGATATATCATTAAATATTATATGCAGATTCTAGACATTCACACTTTCCATACATATTGACAAGTGCAGTTCCGACATCCACAATAGGTGATTTTCTCTGGTTTTACATTTCTACCGCCATCTTTTGAAAGAGTTTAAGGGAATTACTTTCGTGCCCATGTTGCACATATGTTGCAAACATAGCATTCCACATGCATGCTTTCAAACATAACTTCTGCATCTTTCACACTTCCGCATTTCCCATACATGTTGATGAGTGCATTTTCCTCAAGAACATCAGTTTCAAGTTCAGTGTCAACATGCGTGTAAGTGCTTGCCTCTAAAGAAGTTGATGTTGAAGGATGAAAGTCAGTGGGAAGCATTGGCTCCTTTAGATATAATCTGCGGCCGCAGACAGCGGCAAAGACTTAGAATGATGGCTATTATATGTAGAAGGAAGTCCTACATCATTGCGTTGCAAGTTTATCTTAAGAGCAAAATTACAAGCACGCATCGCCATACCTGGCTAATCTCTAGTTAGAACAAACTTTGCTTCATGGAAAAGCGTTATCACGAGAATATATAAGATTCCAAAACGGCATGATAAAATTGATTAGCAAGCTTGTACCGTAAGGTACGCATGCTTCGTTCGTGTCGTAACACTAAGATTATAGAAGCATAAGCACCAAGAAATCATCGATAGATTTTGATCCATCCAACCATTAAGTCACCCATCTTACGTCCTTAACAAAGACCCTACAAATTTAAGCAAACAAATTGGAAGGCAAGAAACTTCACCGTAATGTGGCAATCAATTGACGTTGAAGGGCGATTTTTACTGCGGTCCGTTGTGCGGATAAGTTAGTGGGAAGCATCGGTTCCTTGCATATAATCTGCGAAGACGGGCTGCGGCGACTAGAATGATGGCTATTATATGTAGAAGGAAGTTCTACATCATTGCATTGCAAGTTTATCATAAGAGCAAAATCATCCCGGCACAAATGATTCTGAAGCCTACATCAAGCCGGCCCAATCGCCCACAAAGAATTACAGGAATCGGCAGGGGCAATAATTTTTTATTTCATATATTGTTACATTGCAATAGAATCAATCGGTATACGGCCAGCTCTCCGCTTTGAGAACATATATATCATGCTTTGGACTCCAAATCTTTGTCCTACAAGGCTACATCAAAAACCAAAGACTTGCAAAGTTGTAACCCCAAAGGCTTCTCTCATCAATGTAAACTTTACGAAAAACACAATGGAAATCAAATAAGCCATTTTCAAAAGCAAACCCATATCATTCTTTTGTGGAACCATTCTAGACAGATTCCTCGCAAGAAGCATAAGGCAAAGCATTTCACATATCCACAAAGGTATCAAACAAACAATATAAGACTGAATCTTATCTTGAATGATTTGCTCATGGATATGCCTACCTTGTTCTATAGCACCTATACGTCCACATGCCTTCATGATGTTAAGAATTTTTCTCTCAACGCCTTTAACTTCCGGATCCTCTAGAGTACAAGCAAGCATTGAAGAAGTGGAATATGAAACTTCGTTGATTGCTTCTTTCAAAGAAGCACAACCTCAATATCGATATTTTGTAGAGTAATCTTTGGGAGAAACCACCGGACCTCTACCTTTCTTTGCCCCTCTATATACAGTCTCTCAACTATATTAATAAATTCTTGCTTGTCTTTCAACGCCCAATTAATTTTGTTGTTGTTTCCGTTACCAAGATCAATCATGATATGTTTGTTGCGAAAAAAAAAATATACTTGTACATGGATCATAAAGCTCGTACATTGTGTTGAAATCGAGGCACCTCTGTAATATCCACCAGGTATATGGCGGCAAAATTCTTTATTGTCTCTCGCAATCGATGCCAACACGTCATCCATCCGCAAAAAATAAATGCAGTCTACCATTAAAGCCGCACAACTCAACAACCGAAACTCCACTCATTCGTAAACAGCAGATTTCAAGCAGTTGGCAACCGAAGTTTACATGAAGATAATGATAGGCTACGACATTATAAACCAATTAGATGACGCCATGATGAACGTTCTATAGCACCTATACGTCCACATGCCTTCATGATGTTAAGAAATGTTACTTTGTTTGGGTTGATCCCTTGATGGAGCATGCCTCCAAAACATCTTAAGGCATCGAAACCTTCATCATCTTTGGGTATACCCCGCAATCATCACACTCCATATGACAACATTCCTTTTGGTAAATTGTCAAAGATTTTGCATGCCTCCTCCAAGCTCATGCACTTGGCATATGTATCAATTAGAGTACTCCCAATAATAATATCGATTGAATCTTTGGCTTGGACTCAAACATTTGTTCCCATAAAACCTATTGAAAACAAAACAGTCTCCTATCCATTTTTCTGTTCTTCACAAATTGCATTGCATGAGAGGAAAAGAAAAGTTGAATAAGAACAACACATTTTTTATCTAGTGCTTCACCCCAAGTAGCAGATACTTAATTCTCATCTAATATAATCTAAGGCAAAGATGGATTATTGATTTCAAGGAGATACGGTAAGCAAGCGGGGCTAAAAATCACGCATTGTTTCGACAAACATTCTAGTCGATTGTAAAAAAGAGGCTTCACTTCACGGAGGTTCGAACCTCGATAATTTGGAGATCAATACCATGTTCTTCCGCCTCAACCTATGAGCAACGAATCCAGCCAATGAATTCCACAAATACAAAGAAGACAAAGAGCGGATGCATTGCACTGCTGGATCGGGGAAAAAAAATTCAACAAAGGGCAATGTAATTTCGTCCGTGAGTTTCCTTTTATGCCACCTCGGAAAAAATCATGCACAATACATGTGTTTTTCTCTTGAAACGACAAAGGGATAAACAAAGGTAGAGAAATGATCACGATATTTGCTGCTGCATTGCCATCCTACAAAGGAATAACCTCCATTGAACGCATACGGAGAAAACTCCTGCGAAAAAGAAAGAAGGTTTAAATGACAAAGCAAGTAAATACTTCGTGAGTCTTCTATTTAAGGTCGGATTTGCGAGCAAAGCCGACAACAACCTCGCTTATCCCATGATCTTTCTCTTAGCCTGGATATATGAAGAACGCTTTGTAGATCTGCAAAAAACATAACATACATCATAATATCATAGCCGTTATTTATGTGGAGGCGGATAAAAGATGTGGTAAGTAAGCCGTAAAGGTAAATAAGGTAAATAAGAGCGGACGTGTGAGATGTGCGTAAGAAAACCTTTACGCTTTGCCGCTTCACAAGAAAAACCTTCGCGATCCACGCCGCAGATAAAGCTTCTTTCAACTCCGACTTCTGTTTTGCATGCCTAAGAGACTCTTTGCCAAACGATTATTCATTGCACACCTTTCTAAGAAAATACTCCAGTCGATTGTGCAAAATGGTTTGCGGTTGTTTCTCTTAGTCTCGCATGCATCGATCTAGCAAAAAAAAAATGGCAAAATAATAACTAACTACTCAACGGCCCAGAATGAAAGTTGTGGGAAAAGAAATGGACGGCCGAGATGCTATGCACACACTACATTTTGCTTTTATTATTATATATAGAAGATTATATGCTAAAAATCCACACAAGTGAGGGTTTGCTTTAGGGACAACCCAAAAACTTGAAAATAGCCGTTATCTTTAGTCATTTGGCATAAAAGTGAGAACTTTCCATTTTCCTAACATATATAATGCAGTCTTATTTTTTGTTTGAGATATTAATATTTCTTTGAGCAGCTCTCGTATTGACACGTGGAGATGGAAGCTAAAGACTAAAAAAAAAAACCATGACGTCAATTTCTGGCCTTCCCCTTTCTTCTTTCTTGCTCTTCAAGCACGGCTCAACCAGCCGCCGGATCCCTGTGCCACTTCTCTGTGCCTTGCTAGAAAAGGAACAGAGACATCGGATGCAGAAATAGAGCAGTAATCAAGTTAGGATAGAAAGCTTTGCTTCGAAGCAAATGCTCTGCACCGTAAGTGTGAGTGATCTATGTTCGGCCATAGCTAGAAGCTCGTCGTCGCCATTTGAAAGCAAGGAGTTCTTGGAGTGTCGACTGGTTGAAACACCATACTTACATGGGGTTATTTATTCACTCTATTCTTCTGTTTTCGCTTAAAACCTCCAGCTAGCTTAGCACTTGCAGTTATGAATTTATGATTTGCAGGGGATGCCATGATGGTTTGCGGGGATGGATTTATTGTTGAAAATGTGAGTCATGTCATATTATAAGAAATTTAGAAAATTGTCATCTTATATTCATGAGAAGCAGTGGCAGCGAATATATTGTAGCTACAAAAACAACCTATGAGAAGCAGTGGCAGTAGGTTGTAAAGTAGTTGAAGATGCAAACGAATGCATATAAGTGCTTTATACATATAAGTGCTTTATGTGCTTTATGTGCTTTCCTAAAGCAGGTATGTGGGATAAATCGAAAGTAGCAAATTTCCTTAGCCAAGCCTGTGGGATATAGTTCAATAGACAACAGCCTCAGATTGGAAAGCATGAATGATGCCTTAACCGCCGGACAATTCTATTATAAGGTGAAGCAGAGCCTTAAAGAATGATTCGGGTCCAAGGATGGTTTGATCCGTCTCATATATGATCGAATGGAGGCAGTCAACATTGCTACAGGAACTCAGTCAATCCCTCTGCTACAGTGATCGTTTGCAATATTTTGTATTGGGATTTTAATGGTTGAAGAATTATATTCCAAGTTGACTAGTGCTTACTTGTTGGTTTTTGAAGATTGATTTGAGCAAGGAATTATTGACCATAATGTGGCTTCCTTGCTGGTGTGAAGGATATGATAGAAATGCTAATGGTATTGTGAAGCATAAATAAGATTTGATAAGCCTGAATTATCATAAGTGTGAAGTTGAATGACATCTTTGCTAGGATAAGATTAAACGTGTTGTCTAGTTCTAACAGTGGTATCAGAGCCAATAAATCCAGGAAAGCAAGATGTCTACTCGATTTGGAGCTAATCTCTTAAACTCCATAGAGGTCTTCAAAGGGGAAACAGGTTTCCAGATTTGGAAGCAAGGCATTCAGGAGGTGTTAGAATTTGAAAAATTATGGTACTTGATTGATCCTAATGTGGTTAATACAGCAGTCGTGGTATCTGGAGAAGAAGAATCAAGTACTTCAACCTCTGTTGCAGGTGGTGGAGCTAGAACAGCTGCAAGTGGTGAAGGTGGAACTAACTCTGGAACTAATGCAGCAAGAAGAGTCACTTCAGTGGCTAGCGTGGATGAGAAGGCAAGAATAATGGAAGCTCAATCCATAATATGCCAAAAGGTGGGGACAGCTATCAAGCTAAAACTCAGAGGTAAATCCCCTGCAGAAATGTGGAAATTTATGTTAGATAATTATGAGCAAAAGTCTTCCTCTCAAATAGATGCATTGGAAAAACAGTTGAGAAAATTAAAATTGTATGAGAAAGACAATATTACTGAATTTCTGGAAAAATTTGAATCAATAATTGCTGACTTAGAGGGAGCAGGAGTTGTGTTAAATGAGGACTATCAACTTCTAGCTATTTCTAGAGCAGTCTCTCATAATGCACAGTTAGCTACGTTGTTAAGAAATGTGGCTAAATCAAAAGAACATGCAATTAGAATGATCAGGACAGAATTTGAGCAGACCAAAGGAGATGATGAGGATGATTCAGAGGCCATGTTTGTCAAACAGAAAAAAGGCAAGAAGATGTTTAGTAAAAAACAAATTGGCCCATGCTTTAACTGTGATGCTTATGGCCACCTTAAAATAAATTGCCCTAAACTTGGAAAGGAAGTTATTTGTTATAATTGTGAGGGTAAAGGTCACATAGCAACCAACTGCTCAAGTCCAAAAAGAGGGAAAAGGAAGAAATTTGAAGGTAAAGGATCCAAGGCTAAGCCTAGCCTAAATATTGCTCGAGAAACAAGCCAAGAGGAAGATGAGCAGGATGAAGACATTGAGGTAAATATGTCTAAGGCTTGTTCTAAGATTAATACAAAATTTGACACTGATGCTCTTATCTTAGATTCAGGAGCTGAGAGATCCGTGACAGGAAGCTCAGAAATGCTAAAAAAATGCCAGAGAAAAGAAGGAGGACATGTACAGTTTGGAAATGGGGAATTAAGAAGAATTGAGAGTGCTGGAGTTCTGGAGTTGTTTGACCTAGAAGGCAAAGCTGTAAAGCTAAAAAATGTGTTGTGCATACCAGGATTGATAAGAAATCTTATTTCAATATGCCAGTTAGTTGATCTTGGCTATAAAGTGGTGTTTGAAAAACTTCATTGTAATATTTTTCTTGATAATAAAAAAATGTTTGTGGGAAAAAGAGTTGGAAATTTATATGGATTAAACAGACAACATTTGATGTCCAAAGATCAATTTGTTTGACTTATCCATCTCCTCGAAAAATTGGCATGAAAGATTATGTCATGTTAATCCTGCTACAATTGAGGTATTAAACAAGGAAGGATTCCTTTAATATCAGCACAACTCAATCTGAAAAACAAGTCTGCATGGGATGTATGCTTGGCAAACACAACAGGTTACCTTTTAAGAAAAAAGGTGCAAGAGCAAAGGGTATTTTGGATTTGGTACATACGGATTTGTGTGGACCACTTAATGTTGTTAGTCCGAGTGGGAAAGAGATACTTTATGACTCTAATAGATGATTTCAAAGAAAAACTAAAGTATATTGCATTAAAACTAAAGATGCAGCTTTTGAAAAGTTTAAACAATTTGTTAATGAGATGGAGACTGAAACAGGAAGAAGGATCAAATGTTTGAGGTCTGACAGAGGAGGTGAGTTCCTATCAGGAGAATTTAAGAGGTTTTGCAAGAATAAAGGCATTAAAAGGCAACTAACTTGTAGTCATTCCCCACAAACGTAATGGTGTAGCTGAAAGGAAGAACGTAACAATTTTAAATGTTTGTTAGGAGCATGTTAAAATCAAGGATTACCAAATTTCTTATGGGAAGAGGCGCTTCAAACTAGCTTTGTGACTATTCAAAACATGTTGCCATCTGCTAGTACACATGGTGGAATTCCTGATATGCTTTGGTCAGGAAGGAAACCAAATTATGAAAATTTGAGAGTGTATGGATGCTTAGCATTTGTTCATATACCAAAGGAAAATAGAAAAAAATTAGATGATCGGGCTCTAATTACATATCTAGTAGGATATGATAATCAGTCCAAGGCTTATAGGTTATATGATCCTAAAGCAAGAAGGGTAATTATTAGTCGAGATGTTTCCTTTGATGAGGGACAAGTTTACAAAGTATTATCTAGACCTATAAAGCTGCCTGAAAATGTTAAGTTGACTGAACAGAATGCTAAGGCTGTATCTACTAACAAAGTAAATGAGATTGATACAGATGATGATGCTGAGACTGAGGCTGAAACACAAACAGAAATTCAGGAAGAAATTGAAGACTCTTTAGGGGAAGGTGAAGAAGAATCAATAGATACAAGTCAGGTTGAAAGATCAGTACCTGTAATTCAACAACAACCTCAAGTAAAAAAGAAAAGAATGACAGAAGTGCAAAAACTTCAAGCAGGCTTGAAATTTGAGACTGAGATGCATGGTCGTGATGAAGCTGGAAGGAGTAAGAGATTGCAAGTTGAACAGGAGCATGAGGTAAACAATATTTTTGAAATTTTAATGCATCTAAACCTAGAAGTGCGAAAAACCTTAGATGATGTTCTAGTTTCAAATGACAAAGAGCAGTGGCTAAATGCTATGAAAGAGGAAATGGATTCTTTTGTCAGGACTGACACCTTTGAAACAGTGAACACTCCAGAGGGGAAGAATATAGTAGGCAATAAATGGATTTTCAGAATCAAAACTGGAGCAGATGGTAAATCACCTAAATACAAAGCCAGGCTGGTTGCACAGGGGTTCTCACAGAAAAAAGGTCAGGATTTTGATGAAACATTTTCACCTTTAGTAAAATGAACAAAGGTCGTAATGCTACTTGGCTTTGGCAAATGCATGGAATCTAGAAGTGCATCACATGGATGTAAAACCTTTCTTAAATGCAAAATTAGATGAGGAAATTTTCATGAAACAAGCACCAGGATTTGAGCAAGGGGAAGATAAGGTTTGGAAATTGAAAAGGGCAGTTTATGGGCTAAGACAATCTCCTAGAGAATGGTACAAATGCATGGATTCTTATCTTATTGAACAAGGATTTGTTAAGTTTTTGAATGATGGGAATTTGTATAAATTTGAATGTCAAGACGGTTGGTGCATTATTGCTTTATATGTTGATGACAACATTATGGTGGCAAAAGGGAAAAAATGTTTATTGATGTGCAAAAGGTTGTTGAAAAGCAGATTTGAAATGTCAGACCTTGGAGAACTTACAAAGTTTTTAGGGATTGAGGTGTCAAGAAATAGAGATAAAGGTACCATCATTTTAACTCAAAAAGAGCAGATCAGAGGTATGCTTGAAAAATTTAAAATGAAAGAATGCAACATTAGTAAAACTCCTGCTGCACCAGGATGTAAGCTTTCTCTTGACATGTGTCCTAAAAATGATGAAGAAAGGAAAATCATGGAGAAAATTCCATATAGATCTTTAACAGGATGCCTAGCCTATGTTGCTAATTGCACAAGGCCAGATATTGCTCATAGTGTAAACATGCTCAGTAGATACAACAATGATCCAGGGAAGGATCATTGGATTGCTGCAAAACGTGTTCTGAGATATTTGAAAGGCACTATTGATATGGGAATTGCATACAATTCAAAAAACTTAATATTGACTGCATTTTGTGATGCTGACTGGGCAGGAGATTTAGATGCAAGGAAATCAACATCAGGATACCTTATGATGCATGGAGGAGGTCTTGTAGCTTGGAAGTGCAAAAAACAATCATCTATAGCATTGTCTCATCGCAGGTTTAGTATGCCTCAGCCACATTATGTGCAAAAGAACTAATATGGGAAAGGAGGTTAATTTTGGAACTTGGAATTGAGCAGCCGAACTCTAGTGAGATGCTATGTGACAGTACAAGCTGCATAGCCATGACTAGAAATCCAGTAATGCATGAAAGGTCGAAGCATATAGAATTAGAAATGCATTTCATTAGGGATGCAGTATGCAAAGGATTGATCCAAGTTAATTATATTAATACAGATAAACAGGTAGCAGATATTTTGACAAAGGTTCTGGCAGAGAAAAGGTTCACTGAGCTCAGAAAGCAAATCATGCATACAGATTCAGATATGACATAAGGAGATATGACATGAAGGAAGGAAGGAAGGAAGAAATTTTTAACGTCCACGGAACCCAATCGGGTTATGGGACCCAATACAAAAGAGAGGGCAAAAGCCCAAACTGAAACTCGGGGACCAAGCCCCGTGACCAAACCAAAAAGGCCGAAGCCAAAATCAAACGTGGGGACCAGCCCCAGTACACAGAACCCGAGGACTATACCCTGTAACAAATCATAATGCTAAAATGAAATAAAACAAAAGGACATAAGGCCAAGCAGAGCTCGGTGGCAAACCAACTACACAGACAGTGCCCATGGATCAAGTGGCCAGTGATCCCGAATGATAGCCTGCCCGCCTCTATACACAGCCCACTTCCGATGTAGACGAGCCTCGCGGACGCGACATAGTTCATCCTTCCGTCGGCAGAGCTGTGCTGGGGTAAGGTCTTCCTGGACGGAGAAGGGGGTCCCTTGCAGGTGATTGCCATGGCGGAGGATGTGCAGCCTGGACAAGGCATCCCTGAAATTGACCAGTAAATGACGGGGGCGGCCAGGCCGTACTGCTCCAACTCGGCAAGCCGAGAGAATGCCATCTGCCTTTACGTGCATCACCTCAGCAAAGAAACGGGTCCCCTCAGCTGTCCCAGTAGTGTCGCTCGCTTCTTCCAAACCCACAATTCGTAGGTTCAGGGCTAACGGGTGCTCTGTGGCCCGGCCAGGCTGCGAAAGCGGGACCTGTGCAGTGGGCAAACAATCCTCAGGTGGCGGCCGCGTGGGTATAGGTGTGGTATCATCGACCTGGGGCGTGGCATCCACATGCTCAGACTCTAACCCTATACTGTTGTGCTGCTCTCCTGCCGACTGTAGCAACATCTCTAAAAGCTGGACCCAGCTTCCCAAGGGCAACTGAGCCGATGTTCCTGTGAGTGTGACTGCCGATTGGATCGTGCGGATCCCGGCCAACAGATCTGGAGGCAGACAATGGATCCGAGCATCAATCCTGGACAAGGCTGCAGCATAAGATGCATCCGGAGCAGATTGTGTGTCTGGGTGTGTCAGTATAGGGCGCTGCGGCCCAAATGATGGGGCTGCCTGAAGATATGGCGCAATCGCAGGGTCATAGGGCCTATTCAAGACCGGCTCAGACAGCCTAATAAGGTTCTTTTCTTTGCGGGTTTCCCTGGCCATGCGCTTGATCTTACGAGCCATTCTAATGACAAGGTGGTGAGGGAGAGAGCAGTTGCAAGGGCACCAGAGCAATTCGATCCTAGCGGTGAGCTTGGATGCAAAGGGGAATCCAGAAGGCAAAACAAGGGACAACACAGCAAAAATCAGCCTACGGATTACGAGAAAATGAGCAAGCAGATAACAAGTTGAGGTCCAAGGTTCTCAGGAGCAAATCATTGGAGCAATAAGAAGATGGGCAAGCAAAACTGCCTATGAAACAAAAGGGAGCTCCCCGGGCAGGTGTAACAGATCCTTCAACCCGGCTTTAAACAAGACCCTAAACCAACACCAAACTAAACAAGAGGTAACCTGGTATGGCCGAATCTGGATTGGAATAGAACCATGACCTCTGGAAACTAGGCGAAACTGGAACTGGGGGCGTGCGCACTTGTTGCTAGACCCTGCCGACTTACATGAGCTTGAACTGATGCCAGGCTAGCTGGTGATGCCATAACCGTACCCGTACTAGAAAAACTGTAAAAGGGGTGGGGAGTTCGGTGCAATTGGCGCACTCGGGCAAATCTTGCTGTACCAAAATCCTGCCGAGCTGGGTCCGAAAGGGCGGATGCCGAAGAGGATCCGAACTGGCTGGGCTGCACCCGCTGTGGTCTTGACTGTGTAGATGGCAAAACTGGGGCCGGATTTGGCTTACTTCGAGGCAGAAACGCCCTGGTGCAGATCTGATGCTAGCCCCTGAAGGGCTTAGGCTTGGCGCCTTTGGCTTAGGCGGTGGCGCCTATGGGTGCCAAAGGTGCGGCAACCCTCCGTGGGGAAGTGTTGAAAATGTGAGTCATGTCATATTATAAGAAATTTAGAAAATTGTCATCTTATATTCATGAGAAGCAGTGGCAGTGAATATATTGTAGCTACAAAAACAACCTATGAGAAGCAGTGGCAGTAGATTGTAAAGTCAAGAACAGTTGAAGATGCAAACGAATGCATATAAGTGCTTTATACATATAAGTGCTTTATGTGCTTTATGTGCTTTCCTAAAGCAGGTATGTGGGATAAATCGAAAGTAGCAAATTTCCTTAGCCAAGCCTGTGGGATATAGTTCAATAGACAACAGCCTCAGATTGGAAAGCATGAATGATGCCTTAACCGCCGGACAATTCTATTATAAGGTGAAGCAGAGCCTTAAAGAATGATTCGGGTCCAAGGATGGTTTGATCCGTCTCATATATGATCGAATGGAGGCAGTCAACATTGCTACAGGAACTCAGTCAATCCCTCTGCTACAGTGATCGTTTGCAATATTTTGTATTGGGATTTTAATGGTTGAAGAATTATATTCCAAGTTGACTAGTGCTTACTTGTTGGTTTTTGAAGATTGATTTGAGCAAGGAATTATTGACCATAATGTGGCTTCCTTGCTGGTGTGAAGGATATGATAGAAATGCTAATGGTGTTGTGAAGCATAAATAAGATTTGATAAGCCTGAATTATCATAAGTGTGAAGTTGAATGACATCTTTGCTAGGATAAGATTAAACGTGTTGTCTAGTTCTAACATTTATGATGCCATGGCTGTAATTAAGGCGGATTTTGCTCTCTTCTATCTGGAGGTTTCACAGCCCAGACAAAGTTGATAAGAGAAAAAATGCATTTAAAAAAGAGTTTGTTGGTGCCGCTTTACAGTAGTATGGCAGAATCCCACCTGGTTTGGGGGCTCAGTAGTAGCGGTTTCAGTGGCTTGAAATGTGCAGGTGAGTGCATGTGGTTATAACGTTTTTAATGTAAAATGTGATTACTTGTTTGTAATTTAGATTAATCTCTAGGTCATTCCTTGCATTCAGCTTGATGTGCAAACAGGTTATATTTATCCTTAAGAAACTGCTTGCTAAGCCTAGGCAAACACTATATTTGTGTTTCTATCCTTGGTGTCCTTTGTTCTGCCCTGCATTTTCTATCTGATACATTGGCTAAGCAACTTAATGTGGATTGATAAGCATAGTAGCAATGCAATCAATACTCAAACCCATCGTTTGTTTACATCAACACACTTTGTGTTCTTGAATTTAATGTCATTCTGTGCTTTCTTCTCCATATTGATGTTTTGTTTCTCAATGCTATTGTATGCATCTCATTGTTGGAATTGCCACTAGTCTGCAGATGTACATCAAGAGCAAAACTATCCGGGTAACTAATGATTTGAGAGCAAAAATTACTGGATTTGGAATTGCACAGCTTAGTGGAGATCTGCAATCATCTATGGTATCAGAGAATTTTCAAAGCCTCACAAAACCTGGATAATGGAGAAATATCTGATTTAAGCAGTAATGCGAGCAGTATTAGAAAATTGGTGCGGTCTAACAGCAATGGATACATGGCTCCAGAGTATTTGTCAAGGGGGGCTGTGACAACTAAAGCCGATGTTTATGTCTACGTGGTTGTGCTCTTGGAGCTCTTAACAAGGCAAGAACCAATCAGTGCTCACTTTGATAAGAATGGGAAATATGTCAAAAGATCTGTTCCATACGACCTGGAGCATTGAACCTTTGAATTTCTTAAGGACGAGGCTGCATAATGGTCTGGAATGGGTGCACGACACATTTGGGGTCTTTATGGATTTTGAACACAATTTCTGCGCTGCAACCAGTTGAACATCGAACTCCAGAAAAATGTCAAGAGAGTGCAGAGTAACAAGTGGCCATAAATTTGATCTGCTTATGCCAAAAGGAAAGTATTTTGGGCATCACAAATAAGGTAAACTGCCTTCTGCATCAAAACATGTTGAGTAATTTTAGAAAGAAAACTGAGCCTAATATTTGTCCTCTTGTTGGAACAAATTTTTTGTGTGTTGCTTGTGTCCATGCAATCTACAAAAGTGGAAGGTCTGAGAGGCATTTCCAACAATAAGGGGATCCAAAATATGAAATGAAGAGAAGATGAATTAAACTTCAGTTCTATGGAAGAGCCATTGTGCCTCTTCCTTTTCTTCCTTTGTGTTTTTGCTTGCTGAAGCAAGGGTACCCACAAACATAAATTAAACATTCAAAACTCAACAATACAATACGATGATTAAACTTCATGAAGGTACAAGGCATACCTCCAAGTCTGTTGTGCAACTTTTATGCAACTTTTAACTATGGGGCTTAGGTGAACAACACATATAGACTAACATTTTCAAAATCTTACTTAAGATCACATCAACCCAACAATTAAACTTTGTCTTATTTGGACATTGGCAATTTTAGATCACTCGGGGGTTGGATGCATGTAATGTAGTCCATTTTCACAGTTGCACCTTCATGGCCTTGCTTCCACAATTGCGACTCCATCGCCTTGCTTAAGCATAGGGTTATGACCAAATGCCAAAATTTAAGAAAAGCAACACCTATGTTCTAAAGTTTCTAATTTACTGTTCTTATATGCATTGTGAAAAAACATTATTTGTTGCACTTCTACATATTATATTACACAATAGTTTCTAATTCATAGTTCTTATCATTACAGAATATTTCAAACTTACTATTAGTTTTTTTACAATGCTTGGAACATTTGGCATAATACCATTTTGGATGCTTGGACAATGTGATAAGCTTCATGATTCGATTATGGGATGCCAAATGTGGGTGCATGTAAAATGTTCGACGTGGAGAACGTTCACATCAGAGTGCAATTTGAGAAAATATCTAGGAGGTAAATCACAACATTGTTTTAACTTTGCACACATTTTCAAACCAATAAGCGAGATAGTGAAGAGAAATGTTCGCGGCGGCCTTGGCCGCCGCGATAAATTTCTTGTAGAACTAATTAAACATTAGATCTTTAGTTGATTGGCTAGTGATAAAGTTTGCATAATTGGTTTTGTATTGCGAGAGGATGTCCTCGCAATGGTTGGAACTAAGATTTGGCTAGTGTATTGTATAAAAAACCGTACAATTTTGGCAGTTGGAGCAGCTTGTTTTGTGCAGTGGTATTGTTTCTATTTTTAGTATATTTTATGGCCCATGTTGTAATGGTATGAAAAAAGGATTTGATTGAATTAAATTTAGAAAGTGCGATGGCGCAGACACAATGCCTTTTTCTGATTTTCATGCCGACTTTGATGGAGTGGATTGTGTTAGGCAGTAAAGGAGCGTTGTCAAATTGTGCCATTTCTGGAGGTGTAGAGCTGGTCAAAGGAAGAATTTAAGTTGTGCAAGCTCTGGGTGTGAGGCCTAGATTTATGTAGGTTCAAATCATAGAGCTTCTCATTGTACTTCTTGAGAGATTATTGATCTATCAGTGAGTTTACAGATGTGTTGCGCTATTGCAAAAGTCTTTTCGATTGATCCTTCCCTTGCAAAACCCCTGCAAACAAATTCAATCACATATTCAGAGGTTGTGCTCAGAGAGTGGAGGAGTGACGCATGCCAGCCAGGTATAGCAACTGTAGGAAGCAGAGCCATTGGTTGATGCCATTAATTTTTCATGACAGGGAAAAGACAATGGTCTTTTTGAACAATTGATTTGTGCGAGAGTTTTTGGAAAAACTTGGATATGGGATATTCCATGGAATCTGCCATAATATGAGGGTCAAGAATTAAGAATAGAAACAATCACGACAAAGAAAGTGATATTGTGAACAAAATAATGAAACTTGAGTTTCTTTTTAACTTCATGTTGGGAACGTATAAAAAAACATGTGAAATGCCATTGGGACAGAGTTTGGAGTAGCAAATACTTCGGAACAGGAATAGAGGGTTTTAGGAATGGCACATGGTTGGAAACGTATGGCGGCATGGAAAGTGGGAAGAGGATTCCAGGGGGTCCCGCGACCGGTGGGAACTGGGAGCGGGTCCTGGAATCGTCGACCCACTTTCCAGCCGCCACAAAATGGCAACTCTGAGGTTTGCGCATGACGTGTTTAGCGGAATCATGCTGCCACTTTCTATTCAGGAGGCAGAACTAGCGAGCCAGTTTCCATAACGAGAATGATCAATGGAGTGCGCAACGAAGTTGTGGGTATCTATGCTTCCCACTACGCAAAGGCAATGCCATGCCCTAATACGATACCCCGTTAAAATTCCAACCATGGTGGAATGGTGTGAAGTTATTTTTAAGAAAATCACGGGCTTTGTCCAAGCGTATAAGACGTGTCTGTTTTGCTTGTGTGTAAAACTAGCAAGCTTCAGCTATGGCGGATCCTTTCGCTCGCCTTCCCACCGCAATTGCTTGATATGCCATGGCCGGACCGAGGTTCGCCCAGCTTGCTATTGCCGCTTCATGCTTCAGCCTCTTATATTGTGTCGTCCTTCTCGCTAAACAGCCCTGCCAGTTCTATTTTGCGCTCTCTAAACATGAATCCTTTCTGCGCAGTTCTTCTTTCAGGCAGTTTTTCAATCCAAATGCTCATCAACAAGATACAATACAACTTTTAAATGCAGGATCAGAACAGTCTGGGCTAGAATCCGATGCAGGAGATGCAGAGGTAAGCAATATTTCTGTAAAATCAGACTCTGTTTATTCAGCTGAGAAAATAGGGCATGAAACAGGGCTAGCGCATATCGTATTTGGCATAGCATCATCTGCCAGGTTCTGGGATAAGCGGAAACATTATGTGAAGTTATGGTGGAGACCAGAAAAAATGCGGGGATTTGTATGGTTGGATGAGCCGGTAAAAAATTGGTCTGATAATGGGTTTCCTCCGGCAAAGATTTCCGAGGACATTAGCAGATTTAAATATACCCACAAAAGGGGAACAAGCTCGGCCATAAGAATTTCAAGGATTGTCTCAGAGACAGTCAGATTAGGGCTGCCAAATGTGCACTGGTTTGTAATGGGAGATGATGATACAGTTTTTATCCCTGATAATCTGGTTATGGTTCTTTCTAAATATGATCATCGCAAATATTTCTACATCGGATATCATTCGGAGAGCCATGGCCAGAATATTAGATTGTCTTACAACATGGCTTTTGGAGGAGGTGGATTTGCAATAAGTTTTGCTTTGGCAAATGCCCTTGAAAAAATGCAAGATGAATGTATTCAGAGATATCCATATCTATACGGCAGTGATGAACGGATTCAAGCATGTATAGCCGAATTAGGTGTTCCTCTTACGGAAGAACCTGGATTCCATCAGGTTAGAACGTCTAAGTCTATGCTCTGTTTTCTGTTCAAAAGTGCAGTATTATATATCATAGTTTATGGCATTTGGTATTCAGAGCATGTGACAAAGGATTTAAAAAGTTTGACCATGGTCTCGTTTGATTTTGGTTTATGTAGCTTTAACTTTTAAGTATCAATATTTTGATTAAATCAATACATTATGCGCTCTGTCTCTGACTTATCATTGCTCGATTTGATATGGGATTATGCAGTTTGATATTAGGGGAGATGCATTTGGATTACTTGCTGCTCATCCACTAAATCCACTTGTATCAATGCATCATCTAGATGAGATAAGACCCTTATTTCCAAATATGACACAACTAGAATCCCTGCAACATTTGAAGAAAGCAATGGAGGCAGATCCTGCCGGACTTCTGCAGCAATCAATCTGTTACGATAGATCAAAAAGATGGTCAGTTTCAATTTCGTTGGGCTACGTTACTCAAATTTACAGGGACTTAATCCCTCCTAGGGATTTAGAGCGTCCAGCCAGAACATTTCTGAACTGGAACAGAAGGATTGACGAAATGGGTCTGACGTTTAACAGCAGAAATGTGTCTAAAGACCCATGCGAGAAACCATATTTATTTTATATGAAGAATTCGGGATTCAAAAATGCCTCCAGCACCATGAGCACTTATTCGAGATACTCTGCAAAGAAAGCAGACTGCAGCATTAAAACTGCCTCTCCATCTTCTATTGATCTGGTCCAAGTTGAAAAGGAAACATACAACGAATCCTGGCACCTGGTACGAATTCTTTCATCAACAAGCTTCAATTCAACTAGTACATTCTCGTGTCCGACAAATTGGACTGTTGATTTAGGGGATGAGTTCTTCCAGTAATGTGTGATTTTCTGTAACAACAGATGACGTTTTTCATTCGCCTTTTCATTTGGGCTGTCTGTTTAACGGATGGATTACTGCATTCTTGTTAATTGCAAATGATTTCTCTTGTTGGGCTGTTGATTCAACTTTAGTGTTTTTTGAATTGGGAGGCTGGTTTTGCTTATCTGCCGGTTTGAATGTTTTGCAGAATCCACGAAGACAGTGCTGCCGGATTGGGAAAGTGAGTGGAAAGACTATGCATATTCTTGTGGGTAGCTGCAAGGTCGAAGAGATTATCTTTTAGAACTAATTTCGCCCATGTATAAATTGACCTGACCAGAAGCAATAGAAATGGATATGTTTGACACAAATTTCTCAAATTTTCAAATCTTCTACTTGTAATTATCTCTCTTATGTAATTATGCTTCGAAGCAAAGCTACCTGACCAATGGTGTA
The DNA here is from genome assembly GCA_021234155.1 of Isoetes taiwanensis. Classification (NCBI taxonomy): domain Eukaryota; kingdom Viridiplantae; phylum Streptophyta; class Lycopodiopsida; order Isoetales; family Isoetaceae; genus Isoetes; species Isoetes taiwanensis. Next base: position 7,177,475 of record JAJEKV010000018.1, read on the forward strand.
TGTGTTGGGATTTCTAAATCAAGCTCCACAACACATGCCTAAATTCTGGAGATTTCCTTATAGTTAGGAAGTGAGTAGTTCGTGCCTTATGTTCGGGCCTTAAGTTCGGGCATAAATCATGCTATGATATGTACTTAAGAGCAGTTCGTATATGAATAGATTTTCACTTGCAGTTGCATTTTCGCATTGTTTATCTCTTGTGATCATTCAGTTTCACTGTTCATTTGGTCATACACGAATCACTGTTCATTTGGGTTTGCACTGAACACTGTTCATATTATAAGTTTTAACAGGTTATGGGCCCACTGTGCTGAATTTTTTGATTCGTATAAGTCGTGTCGTACTTGTTTGTTTAACTGCTTGCATGCATCGACGTACCTCTGCTGACTCTATCTTCTTCATGGAAAACTCTGGAACTCTTTCTACCTATGAATGGCGAGTTCTTCCCCGATTCACCGGGAAGAATTTTCAGCTCTGGAAGTGGCGGATTCAGATGTTGCTAGAAGATAAAGGTCTCTGGGATGTCGTCAATACGGTGGATTTGGGTGGTAGCATGGCTACTTCGGCCAGATCTGATGAGTCCGGCGTTGAGGTCGTTCTCACTGTGCCTCCTGTCAACGACCTTCTTGAGAAGGATCGGAAGGCAAGGATGATAATATGTTCAAGCCTTGAAGATGCTCCTGCACGACTGGTGAAGGGAGCAAGCACTGCATGCGCAATTTGGCGCATATTAGCAAACCATTTTGCATCAGATTTAGCTGGGAATCGATTGGCCTTAAGCAAAAACCTGTACAACCTTCGTCTGAATGAAGGGGAAGATTTCATGGATCACATTTGCACCATGAAGGATCTGCTTGACGAACTCCAATCCACTGGAGTAGATATTACCGAAGATGAAAAGGTATGCATGTTGCTTAATAGTCTTCCACAGTCGTTTGAAGGAATAGTTATCAATATGGAAGGTCGGTTATCTGACTATACCTTCGAAAAAGCTCTGGATCGACTAAAGGCTGAAGTAATTAGGCAGAAGCAAAACAAGAGTGTATCCAGTGACAGTTTGATGCTGGCTACTGGCAAGTTCAAAAGCTTCACCAAAGTAGAAAAATCTTCGTCTAAAGGGCGCAAGATTACTTGTTTTCGTTGTAAAAAGGGCGGGCATTTGGCCAAAGACTGCAGGGCTCCAGCTCCAATTCCTGCACCTGCACACACCGCAAATGTGGCTGAAGAGGAAGAAGATCCACCCTCTGAGGCAGAAGAACAAAATTTCATGTCCTTTGAGTATTTATGCACCATGGTTGAAGCTGCAGAGACCAAACAGGATCATCATTGGTATATTGATTCAGGAGCCACAAGTCACATGACTTCTATGAAGGAGATTTTTGCAAGCTATCACCCTTTATCATCACAACGAATTATCAAAATGGGGGATGACCATAGTCAATATGGTGTGGCTTATGGCACAGTCAACATAATGCTCAAGCATTCTGTCAAAGCAATTCCAGGGGTGCTGCATGTTCCAGGTCTTCAAAAAAATTTGATCTCTGTTTCAAAGCTCACTGATGCTGGTTTGGAGGTAAAGTTTTCTAATAAAGCTTGCAACATTTTTAGAAATGGGCATCATCTGTTTGGTGCAATCCGAGTAGGAAATCTCTACAGGATTCAAGGAGTTGCCAAGCTTGAGAGGGCCAACTTTGTTTCAGAACCACCTACTGGAGACACACTATGGCATTACAGGCTGGAACACATTGCCTTCAAGAAGGTAAACATTCTGGTTGACAAGAGCCTCATCAAAGGGGTCAAGAAGCAACATGCACCATGTAATATTTGCCTTCAGAGCAAAGCAACCACATTTTGCAGATAGTGGTGTTCATATCATAATCCATGACTTTAAGTTGATCCATTAGGTGTTACAGACATAAGCCCTAAGAAGGAGCAAGATATTGAGTAATTGCCTAAGCAAACCTGTTTGACAGTGAACATTGCATGAGGTTGAACAGTTGATTGAAAAAGGGACACAGTTAACATTATTGTTGAGTAAATGAAGTAAGAACAGAACAAATAGCTGGGTACAATGGACTGAATAGCTGGCGAGCTTATCCAGATCTTCACAGATAAACCATGGGACATATGTATATATTAAATGTTATGCTCTATGGTTTCATATACGTATGGTGAAGACTATGATCTAAGGTTATTGTGACCTTAGGTTATGAAACCATTGGAATAAAATGTAAATAGTATGTTGACCTCGAACAGAGGTCGGTCCAATTATTTGGAGCTTAAAAACCTCGCTTTGAATCAATCCGGTCTTATGAGACCTTGACATGCTAGCACCATAGTAGATCGGTCCGGCGAATCGGCCGGGACAGATCCTATATGTAAATCAAACTAGAATAGATACATAGTTCAGTGTTCGCGGAAGACATTTGTGCTCGAGATTTCCTAAGGTATACTAGATCCAATGTTTCTAAGGAATGATATTATTTGACATTACAAATCTTGGTCATTGCAATGGCATGTATTTTGTTTATTGAATGAAGATCCAATATCAAATTGATTAAGTGATTGTTTTGAGTTTGATACTAGAAGGTTTAATAGCACCTTTGAGTTTATTATTGCTATAATCCTAACAGTGGTATTAGAGCTAGTTTGCAGACAACATGTCTAGCAGATTTGGAGCAGGTTTGTTGAATGCCATAGAGGTATTCAAAGGGATTCCCCGCTTCCAAGTGTGGAAGGAAAAGTTGACGCGATGTGCTTCAAGTAGAAGATCCGGTGGGATCTTATTGTATCTCCGTAAGGAGAAACTAGTGTGTCCAAATCGTGAGGAGATTGATAACCTAAGAAGCAAGTTCTTCTTCACCAAGAGCAAGGGGAAGTAGCAAAGAAGAGAAGTTAGTATAACCTCTGGAGCAGAAGCAGTGGCAGATAGTGCAAAATTCTGTGAGGCCCAAGGTATCATAATGAGTAAAGTAAGCTCAGGAATTGTCTTGAAGTTAAGAGGAATGACACCAAAACAGATGTGGAATTATATTTTGAAAACTTATGAAGCTAAAACTTCCTCACAGATTGACCTGCTGGAAAATGAACTGAGAAGGTTAAAATTTCATGAAAAAGACAATGTGAATGAGTTCTTCCAAAACTTTGATAACATAATTGCAGATTTGGAAGGAGCTGGAGTAGTTTATTCCCAACAACAGCAAGTACTGGCTATCTCTAGGGCAGTTGCAAATTTGGGAAATATATCAACATTCATTAGGACTATTGCTACAACTAGAATGGAAGCTGAGAGAATGCTCAAGACTGAGCTTGAGCAAAACAGGGTGCTTGAGGAAGAAGACACATCACAGATTCTAATGGCAAAGGGGAAAGGAAAATTTGAAAATCGCCAAGGGGGAAAAATTGGACCATGTTTTGGATGTAATGAATATGGCCACATAAAGGTTAACTGCCCAAAGATCTCAAGGGACATTTTCTGCTACAATTGTGGAGGTAAAGGTCATTATGCATCGAGCTGTCCATCTCCAAAGGAAAATATCAGAAACAAGAACAAAGGGGGGAGAGGAAATCAGGGATTCAGAGGCAGGGGAAGAGGTAGAGGCAGAAGATCAGGGCCTGAAGCGAATTTAGCAGAAGAAATACCTCTTGAAGATGAAATTGGTGATGAAGAAGAAGAGGTAAGTAATTTGGCTTGTTTATCATATAAGATAAATCTAATAGTGATGACATTCTTATTTTAGATAGTGGAGCTGAGAAAACCATTGCATGCTCAAGAAAAATCTTGAAAGATTGCAAAGGAAATGGAGGTGGTTATATTCAAGTAGGAAATGGAAATTTGCAAAGAGTTGAAGATGTGGGAGTTCTAGAACTATTTGACTTGAAGGGAAGAAGAGTGAACTTGCAGAATGTACTTTGTGTTCCTAGCTTAGTAAGAAACTTGATCCCCATTGCTCAATTAGTTGACATGGGATTCAAGGTTGTCTTTGAACAATTACATTATAAAATCTTTGAGGGCAATGAATTGAAATTTTTTGGAAGACGAGTTGGTAATCTTTTTGGGATAAATCCTTACTGTTTTGGAAGTGTCAACTTGACAACAAAACCAAACATAGAGTTGTGGCATGAGAGGCTTGGCCATACAAACACTAAGAATATAGAAATAATGATAAAACAGGGTTGGCTGAAATCCTCTGACAGCAAAATAAATGATTTTGTTTGCAAAGGGTGCATGCTTGGAAAACACAGCAGATTGCCATTCACAAAGGCAAAAAGAAATGCAAAGGAAATATTAGAGCTGATCCATACTGATATTTGTGGACCTCTAAATGTCACAGGTATATCTGGCAAACGATATTTCATAACATTTGTTGATGATTTTAGCAGGAGAACTAGAGTATTTTGTCTCAAGACAAAGAATCTTGCATTTGAAGCTTTCAAAAGGTTTGCTGCTGAAGAAGAATGCTCAACTGGAAGAAAAATCAAGTATGTTCGATCTGATAGGGGAGGTGAGTATATGTCTTCAAATTTTGTGAGTTATTGCATAAACAAAGGAATTAAAAGACAATATACTTGTAGTTACACTCCACAACAAAATGGAGTAGCTGAAAGAATGAACAAAACCATTTTAAATGCAACTAGATCCATGCTTAAGCATGCTGGCCTTCCTAATTTTCTTTGGGAAGAGGCTGTAAGCTGTGGAAATGCATAATGTCTTGCCTTCAAGGGCCATAAATGGTAAAACACCAGAGCAGTTGTGGTCAGGGAAGGAACCAAGCTATGAAAAATATAAGGCATATGGGTGTCTGGGTTATACACATGTCCCTGAAGAATTGAGGCAAAAACTGGATAACAGATCGACTATAAGCTACTTGGTTGGAAATGATGAAAGTACTAAAGGTTTCAGAATGTATAATCCAGCAAAGAGGAATCCGTAGTGCAGAATAATCTGTGGAATGAATTGGGTAGGTTAGACATAGAACGGTTTCTTTTCTTCAAAAACATAGGGAATCCTTTACCTCCTGCACTCCAGCCCCAACGCCATCGGGGGTATTTTTTAGAGCAGAGGAGGCCGCAACGGAGATCTAGCTTGCAAACCTCATACATACTATGCATGTGATTATGAAGCTTTTCTTTGAAGGCCATGGCCACCAAAATGATGCACCCAGTAGAATTAATGACATGAAGTTGCCCCTATGATCTCATGGTGATTGTGTAACTATAAATCCTCATGCTCCCTAAATTCTATTCAATGCTCTTTTATGCTTGCTTACTATTCCTGTCTATATCCTCTTAATTGAATCCAAGTACAGGACCAACAAAGTCTATCCAGTACATAAAGTGCCCAAGTCCGTGCCCTTTAATCGTTAATTCTTCTAAAATCCCTTGCAAATACGTTGCATGAAATCGATTGTTCGCACAATCCTGTAAATCTATTGCAAAAATGGAGTCAGGTAGAATATGGAGTCGACGAAAATGGAGACATGTGCTGCTGTGTTGGAGGTAAGGATCTCGTCCGCTAAGATCCCGGACCACTTCCAACGAGATCTGTTTAGGAGAGCACGTAATATATTAGTCTTAGAACAAATATGTCTCACGAGTTCGAGGCTGCTTAGAGTCACATTAAATGTAAGGTGGTTGGGGCAGGACCCAACAAAGCAATGTTGATGTGGTCTAGGCATCATACGTTCAATCAAATGCTTCCAAGGGCAAGACCTAATGAAACATTGTTGGTGTAATGTAGGCATCATATATTCAATCAGATGCTGCCAAGTGGCATGATGTAAAAATTACTTCTTCTTCTATAAATATAACAAAAAAATGGTTCGTCATCTAATATGTAAGAGGTTTTCACAATAATTTTTATATGATTTGGGTCATGTATATTGTTCGTCATATGAAGTATGTGTTTATATAGCGCTCACAACTTTTTAGCAGGGTTGCCTAACCCGAGATGCACACTTTGCTACAATTCTAGCTATGCCACGTGTATGCCACGTGTATGCCATGTCATCCTCTGTTTCGGGCACTGGTCGAGCCTGTCCTTCTGTACGGGGTCGAGGTTTGGGGCCCGGTCGTCTCTTTGGCGACCTGGAATGACTTGGAGCAGGTGCAGAAGGCATTTTTGGCACGGACACTTGGGGTGAAACCTTCAGTCCCCTATCAGATTTTGCTGCAGGAAACTGGCTTCTTGCCGCTTCAGCTGGCAGCCCTTGATAGACACATCGTCTACTTTCAGAAAGTGGTTAATATGGGTGATGCTCGGCTCCCGCACTTGGCTTACGCTGTGGCAATGGGCCCGCAGCGGCTCAGGGCCTGTTGGAAGGGTAAGAGAGATCAATGGTTCGCCGGATGGAACGTCGGCAGAGCAATGTGATGCGCGCAGTGTGGACACGAGGCCGATCGTCGTGGCGGCTTGTGGGAATACCTGGCGCTTGCTTCCTTGGCAAGCTCTGGGGACCCTACGCTCTAGAGCAGGTCAAAACGGCCCATTACAAGGAGCACATCAACCCCGCTGGCGGGGGCCCGCAGCTCTACTGTGTTCCCGGCTGCCCCCTCGAAAAGCTTGAGACTCATTGCCTCCATTTGCACGAGGTGCCCACCATCTCCGCCGAGACGGGCGGTGGATTAAGGAGCCCCCTCGGGACACGAGGCTCTGTCCGGTCCGGGCAAACGGGTGCCATTGAGGATGAGTCTCACACTTTCCGAAATTGCCCGATTGATTCAGCCGATCCGGGTCGATCGCCTCCCTAGTGCGGCGGACTTGCCCCTACATTTGCCGATGAACACACCGCCGTCGACGCGTGCCCTAGGGTCGCATATCCGTCGAGGGTAATTGGATCTGCGAGAGCCCACCTTTGCTCACCTTTGGCTTTCGTGATCGTGCACTATGGGTAATGATACATGAGTGTATATATTTGTGTGTTTTGTATTTCATATATTGGAACAAATTTTGTCACAGGGCTGATTGTCGCCACAGTTTTTCCCTCGAAAACCCTTCTGAGCGGGGTTTTAATCCGGGTAGTAATCCGCTTGTCGCGCTTTGTATTGGGTCCCATAGACCGATTGGTCTCCGTGGGCGATAAAAATACCTTCCTTCCTTCCTTCCTTCCTTCCTTCCTTCCTCCTCTTCGATCCCACGTCACGCAAACCCTAAGCCCTATAACATGGGAGATGAAGCTAGCTTCTGACGGCCTCTCAGTTCTCGACATCCCTACCACAATGCTCCCCATCTTTTTCCATTCCATTCAACCGTCTAATTCGTTGTTCAAGCGAAGTGACAGAAGTAACAAGAACAATTTTGCCAGAGGAGCCTGTTTCCAATTGGCAGCTTCCCAATCCAAATCCGCATGCACAAGGAATAGTCAAAAGTGGTCCGTCCCTTTGGTCGCTTTCGAAATTGAATGTTTTAGAGTTACTTCTACTCTCATAACTTATGTGTTGCAATCATGGGTTCGTTTTTTTCTGTACGTGAGTGCAATTCTGTTCAACTTACAATGTCTTGATATCAACAGAGATTACCAAGGACTGAGCAACCAAGGGTGGTTGCACCAGGCAATCATGTCCTCGAAGATGATGCAGCAGCAGGATGTGCGTATACCCAAAGACACTGTTTTGGGCCTTGTTCAAGAGTGCACAAAACTTCAAGACCTGGAAATCAGCTAATAGGTGTATAATGTTATGGTTTATAATTCATTACATTCTGTTTCTTTCTTGGCAGACCGTCTAATTAGACAATTTGGGGCATACGGAAGCCTTGTTGAAGCAAATCAATCATTCAGCAAGGTTGTGGATCCTGCAGCTACAAATGTTATACGAACAATGAGATGCAAACTAGAGCAATTTAAACTGAAACTTACACAAGATACTTAATGAAAGTGAAAAAAGCAACCTGTAGAACCAAATGAACTAAGGATTTGAACCATGCAATAATACATCTTTTACAACCTCGGGTCTGATATGAAAAAGATACCCAGTAACCTCTGGAAACTTTGAAGAATCAGAAAAGCAAACATGCCAGACTGCAATGTAGAGAACACAAATTTAATGCAAGGAATAATAAACTATGATTGCTCAATCAATAATTTAAAGATCACATAATCATGTCAAACGTAATTTACCATTATAAGGAAAACATGGACCATGATTTAATGCAACTCAATCATACCATTAAGTTCTTGGAATATGAGAAAAACATGTGGGGAATAAGCTTAAAGAATCGGATGCTTGACATGCCAACATTTAATCATGAGTTATACATTGCACAAAACTAGATTGAAATGTCATAAGTCGACACCAAAACATCACGCATAGGAATTTCCTTTTGTAAAAGTAAAGGACCATATTTACCACATGACAATCATCCGAAAGCGTTGCTTAATCCAAAGATAATAAACTTACAATGTATGGATCAACAAAAATATGTTCAAGTTGTGTTCATAAGCACGAAACAATCCACGAGAATGCACAATGCCCGAAAACCACAAAGCATGGGAGAAGGAGTTCGGTTACCCGCAGCAAAGAAGCATACATTAGCCTAAGAAGGGTAATAATGCCTATGCTAGCGGTGTAAGCTATGAACAACCTTGGCCTTTCGCCCCTTTACCCATAAATTAAAAAGAATTACTTAGTGTACAAATAGTTCACAAAATTACAGCAGAAATTAAGAACGAAGGCCTTATAAACTTAATAGAGATCCTCACTATATTAGCTTAATTCACTTGTTTGTTGAAGCCACCAAGTGGAAAAACGAGAGCCAAACCGGGTAGACTATGCCAAGAGCAACTAAAGCAATACATAAATAGCTTTGCGGGCATGAAGATGGAGTATGATAATCCGTGCCTGGAATATGCAAAGATTGGGAGTGTACATGAAGCCTTCGGATGCCTACAAGACGGGATAAATTATTAACTACTTTAATGGCCTTAGCTTCATAGGTTATAGCGTGCATCCAGTGGTGCCCAACCAAACTACAATGATTCAGAAACTAAGGAAGGAACAAACAATAAGATTACCATGCGTATTTAAATATAAGTTGCTGCCGATAGGACAACTCTCTACTAGGTTCGGAGGTTCCAAAGAGACATAAAACAAAGCCATAACACAGCCAACAGTCTACACTAGTAGATTATAAGAAATAACCGCAGGATCCAGCCCCATGGGTATAATAGAACGAATAGTAAGCCAATAATACATTATGTAGAACCAAGCTGCGAGAAATGGTTAACCATCTATTAAACATGTGTAATCGGACTAGATACCACTTATATAACATCAACGACAAAGACGCCTCGGATCTAAGATAACATCAATGAGGGCAATAGATTGAAGAAACCGAAAATCCAATGCCAAAACTAGCAAATTGGTGAACCATGGTCAAGATCATACTTCTCGAAGCAAAGACCGCAATACAAGGGATCCATACAAAAAAGAAAATATGCGGATGTAAGCAAACGTAAAGGACAATAATGGCAAACGCCAGGTACACAACTATCCGCAATACAATCACATCCATAAAATTATGCTAAAAGCGTAAACAATATTCCCTAAATCTTCAAGAATTTAAGCACAATTTAAAACCCGATTTGGGCGGATGTCTTCATTATCGAATCTTCATCTTCATCGAGAATTAGATAGGGCAATAACCTCGGTAATGCTAGTGGATGCCCCCAAGGCTTTTGCACCTTTGTTGGCATTCACCGCCTGTATAAAAATCTCGAATGCCGATCGTTCTTGTCCTTGTTGGGATCCGCCCATGTTGCTTGCACAAATCCAAAAGAAATTGCCTTTGATGGTCGAAAGTGCTGCCATGCTCTAAGCCATTTTTTCTAAGCAATTCAATCAACTTGTATCTAGTGCAACCCTTATTGTGGGCCCTTCAGGCCCGCCTGCCTCGCTCATGTCTCAAAGGAAATGCGGATTGTCCAAAGACCCATATCCATTATTTATAGTGACCTTAGCCCTATATTAGCATAAATCATTTTTGCTTAAGCTAAAGCCCCGGTTATCATTGGGTAACAAGAAACTATTCACACAGAGCGGTAGTTAGTTACCCGGACACATCGGACAAAAGGTTCAGATGCATCAAATCGCCCCCAGAGCGTGTTTACATCAGCAAAATAGACTAACGGTCTTGCCTTTTCAAAGATCATCTACTTACGGAGTGATCGCGATAACCAGAGTGCTGCTCGGCCAGGCTAGGGTTTCGTTTAGGTTAAAACCAGCTCATGTCGATCGCTTGAAGCCGATCCAACTTGGAATATTGTAAATGTAAAAAAAAATTAATATTATTCCTATGGTAAACCTGCTTTTATTTATTTTACCCATTATAATGGTTAGAGCAAAACCCCAACTCATATATCCCACAACAAGTCTTTTGGCCATCAATGCCCCATCCCTTAGATGCTCGTTATGCAAAATACCAAGTAGTAACACTACCACACACAAGTGTCGCGATAGATATAAATAGAAAAGAAGCAAAGGCAACCTACAACTGGGTAAAAACAAGAGCATAACAAAAATTATCATAATTCATACCTTCATTGCATAATACTGCATAATATGCATATATTGTTCCGACTTCCCATGTTACATTTAGCATGTCCATCGTGGGATGATCTGCCCTACACTCACAATTGTGTAAAACGCAACCACAATTATCCATAATGACACCAAAAAGTAAGGATAGAAATTCGTTAATTAAACCATAAAGGTCATACCCAATATCATACCATTAGCCAAGTAAATATCACGATTGTCTATCTTATCATATAGTCCCTAGTAGACCACCGCAAATTTGAGTAAATCAATAATGGCGATCATCCCAACAAACATGATGGTGGAAATATCATTGGCATTTGTATGCCACCAAGTAAAGGTAAAAGAAGATAATAAGCCAACAAAGTTAATACCCTTGTGCACCATGGACAAGCACAGACCCAGTTCTGTGTCCAAAGAAGCATAAAAGGATCAATGAAAACGTAGATGCTTGTTACCAAACAAATTTTACAAACCGCCATAAGTCTAATATAGCGATAGTTCACAATAGCACACCCTCGTCCCCGCTTCAATTGATCCCATGACATCACCATGTCCAAAGTCTATGTTATCCAACTATGTATCCTAATCCCAAATACCACTTCAAGTCACTATGCATCATATTCAGTTTAAGGTGAGAATCTGGATAGAGGTAAGAAGGTGTTTATGAACAAGACCCATATGCATTAAACTTAGAATCATAGGTCAAACTTGGAGTTTAACATTAGAAAGGAAATCACTAAGATAGAGCCTAGAATACGAAAATCCGTAATCACTGAGAAGAGAATGGTAAATAAAATTGCCAAACATCAGCGTATTTATGCAAAAAGCATACCAATTCTCAGGCATAACAAAAGCTTACCAATTCTCAGGCATAACAAAGACTTAGGAACAGAACATACCCAATACGTAGGCATAACAAAAGCTATATATATATATATATATATATATATATATATATATATATATATATATATATATATATATATATATATATATATATATATATATATATATATATATATATATATATATCTAAGCCCTGTTCGGTTCCCAGAACCCCAGACCTTCTCCCAAAAGCTTAAACATATGCTTATAACTTAAGAGAGATTATCTGTTCCTAGTAGAACTAGGAGAGCCTTAGGGATGGAATTTAGCAAAACGTATGTTGACCAGACTTGTCTATACTTTGGAAATATTCCCAATTCCTAAAAGTTTAGCATGTGCTAAATGAGGTGCATAAGCCATAAGGTAGGTTCTTCCAAGCAAATTATCCAGATCCCAATGCATGTACAATATGCAAAATAAGACAAGAAATCAGAAATCCTAGGCAAGAGACATTAAGCGTGTCTTTGCTTCCAAATGCAAATATGGGAAGTTTCCAAATGCCAATACATTTACGGATCACAACTAAAGGTGGCGAATATGTAATGATAGTGCAAATGCGAGCCAGCATGCATTTACCATTCGTAAATAATACTTGAAGAAGGCCTAATTCTATTAATGCTTTTTTATAAGACATATTGTCATAATGTTGTGCAACCTGCATGTAACAGTCATGCAAAATGCATGGCAGCAAAATGCAACATGCTTTTTTCTGATTTTTCCATATTATAAGAACAATCATGCAAAATGCATGGCAGCAAAATGCAACATGCTTTTTTCTGATTTTTCCATATTGTAAGAACAATCATGCAAAATGCATGGCAGTAAAATGCAACATGCTTTTTTTTGGTTTTTCCATATCAGCAAGCCATTAAAGTAGGAGATTGAAAGGTATATATCCAGTTAATGCATGTCTGCAAAGTTCGAAACTATAAGGCACACAAATCCAAGAAGAAACTTAAGCCCATACATGGATCATAAACTGACTCTCCCCAAAACAGAGATGTGAATAAAGAGTGATAATTCGCTGTGACGCGATTTCCAATAAACCAACAGGCCAAATGAAAGATAAAGCAAGAGACAGATAAATGATTCCAAAACAGAATGTATTATGTCTTATACAAACTGTTTATCAGAAATACTAGAGCAGATAGGTTATATTCAATAAAATCATAGATCAGCCCAAATGCTGTTTAAACGTGAAAATTGAACACACCTTTTTGAGTGCAATAGTAATATCCGCAGCCAAGTTTAACAGAAAAATTCTTACCAAGTTTATGGGAAGTAAACAACTGCGTGCTTAAAGCAAAATTTGATTTATGAAATCCCAGTTCAGCATTGTGTTATGCTGTCTCAACAACCCCTATATCCAACATGCTAGCATATTTGGAAGAGTGAAGTCGGTTACCTGCATTGAAACAAGCCCAAATTAGCTTTAAACAAGGTAATCAGGCAGGCAATGACAGGTAAGCAGTGACTTCAAACGGCTTATCGCCCTTTACCAAATAATTATAAGAGCCAGAGTTAGAAATACATGGATTTACGCTATCAGACCAAAGAAAAGATTCAGATCAGATACTACCGTTAAATTTTTAAGGGGTGTAAATCGAAAATTTAAGGCCAAAGATGTTGTTACCGTATGCTGTCAATAAATAAATCAGAGATAGACATATTAAGATACAAGATAAAAGGCAGGGCCTATATAAAGCAGGGCTATTCTATTTTAAAACGCCAGATATAAAGCAGGGCTATTCTATTTTATAAAATCACTCAAGAACCTGATTAGGTTGCACAGGATCATCTGCTTGATCCTCCTCATCGCTGTTAGACACCAGTTCAACATTATCAGGCGAATCTCCAATGCTGGTGATGTTTGGGCATGGTGTTTCTTTGGTGGAGCTCTCCCCATTTTTTGAGAAGAAATTCTTGACACTTACTTCCTTATTTGGTGCAGCCTTAGCCAGCGAAATGGCCAACCCATATTTGCTGACGACTTTCTCCAGAAATTGCTTTGTTGGTTGTGCAATGTTCTCTCCTTCCGTTCTGCACAGGGCCTTAAAATCCAGGCCGGATTTCTCAATCAGATCCATCAAACTAGCTCTGGTATGGCCCTTGTTTAGAGCACCCTGCGTCTTACCCATTCCGGGCAGGATCTCAGAGCAAACCACTTTGAACACTGAATTAATAGCAAGCAAGCTGCTAAAATATCCGACAGGGTATGGTCCTAACCCTGAAATTATTACTGCCGATGCCATATCTCTAATAAAAACATTAACCAGTTGTCTTCCGGTTTGTGAGAAATGGAGCTCCACGCTTTGTATGCCGAGAAAACTATATTCCGGCATCTGTACAATGCATCATGGGAGTGAGTGGTTGGGTACAGGCCAGCCCGCAAATCTTCATGTATCGTGCGCAGGAGGATCTTAGGTCGAGCCCATTCGACCATGGTTTAGTGAAATGTAACAAGTTTTGAGAGAAATATACCTGGTTCATAGCATGGGCCTTCGTTCCATGGTCACATACGAAAATGAATGTGATCCTGCATTTAAATGAAAGTTATATTGTCCCAAAGCATTTACCTTATTCATGCCCTGTTCCAGTTCAATGGGTGCCACCCTTTGAAACGTGCTTCCACTAAAGGTCATGCAACATAAAGTGCCGGCCATTTCAAATGCAGAAGTGCAAAAATTACCTTGTGGTCCCTAGGTGCAAAAATATCCTATTACCCGGATAGTGTGATGCAAGCAGCTCACAACATGTGCAACCTGTCCTGCAATAGTTTAGTATTTCCAAAATGTTTTATTTTATGACAGTATTTCCCCTCAGATCATTAAGAGGTTACCCTCCCCATAGGTCAGGTCCTCTTACTAACGTTAATTCAGGTTGCCCCTAGTATATGTTTGTATTCCATGCTTGCTTGTTGTAGAGCTCCATCCTGGCCCCTTTATTTTCACCTTACGTCCATACCTGCTAAGGCCAATGGCTAGCAAAAGGTCGCATGTTATTTGACCTAGGTAAATGTTAGTAATCATACATCATGGTCCATTGCTATACGGTCTTGTCCCCCTGGTGTTTTGTACACCCAAGTTTACCATAGCTTCGTATGTGTCGCAGTAAAATGTCATGCATTATCAGGGCTACAGGATGGCACATGTACTCCGTGAGTGTCTTGTGTGCAGTCCTGGGTGTTAACATACTGGGGATACATGGATGTGCTCCCAGTGCAATTCTATGATGTCTCCATATCTTAGATTAAAGATGTTTGCCTGCTGCCAATTATGCACAGCCTTCGTTGGCTGCAAAATAACATAATGGGTCATATAGATCAACTATTTTTTCCATGTCCATTTCTCTGATTATCAGCGCGTACAGATTACGTCCTGTTTGTAACTCATGCGTTAAGAGCACATGTTTGGCACTAAATGTTAAAGAACTAAAGATAGACTTCAGCTATTTGTAGTTAAATGCTACATTCACAGGTCAAATGTAAATTGCTCCAAGCATAAGGCTTCACTAGCCAAAAAAAATTTTTACGTCACTACAATGGATTATTAAATTTCTTATACGTCCTACCATATGGAGGCCAACACGTATGTCTTACAACCTAGCAAATAGCGTTTGGATATATATATATTTATATATAGATATATACAAGAAAAATAAGGCCTACCTCCTACCGGAAGGCAAAGGATTGTCAATGTGCAGTGAAGGGAGTGGAGGGTCCCTACACTACATAAGGACCCCCCTTGCCCACTCATTCTAAATTGTTCAAATTTTATAACTGCTGAGATTAGATGTACCTGTATGACTTCAGAATCCTAATCACCGTTGTCAAATCAAAGTTTAGGCCTGGAAAGCTGCCATTCTCCAAGGTTCTGTAGACAGTGAGGTAGATGTCTCGTTCGTTGAACCCTTTGCTTATGAAAGCTTGTATCAGCTGGTGAAGATTCTTTGCTGCCTTGACTGGGTCAGAATGTACGTAGAGGTGCGGCATGACCTGTGAAATGATCACATTTCTTGCCCAATAATATGGCCTGCAAGCTTCAGCTTGGACATATTTTGATATTTGAAATGGTAATTTGTCACGTTTATCATAATGATACACATCGAATATACCATGGAATGGGTCAATGACCTCAATGCTCATGCTTAAAAAATTAGCCTTCCTACCTTTGTGCTGCAGATCACTGTTGTGCATCCAATAGGTTGTCTCATCAACTATTTTTAAGAAGTTCAAATTGTAAATAGTATCAGTTTCTAGTTCCCTGTCCTTGAGCTGTAAGAAATTTCTGATGTAAGGGTTGTTTATGCTCAGTAAATCATCCATGTACCGGAAGGTATATGCAAAGGCCGCAGCTTCCTTGAATTTACCCAAATGTACACACCTTAAGATGAAATTTAATTCGAACCACGCCAGGTACAAGTTGCACCATGCTGGGCTGCAAGAAAATCCCATTGGAATTCCTTTTGCTTGTCTCCAAATGTTATTTTCCATCTGCAAAAAGCAATTTTGTAACAGCCAGATGTTTGAATTAATCAGAGTCTGCTCATTCATGCAGATCCACATATTGCTGGCTGGTTTAGAATGCCTCCAGCCAATTTCTATTTTGCCATTTTCACAGACTTTATACCACATGTTGATATTAGCGTGTTTCTTTTTCTGAAATTTCCAAGTGGCTGAAATGATGGCTTGCATGACCTGGCTGATACCCTCATCCCCTTCTAAAGGTATGGTCTCGTAACACTTAGTTACATCTGCTACAAAGAGGTCACTGATTTCACTTGGCAGGTTACATGCTACGTCATAGATCGAATTAATGATCCATGAGGCCCTTATTTTGTTCTTCTGAAACAGGTTAGCCTTGGCCAATTTTTCTTCACAAATGGCGGGCCATACTTCGACAATTAAGTTTAAGCAAGAAGCCACAAGGGAAGCCAACTGGGAAAAAATAGATGCATATGCACTGGTTATCCATCTATAAGTATTTTTGTGCGCTTTAAAAATGCCAAGCATGAATGGCAGGTCAGTTGCCTCTAATTTCCAGTCTCCCAAAAAGGCCTGGATGTCTTGACTAATGCCTGCTATAAATAATTGAGGCTCAGCTAGAATTGGGCAGAAGTCAATACTATTGAGTCGTTTCCAAGCTTCATCTCTTATGTGTCTAGGACATATGAAGGATGGATTGTTGCCTGCTTTGTCGATCCCGGCAACATAGAAGTTCTTAGCAAGCCACTCAAGATTGCTAATGACAGCCAAGTCATTGATCGGAAACTTCTTTTGGGGAGGATTGCTTTTAATATAATCCTTAGCCAATTTGTAAGCTTTTTTGAGAATAAATCTTTTGCACTTTGCAATAGTCCCCTTGTCATGGTCAGTCAAACTATATCTGTGTACAAAGAAGAACTGCTCGGTAGTGGACTCCATTTCTTTTCTGAACTGCAGCAGAGTGAAGGGCCTGTCGGGAATGTGATTGAGGCCAATTTTAAACCAGCATCTTAAGGCTTTGCTGTGCACGAGGTTTAGATCGGTAGTTCTGATATGCCCCGTGCTTTGGCATATATATTTTGACAGTGTAGGGTTTGAGCAAGGGCAAGGTAAATCTTTACCCTGAGCAAAGATTTCTTTGGGTTTGTAGACCATGCTTTTGAGATTGCCTAAGAATTTCCATCCAAAAACTGTATCTTCAAATATTTTTACACCAATCTGCCCGAAAAATAGACTAGTAGCTTCCTGGAAAACTAGGTTGAATTTGATCTTCTCAATGCACTTAGAAAAAAAGTTGAAGTGCACATATTTCTTGCCAAGTTTATCCTTTACTGTTTGTAGTTTAATTCTTCCCTCGGCGTCCTTAAGCAGTATCCTTTTATGTTTCTGTGTATCAGAAAACACCCCTTTTAATTTTTGCAGAATGATATTTGAAAGAGATGTTTACCCTTACCGTAGACCTTTGGATACCAAGAGGGCAAGGCCCTATCATATTGGGTGAATTTTGGCAAGATAAGCCTAAAAATTGCCACAAGGGGCCACTTGTAAAATTTACAAGTGTAGTGTTTAAAGTAATAAATTCTGAGGTGTATTTCTGTTCTTACACCATATAAAGAAGAGGCTGGTATATCGATATTGCAGACTGAAGCAAATTATATAACAAGACTCGAGCACATAGATTAATGCATTTTATCAAAATAAGAATAGGAATACGAAAAAGGAATAAGAGTACGAAATAAGAATGTGAAATAAGAATATGACATACGAAATGATATTTTTCATTACCTTTGCCATGTAGCTTAGAATTTCAGTGTGGTTGGTCTTACTGCCATAGTTCGTTCCAGACTTGTACCCGCTGGTTTGTTTACTGAGTTGTCCTTTGTTACATCAGACGTACCACTGTTTGATCCCACATTTGAGCTGGGTGTTGATTTCCTGCAGTATTTGGGTGGCATCATTACCTCAAAATCTTCATCATACTTTTGCTTCCTTTTTTGGCTTTTGCCTTTCTGATATGAAGACCTATCCTCCATTTCCAGACTGTCCAAAAGGAACTTCTTTGGGCGGATAGTTTTTTCAAAAAAGTCAGCGGCCTTAGTATTGCCGAATTCCATTTTCAGATCTGTAGTTTCATCAGCAGCATACTTGCTCGTCATGTTGGTCATGACTTCTCTTACTTTCAAATATCCAATGTAGGCCACAGCACCTGCCCTCATGCCCTCTTGGTTCATGATGTTATGCACTTGAGAGAAACGGTACCTGGAGCCCTTGTTTGGCCAAATTTTATGTGTGGAATTCAAGATGTACCACACAGCTTGATCATACCACGTAATGTGGTCCTTGCATTTTGTTGTACCAAGATGCGTCCAGACGATCCAAAGAACATTTTAAGAAAGGACAGTATTGTCGCCACATCTTTCTTATGTATAAGTCATGACGGTCTTCACTAGTCTTGGCCATATGCCCCTTCTGACCTACATAAATGCCATTGTTTTGGGTACATTTCTTTCCAAAGAACTGAGTATCAAAAGGAAGATTAACTTCTATTCGATCAATTCTTTTTACAAAATTGTCAGCATCTTTGTATGCCTGTTCTACTTCACCATCCGTAATACTGCAGAAACTTCTAAGCATCTCCACACTAACTGGTGCAAGGACTCCCAAATTATGTGTTTCCCAAAATCCCTGTTCACATTTTACTCCTTGCAGTTCAGCCAGCCTGGTTGACAGAATTGGGAAATGAAAGCAGTTGTATAGGGTTAACCTTTTTAGCTCATAGTCATCTAGTTCATTATGAACCTGTTCTTCTTCTATGGTAGCAGCAGGAACAGGAGATTTGTCCAACATTTCCATTTGCTCGTCTTCAGATAGCATACTGATGTCAAACAGGCAATTTGTCATGGCAACTTCCTGGGCCGCTTTTTGCTTTTTGGGCGCAGGTTTAGGTTTGCTCCTCCTTATAGGTTTGTGTTCAATATCTATACCATTTGCTTTGTGAATTGCATTTACTCCCTTAATAAAGACCAAAACGTCTTTAAGGTCACTGATGTCAGCTTCGTGGTGTGCAATAGACAACTCTTCATATATCAGATCAATCATCTTCATGCAAGTAATCAGATCGGTACCTGGTTTGTTTAGTTTTGCCACCAAATTGAACATGTTGTTGCAGCCAAGAAAGGTGATGGCAGATATGCCACCTTCCTCAAGAAATGCCTCCTTCTTTATAAAGTAATTATGCACTTGCTTATTCAGGATGCACCCCAAGAGTAGTTGTGTAGCTTTATTTGGGGGCCAGATACTGGAACTTCCGTAACCTAACTGTGCCACATCAGGATACCAATCTGGAGCGCCTTCATTTAAAGCTTTCAGACCTCCTATTTCAGGAATCCCTTCTAATTCAACCACATCTGGTATCATGGATTCCTACATCAATAGATGTTGTTAGGTTTTAGAAATATTAGCTATAAATTCCAAGAGATGGACAAATATGAGAAGGTTTGGAAAGCAAACAAAGGGACTAAAAAGAAAATTCATCCCTAAGGCCCATGTTGGTTAAACCAACATCCGAAATCAAAGAATATATCCTAAGCCTGTTCGGTTCCCAGAACCCCAGACCTTCTCCCAAAAGCTTAAACATATGCTTATAACTTAAGAGAGATTATCTGTTCCTAGTAGAACTAGGAGAGCCTTAGGGATGGAATTTAGCAAAACGTATGTTGACCAGACTTGTCTATACTTTGGAAATATTCCCAATTCCTAAAAGTTTAGCATGTGCTAAATGAGGTGCATAAGCCATAAGGTAGGTTCTTCCAAGCAAATTATCCAGATCCCAATGCATGTACAATATGCAAAATAAGACAGTAAATCTGTAAATCCTAGACAGTAGACATTAGCGTGTCTTTGCTTCCAAATGCAGTCATGGGAAGTTTCCAAATGCCAATACATTTCTGGATCACAACTAAAGGTGGCGAATATGCAGTCAGATAGTGCAAATGCGAGCCAGCATGCATTTACCATTCGTAAATAATACCTGAAGAAGGCGCCTAATTCTATTAATGCTTTTTTATAAGACATATTGTCATAATGTTGTGCAACCTGCATGTAACAGTCATGCAAAATGCATGGCAGCAAAATGCAACATGCTTTTTTCTGATTTTTCCATATTATAAGAACAATCATGCAAAATGCATGGCAGCAAAATGCAACATGCTTTTTTCTGATTTTTCCATATTATAAGAACAATCATGCAAAATGCATGGCGAAGAAATGCAACATGCTTTTTTGGTTTTTCCATATCGCCAAGCCATTAAAGTAGGAGATTGAAAGGTATATATCCAGTTAATGCATGTCTGCAAAATTCGAAACTATAAGGCACACAAATCCAAGAAGAAACTTAAGCCCATACATGGATCATAAAACTGTACTCTACTGCCCAAAACAGAGATGTGAATAAAGAGTGATAATTCGCTGTGACGCGATTTCCAATAAACCAACAGGCCAAATGAAAGATAAAGCAAGAGACAGATAAAAGATTCCAAAACAGAATGTATTATGTCTTATACAAACTGTTTATCAGAAATACTAGAGCAGATAGGTTATATTCAATAAAATCATAGATGAGCCCAAATGCTGTTTAAACGTGAAAATTGAACACACCTTTTTGAGTGCAATAGTAATATCCGCAGCCAAGTTTAACAGAAAAATTCTTACAAGTTTATGGGAAGTAAACAACTGCGTGCTTAAAGCAAAATTTGATTTATGAAATCCCAGTTCAGCATTGTGTTATGCTGTCTCAACAACCCCTATATCCAACATGCTAGCATATTTGGAAGAGTGAAGTCGGTTACCTGCATTGAAACAAGCCCAAATTAGCTTTAAACAAGGTAATCGGTCAGTGCAATGACCAATTAGCAAGTGACTTCAAACGGCTTATAAGCCCTTTACCAAATAATTATAAGAGCCAGAGTTAGAAATACATGGATTTACGCTATCAGACCAAAGAAAAGATTCAGATCAGATACTACCGTTAAATTTTTAAGGGGTGTAAATCGAAAATTTAAGGCCAAAGATGTTGTTACCGTATGCTGTCAATAAATAAATCAGAGATAGACATATTAAGATACAAGATAAAAGGCAGGGCCTATATAAAGCAGGGCTATTCTATTTTAAAACGCCAGATATAAAGCAGGGCTATTCTATTTTATAAAATCACTCAAGAACCTGATTAGGTTGCACAGGATCATCTGCTTGATCCTCCTCATCGCTGTTAGACACCAGTTCAACATTATCAGGCGAATCTCCAATGCTGGTGATGTTTGGGCATGGTGTTTCTTTGGTGGAGCTCTCCCCATTTTTTGAGAAGAAATTCTTGACACTTACTTCCTTATTTGGTGCAGCCTTAGCCAGCGAAATGGCCAACCCATATTTGCTGACGACTTTCTCCAGAAATTGCTTTGTTGGTTGTGCAATGTTCTCTCCTTCCGTTCTGCACAGGGCCTTAAAATCCAGGCCGGATTTCTCAATCAGATCCATCAAACTAGCTCTGGTATGGCCCTTGTTTAGAGCACCCTGCGTCTTACCCATTCCGGGCAGGATCTCAGAGCAAACCACTTTGAACACTGAATTAATAGCAAGCAAGCTGCTAAAATATCCGACAGGGTATGGTCCTAACCCTGAAATTATTACTGCCGATGCCATATCTCTAAAAAAAACCTTAACCAGTTGTCTTCCGGTTTGTGAGAAATGGAGCTCCACGCTTTGTATGCCGAGAAAACTATATTCCGGCATCTGTACAATGCATCATGGGAGTGAGTGGTTGGGTACAGGCCAGCCCGCAAATCTTCATGTATCGTGCGCAGGAGGATCTTAGGTCGAGCCCATTCGACCATGGTTTAGTGAAATGTAACAAGTTTTGAGAGAAATATACCTGGTTCCTAGCATGGGCCTTCGTTCCATGGTCACATACGAAAATGAATGTGATCCTGCATTTAAATGAAAGTTATATTGTCCCAAAGCATTTACCTTATTCATGCCCTGTTCCAGTTCAATGGGTGCCACCCTTTGAAACGTGCTTCCACTAAAGGTCATGCAACATAAAGTGCCGGCCATTTCAAATGCAGAAGTGCAAAAATTACCTTGTGGTCCCTAGGTGCAAAAATATCCTATTACCCGGATAGTGTGATGCAAGCAGCTCACAACATGTGCAACCTGTCCTGCAATAGTTCAGTATTTCCAAAATGTTTTATTTTATGACAGTATTTCCCCTCAGATCATTAAGAGGTTACCCTCCCCATAGGTCAGGTCCTCTTACTAACGTTAATTCAGGTTGCCCCTAGTATATGTTTGTATTCCATGCTTGCTTGTTGTAGAGCTCCATCCTGGCCCCTTTATTTTCACCTTACGTCCATACCTGCTAAGGCCAATGGCTAGCAAAAGGTCGCATGTTATTTGACCTAGGTAAATGTTAGTAATCATACATCATGGTCCATTGCTATACGGTCTTGTCCCCCGGTGTTTTGTACACCCAAGTTTACCATAACCCATATGTGTCGCAATAAAATGTCATGCATTATCGGGGACTCTGAGGATGGCACATGTACTCCGTGAGTGTCTTGTGTGCAGTCCTGGGTGTTAACATACTGGGGATACATGGATGTGCTCCCAGTGCAATTCTATGATGTCTCCATATCTTAGATTAAAGATGTTTGCCTGCTGCCAATTATGCACAGCCTTCGTTGGTACAAAATAACATAATGGGTCATATAGATCAACTATTTTTCCATGTCCATTTCTCGATTATCGGTAGCGTCTGATTAGTCACGTTTGTAACTCATCGTTAAGAGCACATGTTTGGCACTAAATGTTAAAGAACTAAAGATAGACTTCAGCTATTTGTAGTTAAATGCTACATTCACAGGTCAAATGTAAATTGCTCCAAGCATAAGGCTTCACTAGCCAAAAAAAATTTTTACGTCACTACAATGGATTATTAAATTTCTTATACGTCCTACCATATGGAGGCCAACACGTATGTCTTACAACCTAGCAAATAGCGTTTGGATATATATATATATTTATATATAGATATATATATATATATATATATATATATATATATATATATATATATATATATATATATATATATATATATATATATATATATATATATATATATATATATATATATATATATATATATATATACAAGAAATTTAATGCGTCCTACGTCACATTGTTCCAGTTTTAGCATGTTCTTACGGTGCAAGGCCTTGTCGTGCTCTAGGTAACCAACGATTTTACTGAGATTCTCTTGTGATTCCTCTATATTCTTCAACATTCTATGTACTATATTTAGCATTCATGAAGATTCCCCTAGATTCTCTCAGAATTTTCAATTTTGATCGAGGTGCTTACCCATGAGCATTTAGAACCTTCCAAAATAATCTATTTTGGATCTGTGCAACATTTCTAAAACACTTTCTATTTTATCTTGGTAACTTCACGAGCATCTAGAACATTTTTTCAAGATTTATATTGTACACCTTTATTATGAAACATTTTAGAATATTTTATTGTGGCTCTTTGCAAAATCTTAAAAAAACTCTAAGATTTCATCAAGATTTTCTTAGATTCCCTTAAATATTATGAAGATTCCCTTAGATTCAACTAGATTTTAAGAGATTCCTTTAGACTTGTAAATATTTTCCTAGATTCTCTTACAATTTATGAGATTTCCTTAGATTCCCTTTAATTCTCCTGGATTCCCTTACATTCTAGAAATT
Source organism: Isoetes taiwanensis (assembly GCA_021234155.1). Taxonomy (NCBI): domain Eukaryota; kingdom Viridiplantae; phylum Streptophyta; class Lycopodiopsida; order Isoetales; family Isoetaceae; genus Isoetes; species Isoetes taiwanensis. The sequence continues at coordinate 7,201,163 of JAJEKV010000018.1, forward strand.
TCTAGAACATTCTAGAACTTTTACGGAACATTCCCGAGACTTTCAAAACATCCTAGAACTTTCTGGAAGTATTTCCCTATTCCCTTACATCGAAGATTCCCCTACATTCTAGGACTTATTAGAACAATTATCTTATATTCCAAAACATTTTAGAATTCTGGAACTTTCTAGAACATTCTAGAAAATTCTAGAACTTTCTAGTGTCTTCTAGAACATTCTAGAGCCTTCTAGAACTATCTAGAATATTATATTCTATTTTATCTTAATTAGAACATTACACTTAACTATATTTGAAACATTAATTATTTTAATGAATCAATGCTTGGTCTAGTGGTTAGAATGGGGGGTTGGGGGGTTGATGACCAGGGTTCGAATCCCCCAAATGACATAAAAATTTTAAAAGACTCTCCTTAAGGACCGAGCATTCAATATGGGCCTTAGGATCTTAGACTCGATCAACGATCGAGATCTCACCATATGAAAGCAACATAAGCCATAGGATCTATTACATATAATTCCCAAAGCCATGTAGACCGTAAGATATGTGCCAAGCCACCTGAGCCGTAGGATCTCGGACCGACGGTCAGGATCAAGAACAACCTGGACCGTAGGATCGTCTATATAGAATCTATATATAAACTCCCAAGCCATCCAGGGCGTGGGATGTGTCCCAAACAGCGTGGTAGTCGGATCTCGAACGGACGGTCGGATAAGCGCGACAAACATAAGAACATATATATGATTGATATATATATATATATATATATATATATATATATATATATATATATATATATATATATATATATATATATATATATATATATATATATATATATATATATATATATATATATATATATATATATATATATATACATATACATATATATATATTCGTCCCCCCTGACTTGCATAACACACCCTTGTCAGCTACATTAATTTGCAGCCTCACTAGTTGTTCTTGAGGCCCTTGTCTGGCATAAGGGTAATCACCCTCTGGAATGCTTAAGTCCACACCCTCTTGTGCCTGTGGCCCTGGTCTGACATAAAGGAAATCACCCTCTATTAAGCATATGTTCACACCTATGGGTACTATGATAATGTTAACATTCTGAATACATGAGTTTTTTGGCTAATCCAATGTTATGACCGACCTACAGAGTTCCTTTTTTACTAAAAACATTTGACAATTTGTTCTCACGAACAAATTTGACATCTTTTAGAGTCGCCCTCTTATAGACTTTAGATCACCATAGAGTTTATTGACGAATTTGACTAAATCACCAATATGCATCATTAGACCTGTCAAGACTTTATGGGCCTTAGAACTTAAGATGGAAGATGTGGATATTTGGCACATAAACTTAGAATGGTAGTACACTTACCAGTATAACCTTGATAGGCTTACTCTACTAAGAGAGGGATCTAGCTAAGATAACACCCTCTAGGCATTATACGTTCACCCACCAGCATTAAGGACCGAAAAGCCTAAGAGGGCCCTAATGGTTGACCACTTATAATATGGCACAAAAATAAGATTTCCTAGGGTATATTGCCTTTATTGCCTGCTAAGCACCGGCGTGCAAAAGAAGCTCGAGCAAAACCTATGGTGCTGGTTTTAGGTTTCACGCAAGCGCCAGAATACGGTCGACGGCATATTATAGTATCTAGTACACGTCTGCTACGGTGACATGTACAGGGCGACCGTAAAGTGTTGTACCATGGGGCACAACCATTAGAACCCATTATCTTGCAACATGTGAATATAATCTATATTGCTACGTGGCAATACCCCATATGAGCCATATGGCCCATTAGACCCTAACTATAAAAACGTGGGCATAAAGAGGCAAGAACCCTAAAATTGGCCGTTCGGATTCCAGCCTCAGAAGCATGCATTGTAGCAGTGCCTAACTCATTCCGGCCTCCCAATAGCAATGAGGCTCGCATTCCGAAGGCTCTTCTCGAATCTCATACATCCCAGCAGATCCCAGTAGCATGGGCGCCTTCAGGGGACTAGGAGCTAGCCAAGGACTCACCTTTGTATTTTCTCGTTTGGCAAAGCATGGAATAGATTTTTTAACATCTACGATGACCAAGAGGTCACTTGTGAAAGATGTATATTGAAATAATAAACCGTGTTGTTTGAATAAGAAATTATGTATCATTTTTGCATTTGACGTAAATAGTCATATGTATTGTTGTTGCCTTTATGATGAAGTGTATAGCCATCATTTTGAGTCTAGGCCAACATTCAGCACTAGTGTCCATCTGGCTTCATTAGAGTTAGAGACTTCTTTCCATGTTAATTTGTGAAGAGGTGGGGTTGAATTCTATACGAGGTGGAGAATAGGCCTTGCTTCATTGCGTTTGGTTGAGGGTAGGAGTATCTTAAAGAGACTCGCTTTGAGCTCTAGTGCCCTCTATTGCTTATAGTATTTTGGTATTTTTTATGCGCTTTGGCTACTTATGGGTATGCCCTCTGTTGCTTATAGTATTTCGAAGTTTTTGATGCCCTTTGGCTACTTATGGGGATGCTCTCTTGTAGGTTTAGCAATTTGTCCTTTCTCTTGTAGTTAACTCTCATAGTCCCATTTCAAAATTTCTTAATTGTTGGCCTTGATGTCGACTTATTATTTTAGTCTTTTCAACTCTCCATTTTTTATCTGGTACTTTTTCTCCTGCTCGGACTTGGAGGTTCGGTTTTGTGTAGCTTGGGCTTGGCCTTCGTGAAATATTTTTTCTCTGGAAAGTTTGTACTCGGCCCAGAAGATCCTTTTTGAGTTTAGTTCCACATTTGGTACAAGAGGTTCTTATCACTATTTGCTTCTGTTGAGTGTACCTATTTGAGCACACCACATAAGGGAGGTTTTAATATTGCCAAGTCATAGGTTAGAAATAATAGTGGGAGATGTAGAGAGTGGCTCTAATCATGGCTAGCTTCTTCCATATGTAGGTTTGATTTGGTGGTGTGGTACTGAGGTTAGGTTTCATCATTGATCTATGTTGCTTGAGCATCACAGTGCAGGTCAGTTTAAACTTTAATCAATTTCTTCCTTGTTGCCCTTCTTGTTTTAAATTGGTGAAGCATTCATCTTGTCCATTCTAGTCGCTTCTCATGTGCATTGTAGACTTTCCAGTGTCACTCTTTTTCGTGCTTTCTCTCTTCTCCTTTCAAGCTAGTTGGGCTTCTTCTAGTTTTTTTACTCCATCACGGGTTTTCGGTTGACTTGGATAGTCGTCCTTCTCCAGGACCTCTTACTTTCTTTTTTTTTTTTCTTTTTTTTAAGAGTGAAGCTTTTTAGTCATTAATCATGGAAAATAGGTACACAAAGAATAGAATAGAATAGAATAGTGAATGATCACTTGAGAACTAGAATTGAGGCATAGAGCCACAATTCAATAGAAGTGTTTAGTCATTAAGCATAAATAAAGTTTTCATTTGCACGAAGACTAGAGAGCTCGAGATGTTGAAAATTGCCCCTGTAATATTAGGGGCTCGATACCTCCTCTGAGAATTCTCCATTCAAATGATTGAAGCATCAATCCTCTGATCGAACTGAAAACCATCCAAAAGGCTTTATGTATATACTGAAGAGCCAGCAATCAGTACAAAAATGAAAGCAAGGAAATGGGTTAAAAATCATAGGTATCCAGGAAGTGGAAGTAGTCTCGGAATTGTGGTCGCAAGATAGGTCTTCCACTGTTTCTCCAGTTGACCAACTCAATCAACCTGTCTGAGTTACAAGTGGACATGAGATGAATCATTGTTTCATAGCAATCGACTGCCTTTATGGTAGTAGTAGCATTCTCCTGTAGAATTCAAACTGGCGATCTATCATATTGTTACTATTGTTTTCGAAAACCGGAATAGTATAAACATCAAATCGTTTCCTTTGAGAACTCTACGCTACAGTATCTCTTTCTCGAAACTTCTTTGTATGCTTTGTATCAATCGCCTCGGACCACCATGTCCGAAGTTATAGTCCCAAATCCCCGTGAACTGGAGAATCTTTGGGTTATATTTTGCAACCGGCATCATCAAGGTCAAGGTTGAGCTTGAATTCTGAGTTCATCAGATAATCTTATAGCATCAAAGACTTGAGTGTTAGTCAGTGGTTGATGACAGAAAAGGTTGAAAAAACCATAATGACCAGAATAATTTCCTATTGAATGCCAGTTATTATCAATATGAGAATCCGAATTCTTATGCTTATGAGCGATGAGTTTTGTTTCAATATCATATATAACCTGCAACTTAATCCACAAAGGAGAAGGATATGCCCCCCATGCACACATCTATTTCTATGCTTCCAAATATTCCATAAAGCAATGAAGCAAATAGAATTTCCAAATTTATTGTCAGACATAGTAAAATTCACAATACTCCCTTGCTTACTAATTTGAAAATGCTGCTCAAACCAACTCCAGAAGCATGTAAGCTTGGGGCATGAAAACATATGTTCAACATCTTCAATGCCATTGCAGTGGAGAGGGCAGGAAGGACTGATGCTAGAATTATTGGAACATTGGCATGTAAATGGTGTCTGTAAAAGGTCTCCATATTTGAAATACTTGATTGCAAGCAGCCAAATAAAATAAGTTATCTTTGGAGCACAGTAAGAATTCCAGACATTTTTGAACAGAGTTGTACCAGTATCAACAGGGTAGGGAGATTCCAATATAGACAAGCCTTGGAAGATTGATTAATATTAGCCAGAAAGCCATAAATATAGGAAACTTTGTAAATATTTTTATCTTTGAAATACCAATCGATCTGTCTAGAGGTAGCACCATCAAGGTTGGAATTAGAGACCATGTTAACAATATGCTTGAATAACATCTTATCTGAAGAAGTACCATTGACAATAGTTTTAAATCTAGGCTAGGAAATCCATATACCATTGTCCAAATGTCATCAAGCTTTTGAATGCCAGCTGAATGCCACTTTTTGTAGATTTTGGAATGGTTAATTGCCAAAGGAGTCATATCCCTTTTTGCTAGATCAGAATTCCAGAAAATGCTCATATCATGGTGAGCCTGATTGATGCTACTGTGAGAATAGGCTTTAGAAACTTTATTCCAGGAATTTAATAGATATCTCATAAGAGGAGAAGAATTGGCAGCTGGCTTGAGTTGGCAGAACGCAGAAGAAGGCAAGCAATGCTCAATGGAAGGATGGCCATCAATTGCACTTTTATTCAACCAATAGTGAATAAAATTTGGAGCAGGGTTATTTTGATTCCAGAGAGACTTCTAGATATATTTTCACACTTAATGCATATCCACGCAAAAAGAAGATTTTTTTGACCAAGACCCCCACCCTTTTTATTTTGAGTTACATATTTCCAACTAACCATAGATTTTTTCCCCTAACCATAGATTTTTTCCCCAAATAAAGCTCCTAATAATTTTTTCAATCTGCTGATAAATACATTTAAGGGCAAGTAAAGCAGAAGAAAAATAGGTATGAGAACTTGCAAGCACAGAAGAAGCTACAATTGTTCTGCCTGCAATAGAAAGGCAACTGCCAAAGTTATTTAGCTTTTTTCTAATCTTGGACACAATAGGGACCATAGATTTTTTATGGTAATATCAAGGACCAGAGGCATTCCTAAAAGAGAGGAGGTTTGATTTACTAGAATACACTTAATACCCAAGATGTCAGAATGATCTTTATCTCCAATAATAACACACTTGCTTGTGTTGAGATAAATACCAAAAGCATCAATAAAACCATTTATGATCTTGAGGAAGAATTCAATATTATTAACATCATTATGGAAGAACCTAAAGGAGTCATCTGCATACTGAAGCAGAGTTAGCTGACTACAGTTGTCAGGCATAGTAAGACCCTTTAAACTCCCTCTATTTTGATGATACATAATGATTTTTGAGAGCTGCTCAGCCACAATAATAAAGAGGTAAGGAGCCAAAGGGCATCCTTGCCCCACTCCTTTTTGCAAATTGAAGAACTTGCCAGGGAAGCCATTGATTAAGATAGCAGATTGTGCCCGAGAGTTAAGCCCCATGATTAGATCAATAATTTTAGGGGGAATACCAATTTTCTTAACACTAGACCTGTCCCTGGGACCATTCCTGATCCATGGACCAGAACTGGCCCACATGACCTCTGCCACTTAAACCCATATAACTCACGAAAGAGATTTCAATTTTATAATATACCACTATCATTTGCGTCTTCACGAGTTTCTTAATGACCTCTGAGAATTTCAAGACCAATGGGGTCACCTATACCTTGTGGTGATTGCTCAAACATTGGAGAATTTGGCAATTTCTGCACCAGTCCAGAATTGTCTTCTTCGATATTTGTAGCATAAAGTGACCTAAACCTTGCTAAAGTTGGAGGTATTTGCCTGTTTATCATAGAGCACATTGAGTTTTATGTTCCCATGTTTTCTTGCTATCATTTGATATCGGTGGAAGCCGCCAAACCATATTTTGATCAAAAACGCTGCTTGAGGTTCAAGAATTATTTCTCTCTCACTATAACCTGTTTTGACTTAATTCTTGTAGCCATGAGTTGCTAACTATATGAGATATAGTTTCATGATTTTTTGGAGTGCTTATAAGTCATGTTAGCCTCAATATTTACTAAGAGAATTTACTATATAGAATTCTGGACAATAGTATATGTTAAAATGCTCCAAATAACCATCCATAATGCCATGTGGGTAATAAATGATGTGTTCTATTTATATCTACATAGAACATAACTCGTATCAACTTACATATAATATAACTAGGGTGTAACCATGCAATTTTTGGAATTCAAACATGATGTACAGTAGCCGGATTAATACATTAGAGCATAAAAAGTTGGGTCAACTCCACAATTATAGGTTCAAAACTGCATAACAATTATAGTTAGCGATGTGTAATGATGAATTCAAGTGAATGTTGTGAAGTTTAGCCATGACAATATATAAATAGACCACATAACATTTCATATATGCTTCTTTGGTTCATAGAAGGAAACACTACTCTTCCTCAAATATGCCTTTAAAATAGTTCAAAATGTGAGAAATGACATATATAGAGATCTCTTATATAGGTTATATGATCTTATTGAAAAAAAAAACCATGAAATCTGCTTATTTCTTACTAGCATAAACTTCATATCTGTGTTACTGCTATAAAGCATTGTCATCCAAGTAGAATAATATTGCATCTAGGTTATCTTTCATGTATATTATATTTTTTATGGATGCAAACCTTTCTTAGCAATAGAAATCTCTAGTTGCATGTCAAAGTAACATGTTATTTCTAAGGTTTTAATTTATATAAGCACGCATCACCATTTATGGTCCACGAGACCAATTGTATAGAGCATATATCTCGCACCAACTTTATCCATTTTGCTCCATAAAATGATAATTTGGCTTTTAACCGATCACATGATTTTTGAAAGGTGTAAGTGAAAGTCCATGTAGGTTCAATTGGTCATAAGTACCCCATAAATTCTCAAATTTTTGTGCTTCAACCTAAAATTATTCCTTACCCTTAAATTATGCAAGCTAACCTAATCAATTAATTTTATCCTATAGAGAATCATACAAGTAAACTATATGTGAAAGTTGAGATCAAAACTGATTAAGGTGGCACCATTAATAATGTTTAAACTTACAGTCATTTGGACCAATGATGGTGCAAACCGAATTTGCGGATAGCGGTCTATCTTGATTTTTAGTAAAAGTTTTTCATATTTTTCCTTGGTTCTTTTTGCATTGGTTTCTTGATATGCGATATTTTGAGGATGTGATTTTGTAAAGTCACACCTTAGGGCACAAATCTAGAATAAACATGAAAAAAAAATTGCAACACAAACCATTAACATCCAACATATAAAAATTAAATCCCCCAACACATAACAACCAACACATAACAACCATTGACATTAACAACCAACACATAACTACCATTGACATTAATTAATACAACCATTGGGTCCAACACATTTTAAATTAAAATCCCCTTAAACCCCCTTTGGTTTGGGTGCATATTCACCACCTGAGGGTGACTCAGGAACGAGAGAGTTGGATAGGCATATTCACCCCTTATTCCTTAATCTACACCGTATGTAAAGTTCCTCGTTTGTGGGGTATGCAAGTACAAAATTTGCTATACTGTATAACAAGATTCGCAAAATACTATAAGATTTCAAGCGGAATACTATATGGTGTTGATTTTGTACGTGCAAAATACAATTATGAGTGCTCTCGCGCCCCTACGTCACCCCGTGTGAATATGCACCCAAACCAAAGGGGGTTTTAAGGGGATTTTAATTTAAATGTGTTGGACCCAATGGTTGTGTTAATTAATGTCAATGGTAGTTATGTGTTGGTTGTTAATGTCAATGGTTGTTATGTGTTGGTTGTTAATGGTTTGTGTTGCAAAAAATTTTTTTGGCCCCTTCCGGCCTTAGGGACGTCCCCCCGCCCTCCCCTTAGTGTGACAAAAAATTTAGAATTCAAATCAGAAAAAAACTAGAATTCATTTGAGGCTTTCATCACCTGTAGCTTTTGAATTTCATCACAATCCCATCGATCCGAGCCATCGGATCGCCATTCTGGGAAGGGACGAGCGCCTATATTAGGCCATTTCCGTTTTGGCTCGGTTATCGGCGTCTTCTCACAGCAGCTTTTCTTCTCCTCTCGTAGCTTCCCTCCCTACTTTTCCTTGTCCACAATACCTTCCCCTGTCCAAGATCCCTTCTCGTGGTGATTCTGGTTCGGCTTCTTTCTTTGGATCGCTTCTCCTTCCTTCCTTCCTTCCTTCCTTCTCCATATTGTCGTTTCAGCAATCTTCATGGGCGAGGTTTTTCTTGGGCATCCTTTGGCAGCAGGCATGGTTAGGAGGAGCATACTTTTGTCTATATCTTGTCCATTGCTCTTGAATTTCTCTCCTTTGCCATCATGATCTTCTTCATTCTCGGTATTTTTGGCCTCTTCTTCATCCTTAGCACCATCCTTTCCAGTGCGGCTTACGTTTTTCTCTCATGCATGATATTCCTTACTTGGTTTGGCGGCAAGATTTTTCATGTGGCATTATCAATTGGTTTATGCATGCTCTTATTTTCGATTTTGGTTTATGCTCTTGTGGAATTGTTGGTTCTTGGACGGGCATATGATGGATTTGGTTTTAGGATTAATTGTTTTCATTTAGGCGGGTGGCACTTATGCATGCAAGTTCAATTATGAGCGATGGTTTGGGGATTTGTGGCATGATCTACGGTATGTGCAAAGCTAAATTTTATGCGGGAAGATTTCCATGATCCTCTACTTTTGTTGCTTATGGCCCGGCGAATGTGGACTCTGCGAGGAGCTCCTTATGTGCTTGTAGCGAGTGGGGTTTTATGTTTAGCTTTTGCCATATCTTACTTTTCGGTTGTTTTATTAGTAATGGTTTTGTTTCCAGCTTAAACTGCGGCGGTCGAGTTGTAGTTCGCGATGCTCCACCAATTTCGGCCGGTTTCCCCTTGCTCCCCTTGTTCTTGAGTTGCTTTTTAAGTTTACGTTCTATGGGCGGGTTTATGTTCTTCTTATGAAGGTTGGATTACGCATCGTGGTCATCCTGGTTCAGGTTCAGGCGGCTCTTTCCCATTCAAAATTCTCTAGATTTTCCCCCCTTGTCCTGCCAGATCATGCCATTTTTCCTTCCTCTCCATGTGGCGTCGATGTTTCTTGGTTCTAGGCTTCGTTTTGGTCGGTACTCGATCGTTAGTTGTTGCACTGGTTGAGTGTTTCATCACTTAGCATCGGATCAAGTAGTCATCATGCATGATTTGTTTTCTAGCCCATTATCCCCCGTAGGTGGTTGGCCCTTTGCCATAAAAGCGGTATCCATTCGAGGTTTTTCGGGGAATCGCGATGCATTGCCAATCATCGGCATGCGGGGCGTGGTTCTTTGGGCCGATGGCCATTTTGCCATTCGATTTTTCCTCTTCTTTTCTCGATCGCACCTGCAATGCCTTTTTTCGATGGGCTTTAATCGGCCCGACCAATCTTGCCATGCACGTCCTCACTATCCTGCATATGCATTTTCCTTCGCTGCCTTCGGTTTGGCTCTTTTCTCCTTCATGTCCTTTTCTATTTTCCTAACCCGTGGCTCCACTAGATTCTTTGAGTTTGAGGCAACTTGAGGTTTTTTCCGGCGGCTTGCTTTTCTATCCACCAACAAGCAGTCCTATGTGCATTGGTCCAGTTCTGTTTGATATTCGGCTTTATTTGTTTCCCCTAAATCCTTAGCTTGAGTCCGTTATTTTGGTTGATTTTTTTTAGTATAACAACCAACACATAATTAAAATTAATATTAACTAACACAACCATTGGGTCCAACACATTTACGTTAAAATCCCCCTTAGACCCCCTTTGGTTTGGGTGCATATTCACACGGGGGGTTACTCCGGGCATCGAGAGTTGTTGGATAGGCATATTCACCCCTGATTCCTTAATCTAGACCGTACGTAAAGTTCCTCGTTTGTGGGGTATGCAAGTACAAAATTTGGTATACTGTATAACAAAATTTGCAAAATACTATAAGATTTTAAGCAAAATACTATATGGTGTTGATTTTGTACGTGCAAACAATAATTAAAAGGGCTCGGCTGCCCTCGTCACCCCGTGTGAATATGCACCCAAACCAAAGGGGTCTAAGGGGGATTTTTAACGTAAATGTGTTGGACCCAATGGTTGTGTTAGTTAATATTAATTTTAATTATGTGTTGGTTGTTATACTAAAAATTTTGGGCCCTTCCGGCCCTAAGAAAAAAAACATCTGATAGAACTTGAAAATTAAAAAACAAGATAATGTAATTTAATTATGCACGCTTTAAAAGCATATTATTTAAAATTTATTAAGTCGTTGAAGACGACAAAGTGTTTTCGCCTCTTCAATTTCGGGGTCATTTTCTTGTGGGGATGATTTATCTAAAATGCGTGATGCCTTTTGGCCGCATGACCCCGTTAAGTGATGTTGAGCACGGGCCTCGTCCGCTTTCGTGCCATTTGCCTCATAAAATCCGTGGGCGGCTTTTATGATTTTATCGTCTCCATGGGCGATAAAATCATATTCCATTCCATAATATCTACCATTAAAAAAAAACACAATTGTTAATAACTAGTAATTTTAAAAACAATATGGCCGGTCTTAGGTGGGCGTTTAAAAAACTATTCTATTCTATTCTATTCTATTCCTTGTAATACTAATATGTAGCAAGGGCTACATTTTTTTTTCCAAGGTTAAAGGATGTTTTTTTGACACTTTTCGATTTAGGTTGGGGCTAAGGTTTGAAATTGCACGATGGGGCGATGGCGGTGTGCATGGTCCAAGACATGGGGCGGGATTTTTACGTCTTTATTCTTGCGATCCGGGGGTAAAGGGTCGTGTGGTAATCGGCTTTGTGGCGGTAGCGTAATGGTGCGAAGTTGTGGATTGGCCCTGGCATGCAGATTCCGGCTATGGCAGGCTATGGCATGCAGGTTCGGCTATGGCAGGCTACATATTCAGGGAGATGCTAAACAAAAGGAAATGGCACTTTGCAATGCCCAATCTGTCCAAGATATTGGCCTATTGCTCCTGCTCCTGCAGCAAGGTTAACACTCAATGGATTGGCGACCATTGCGATCCGCGAACATGGCGGAGGAAATAACGGATGTCTGAAAACAAGAGAGCACAAGCCATGCCCCCATTTTCCTTTCTGTGCTATCCCCAGGTCTGCTTCCACATGCAAGACATAGAGACTTCACCAAAGGCAAGAAAATTCCATCTGCCCTAGCTGATACAGACGGAATGGCAGGAGCCAACAGAGCTTCACTAAAAACAAGACTGTATCCAAGACCTAAAGTTGTTTTACCAAAGAGGGACACAAATTGGTAAGCAACTCTGTCTCCAAGACCCGTTTTAATGAACCCCTTTGCAAAAAAGAAGGCAAGAGCAATGAACCAAGGAATGGGATCTCCAAATACACCGAAAAGCACCAAAAATGTCAATGTTTTGGTGAGAACTCTGAAGCTCAAAGACCCATTAGAGCAACCGCCCCCAAGGGCAAAGGTTGTGTGATAATACCCACTATCGTTGGCCAAGAATATGGCAAGCGGTGGCATGCATTTTTTGTCACACCCAGTAAAAGGAATAAACCAAAGAGAAATACCTCTTGCAAAAAGAAATGACTAAGCGTTTTAAGATTAGCTCCTTGCCATAACCAGAACGACCACAAAATTATCGGATCTGCTAGCGACTCTCCGCGTAGTTCTGCGGTGGTCGGACTACCCTAAATGCTCTAAACTCGCCTTCTCGATCTAATCGGCCGCATGCCCCTTCAAATCATGCGCCCTCAATCCGATCTCTCTCTCATCCGGTGGAAGCCTTGGTGGGATGCTTGCTCCTCTGCTTTCCGTCGATGCCCGCTCCTCCAACCCTTCTCTTCCAGAATCCCTTGCCCTCTCTGATCCATTCCTGCCCTTTCAAATCCGTTGGCTGCTCTTCTATCTCCAACTGGTCGACCGCCTCCTCCACAAATCTGTTTTCCAAAGGGCTTTTACTCCTAGCCCTTAGATCAAACCTTTTCCTATCTCCACCGTTAAATTAAATAACTATTTTAGCTTCCAATCTTTTCCAACCCTAAAAAAACCCTAAAACTAATGGGAGGATATTCACCACAGGATTTGCCCCCTTTTCTAAAATCAACGGCTTACAAAAGGGTGCGCTCTAGAAATACTATTTAGTACACCTGGATGAATACGGCCACCAAATCATATGAAAACCTTAGAGAAAATAGTACAAAAACACAAAAAAAACCCCCTGTTATAATGCTACATATTTTGGTTGTTCAGTTAATGTCTCATTTTGGATCAAGTTATCCTTATACGTCTACCCTTGACAATCACTTTAGTATATTGTTTTTTGTTCAATTGTCTCATTATTGCCTTCACTGCCTTTGCTTTCTCATTCTTTATGACATCTTCTTATGTTTGAGATTATTCTGTGACTTCTAGGATAGCAATGTCGACAATTATTTTGTTGCGACCTTTTTTCTAGCGGCATTTTCTTTGTGGCCTTTTCAAGTCTCATTTTTATTGGGTCAATAGGGGGGTGTCCTCTTCTTGTTTCCATCACATCATTCCATCGGCTATATATTACGTATATTATTGCCATAGGGATTAATTTTTGCCTTGTTTGATTCGGACTTGGGGCGTACATCATTTGTCGTGTTTTTATATAAGTTGAGTCCCAGGTGGGGTATTCGTTTTAGGCTATTGTTTTTCTATCCATATTGCTTTGCATTAATTCGTTTGAGTATGGTTACGGATTAATCATTGGATTGTTTTTTCATGAGGTGCATTCTTGCATGTGTATTTCATTTTTGAAACATAAAGAGGTGAATATGGTTCATGACTTGCTTTCATATGGAAACTTTCAATTCGTCATATGTACAATTTGGGTCTGAAAACAAACTTATACGTGCTCATATTTTGCCAATGTTCAATTTCTAATCTTGTGGTGCTCTTTTATTTTCTTCGGTTCCTTCTCATTTGTGCTTTTGAGGTTGAACACATTACTACGCTAACACTCCCCGGTAACTACTCTTGGCGGGTTTTCTACCTTGGCATATCTGAATAGACCTTATGGATTTTCATTGTGCAAATGTGGTTTTAGCATGTTTCCTATTTGCTTGCATTTGCTCCCATGTCCATTTCATTTTAAGTAATCCTTAGCATAATATTTTGGGGTTATTTGTTACGATTCATCTTGTTACATATTCAATTTTGTCTGGACATGTGTCATTCCTGTTGGTTTGGAATTTCTTTAGGATGATGGGAGAGCATTGGCCTTTTGACCTTATGGGTGCATTTGTATGGGTTTAACTTGGTCATTAAAGTGTTTTTTCCATAAGGTGTGTTTTTGCACGTGTATATTGCTTTTAGCATAGGGGGCGAATCTGGTCCGTGTGGCGTATTATTCTACATGTATTGTCCTTTTCATCTCTGGCACCTTATGTTTTCGTCATTCTTGTTGTTTACCTTGATATTATCTCTATGTTGCATTCACGTGATCTATTTGACTTTTTATGTTCGGCATCATTCGAATTTGCCTTTTCCCTATATACGATGTCTCCACTTGGTTTCCACGTTATGCTTATTATGCACTATGAGGGTTGATTTTCTTTTTCATATTCTTGAACGTTGTTTTCCTCTTTTGGGCAGACGGAGCATTACAATGGTTGCATTTGCTTTTTCACGTTCTTGCCTCTATCATGTTTCCAGATGTTTCATGGTTGTTATCTTTTTTGCGTTATGGTTGACAATATGGTTTCGCTTTATGTTGGCATGTTTTTGCATTATATGCGTTTACATGGTTGTTTGACTTTTTATGTTCGGCATCATTTGAATTTGCTTTTTTCCTATATACGGCGTCTCAACCTAGTTTCCATGTTATGCTTATTATCAGGTGGTATACGTTATTCGGGTGGTATTATCTTCTACATTCTAGGTTTCCCATAGTTGTTGGGTTTTATTTTTTGCACTTGTGGTTTATCTTGTTTTTTATGCCCCGCACTCTTTAACAGTTGTCTGGGTTATTCCGGTTGTGCTACCATTATACATCATATTTGCTATTTGGCTATATTCGGACACACATTTCTGTTTCTTATGTTTTTTCCTTCTACCTGCTGGGTAGTGCTTTCTCCACCTCTTGGGTGATGCTATCCTCTCTTTTTTCATGAATTGTTGATTTTTTCTCATTTCTAATCGCTCACATCCCTTTGAGTGCTTGTTGTTTTGCAGTTTGCCGCTTCACCATTATGCACATTCTTGTTCTCCTTAACCGCTCATGGGTGCCTTCTACATGTTCCAATTCTTCTCGCGCTCACGGTCGTTGGCGCTTCTCTTCGTCTCATCCTCGCTACGTGCTTCGTGCCCGACTCGACACCTCGAGGTTTCGCGGCGGCTGGGCTTATCGTTTTTGAAGTTACGCCTCATTTTTTCGTTTCCTTGTGCTCCGAATTAACTTTAGTTTCCGGTTCCTTCTCGACCTTTCTTTTGTGCGTTGCTGGTATGTCTACATTCTCTTCCTCAATCTCGTCCCTCGTTTGCCCAAGTATGTTTTTCCTATTGAGGCCTTTATTCATGGCTTTATGCATATGGTATTTGTCTTCTGCTTCACCACATATTTCTCCTATGCTACCCCTGAACCAGACCTTAGTATTACACTTCATTTGTATATGTGCTATTTAGTTTTTGGATATGCCGCATATTGCATTTGGCACTTCCTTATACTCATTCCAATTCTTCTTTTTGCCATGGTTTTTGCACTTTGTCATGTTTTTGCATTTGCGAGCTCTTTTGCACTATATTTCTCCTTTGAAGCCTATTCACCTCGTTGTTTTCGGTCTTCTGTCGTATTTTCCTATTGTATATTCTTTCTTTGATTTTTCCGTTATGGGGAGCTTCGTCCATTGTTTTGCTCTGCTCGCTTCGATCATTTTTAAATGATTACGTTTTTACGTGACATATAATCTGATGTGGTTTTGGGGGCTTATAGCATTGTTCATGTTGTTATTAAGGCGATCGTGTTTTACACTTTCCCTGGCCGTTGGTCCCTTGTCTGGGGTTGTTTTCTCGTGGATTGGTTCATTGGCTTGCATTCCTCTTTTCTCGTATTTATGCTTGGGCTTAAAATATACATTATGCATTGTGCTACCATTATACATCATATTTGCTATTTAGCTATATTTTTACACAAAATTTACGTTTATCATGTTTTTTTTTCCACCCACATTTGGGTGATGCTTTTTTCAATCCACGGGTGATGCTATCCTCTCTTTTTTCATGAATTGTTGATTTTTTCTCATTTCTAATCGCTCACGTCATTTTGAGTGCTTGTCGTTTCGCAGTTTGCCGCTTCACCATTATGCACGTTTTTGTTCTTTTTAACCGCTCATGGGGGCCTTCTACATGTTCCAATTCTTCTCGCGCTCGGTCGTTGGTGCTCCTCTTCGTCTCACCCTCGCTTCGTGCTTTGTGCCCGACTCGACACCTGGCGTTTTCTCGGCGGCTGGGCTTCTAGTTTATGCAGTTACGCATAGTATGTCTACATTCTCTTTATCAATCTCGCCCCTCGTTTGCCGCAGTATGTTTTTCATATTGGGGCCTTTTTTCATGGATTTGTACATATGGTATTTGTCTTCTGACCTCACCACACATTTCTCCTATGCTACCTTGCACCAGACCTTAGCATTTTCATTCTCCTCATCTTGTTCCCTCCTTTTCACATCCTTATGAACCTTCTTCGCTTTAGACTTCTTGTTGTCAACTCATTTTTTTCTTCGTTGTCTTTCTTTTTCTTTGTCTCACGTTGATGTTCTTATTCGCCCTTCTAAACGAAACCCACTCGCCCGCGTATGCTCGATTGCACTTTGTTTTTGACATCATATGTCGGGTTGCACTTTGTCTTCTTTATGTCTATGCATTTTTACATTCCTATACGTAAGATTTTTTCTCTTTGCCTTATTATCTCAGTTACTTGTTATTAGTTGTTGGCCACAGGTTCGGAAGGACTCATAGCCACATTCACGGACTTCAGTCCGTAGCCACATTCACAAACTTTGGTCCGTAATCTGTATTCAAATAAGACAACCATCCACGGACATCATTCCGTGATTTGCATTCATATCATATGTGCATTATGCGTATTGCGTGGTTTGTTTTGTCATCGCCTTGTTGCCGTTCTCGTTGGTATCTTGCTTGGCTTCCTTGATTAAATCATCGTGGCGGTGTCCCTTCCTTTTCATTGTTTTTGTTCTCTAATGTGCCTCCTTTTTTCAGGTCATTGTGCTGATGCCGTCTAGCCGGGGCGCTTCCTTAGATTCGTCATCGGGGCGGCGTGCTTTTCTTTTCATTGTTTTTTCTCTAATATCCTTTCCTTTTTCAGGTCATTGAGCTGATATCGTCCGTAGCCGGTGCTTCAGGCTCTTCTTCTTCAGCTTCGTTTTCTCCCCCACAGCTCGCTCGCACTGCTGGTTTTCGTCGTCAATGTGTAGTTTCCTTCTCGCTTGAGCTAGACTCTTCAGATCCTGGTTTCCTTTCTTCCCCTGCCCGCTTGCCTTTATTCGCATGCCCTGTCCCTATCCTTCAACGCCTAATTTCTACCAGTTCCTATCATCTCCTCGATACTCCGTCCGGCGGCCCTCTTTTTCGTTCCTCTCTTTTCTCTCTGCGTCCTTTATCCTGTCCGACTGCTCGAGGGTGGTGGCGGGAATGTCTTCTTGCTATCGGCTTAAGCTGGAGGTTTCGCGGCGACTAGGCTTATAGTTGAGGAAATCCTTTGGTAGTCGGCCGGTTTTGTGTCTCTCGCGAGTCCCTTCCGAGAATCCCATCGATCAGAGCCATCCGGATCGCCATTAAGGAAGGGGGCAGGCCATTTCGTTTTGGCTCGGTTATCGGCGTCTTCTCCACGGCGGCTTTTCTTCTCCTCTCGTAGCTTCCCTCCCTTCCCGCCTATTGTCGGTTGGCGCATCGTCTTTTCATTTGTATTTTTTTGTTGTTCATGCCTCTTTGTTGTTCTCCACACGTGAGTGTTGCTATTCTTATATTTCTATTCCATCGCCCTCCTGGCTTTGTTTGTTCTCCACTGCTGATGATGTTGTTTATTTCCACCTCGAGGGTGATGCATATTTTACATAATGGTTCTCCACCCATTTGGATGATGCTTTATCTTGTTTATTTCCACCTCGAGGGTGATGCATATTTTACATAATAGTTCTCCACCCATTTGGGTGATGCTATCTTTTACGTTATGTTCTTTTTCCTCTGTTTTCATTTTAGGACCTTCTTGGTGCGGCTTGTCTTTGTTTATTTTCTCGACCATTGTGGGGTGTTCTTTTTGGGAGTTTTGTTGGTATTGCTTGCAGGATTCCGCCGTTTTCCGCCGTCTGCTGGGGTCTTGCTCTATTTCTGTTCGCCATCACTCTCTCCTTCGGTTCTCCATGGACACATTTGGGGGAGGCTTTTGCCGTTTGCTAGGGTCGTGCTCTATTTTGCATTCGCCGTCAACTCGTTTCTCTCCGTTCTCCAGGCAACACATTCAAGGTTGTTGGCGACCATTTCTCATTAGGGTTTTCCTCGAAAACCCGAAAGGGCGGGGTTTTTTATCCCGATGAGAAGTTGTCACCATTACCCTTTTATTTTGCCTTGGCACATTTCTTTTTAGGGGGTAGTCCGATATTGTTCCTATGGTCGGCTATCCCCTCTCTCTCTCCCTAGTTTTCCACACATTGTATACTGCTGCTGTGATGAATGACAAGCCTATCTATCTATGGCCGGTTTTGTGTCTCTCGTGAGTCCCTTCCCAGAATAAAACAAATAGATTCTTGTGGTGAGAAACCAAAGTGGAAAACTTTTCTGCTTGTTAGCACAAGGATCTAGAACCCTCGGAATTTGCTTAATAACTACCTCAAAATCTAAAAATGCATGGTAATTTTTTGCAAGCTTCATTCGAAATGAGCCATAAAACAATATCCAATAGCGCAATCCTGTATTAATCAGCTGATAGGATGTGAAAGTCTACCAAACCCGGCCAACAAATAGCTGTTTTAGCATAGATAACTTAACCAAACATATCCATATCATACGCTATCAAAAAGATCTCGGAGAGAGCTTTTAAACGCAATAAAAATCATCTCAAACAGAGCTCTGGATCAAAAGATATAATAAGAAATGTGTTGTCGGCGGGGAAACTGCACTACATGCGCCCTTCAAGCCCTTCATATGCCCATTATGCACCACAAACACTGCTTATTAGCACAAGGATCTAGAAGCCTTGGAATTTGCTTAATAACTACCTCAAAATCTAAAAATGCATGGTAATTTTTTGCAAGCTTCATTCGGAATGAGCCATAAAACAATATCCAATAACGCAATCCTATATTAATCAGAATAGCGCAATCCTGTATTAATCAGCTGGTAGGATATGAAAGCCTACCAAACCCGGCCGAAAAATTGCTGTTTTAGCATAAATAACTTAACCAAATAAAAAAGATCTCAGAGAGAGCTTTCCAACGCAATAAAAATCATCTCAAACAGAGCTCTGGATCAAAAGTTATGATAAGAAATGTGTTGCCGGCGGGGAAACTGCACTACATGCACCCTTCATGTGCCCATTATGCACCACATACACAAAAAGAGGGCTTTTGTTGTGAGCCATTGGTTGTTGACCATTATGCACCACACGCACAATAAAGGGGCTTTTGTTGTGAGTCATTGGTTGTTGACTATTGGAAAAAAAAAAGGCTAAAATCAATGGCTCAGAAAAGGTGCACTCTAGATGTACGCATTAGTACATCCATTTGAATACATCACGAAATCATAAGAAAACCTTAGTGAAAAGCGTACAAAAACACAAAGAAAACCCCCTGTTATTATGCTACATATTTGATGCTATCTATTCTAGTACAATCCTCAAGATAATGAACAACAAATATTTTTTGTGAACAAAGTGGTCTAAGAGCTACTCATGTCCCAAAACTCAACTTGAATATTATCAATTTTTTAATGATATATAGACCAGTAATGGGCAGGTACAGATATCGTTTTTGATTTTTTTTTTTACCATGTCTTTTGCTCTTTCCACGAGCTTGTTTTTGCATTGGTTTCATATCCTTATAAACTTTCATAATGTTATTTTTTTGGAGGATAACCTAGACTCATATATAGCAATGCTATCCATTTGTATAAGTGCCCTAAAATTGAAAATAGAAGTAAAAGTCAAAACATCAAATTCAAACTCAACAAACATTTTTCTATGATGGAGGACCTCGTGAACTACTTATACGCCAAAATTTGAACTCAAAATTGATCTCCTTTTGAAAGTTGTTGTTTTTATACCGCAAGTGCTTTCTGGGAACCAATGCTGGTTCTCAGAAGGCAGAGGACAGTTTTGACCCTGTCATGTTTGAATTGCTCTATCTTCCTTTACAGACTTCGAATTGAGATGTGGTTTTTTGTACCTTGCTCTATATCTCGTATAGAAAAATAGCATTATAACAAAAAAAAACAAAAAAATCTTTTCATTAGGACAATTTTACTTTGTGTGAACATGTGCTAGAGCATAACTCACAAGAATGGAAGCTGATACATTTTTGTGTATTTTTCATGTGAAGCATAACTGCCATATATGAACTCTTAGGAAGGGTTTGGCGAGTTTTTGTGTTCTTGATTTTATATGATTTTTTTTGTGAACCTTCAAAATGCCTTTTAATGGTCCATCATGGGACGGGTCTAGTGTTAAGGGAGAGCATCAGGAAGTCTCATCTGATAGTGTCAAAAGCTTTAGAGAAATCTAGCTTTAAAAGAACACAGTTTTGATTTGTGATTCTGGCCCAGTGCAAACCCTCCATAGCAGCAATATAGTTATCCAAGATGAACCTGTTAGGAAGAAAAAGCGGTACCGTTGCAAGCTAATATTCTTCTGCAGGAAATCTTTGATACGATTAGCTAGGATCTTGGCACAAATTTTATAAGTTGAATTGGTTAGAGAGATCGGCCTCCATTCATTAAATGTAGTTGGATTGTCCACTTCTGGAATAAGAGAAATAAGACCAGAAGCGGCAGGATGGAGATGGTTGTTGTGCCAGAAACCATGAATCATCAAAGTAAGATCATTTTTTAATTCCTCCCAAAAATGGAGATAGAACTCAGGGGGGAGGCCATTAGGACCTGGACTCTTCCTTTTAGCAAGACTAGTAGCTTAAATTTAATCTCATCTTCAGATGGAGGCCTTTCCACATTGACTGACAAAGGATCAATAATATTGTCAGGAAGAGAATTTAACAAATTGATGAACTCTGAAGCAATGGTACCAATCCATAGATCATTAGATTGAGAAGAAAAGATATTGGAATATTTAGAATAAAAGAAGTCTGCAACGTCTTTTGGAGAGTCAAGATGAATATCTTGATCATTTTTAATTAATAATAATAATGGGTTTTAACGTCCACGGGAAGCCGGAGCTTATGGGAAGAAAGCTGATTCTTAAGCAACCTGTTTTTAGCAATTCTAAAAAAGAATTTGGAATTGCTGTTATCCATAGAGGTGAAAATTTTGAATTTGGACCTAATTGCATCCCCTTTAGCCTCTCCAGGTTACCTTCTTGCAGGTGAAGATCAAGATTTAAAGGTTCAGATTGAAGCTTGACCCTGACATATTGCACTTGTAACAAATAATTTTTCTTCTCAGCCTTTTGCAACTCACAATGATTTCTAGACCATTGCTTTATCCAGGATTTGGAGGATTTAATATTAGAATAAAAATCTTTCATAGAATTGGCAACCTTAACTTTGAGGAGGCTAGCATAAAAGCTTTTGAATTCTCTGCAAAATTCTTCATTTCTAAGCAGAGAACAATTAAACTTGAAGAGAACATTTCCAGACCTCTTGATACAGAGAAGGTGCTTGGTTTCCATAAATTGAGGCTGGTGATCCGAGACAGAGGTACTCTCATCACTGAAAACAATGCTATTATCCCAGAAGACATGGCTTGAGTTGTTAATGTAAAATCTATCTAAAGCACAAAAGACCCTAGAATTTCCCTTTTTGCTTATTAGACCAGGTAAACTTGGCAGTAGAGGAAGGAATATGAGTGAAGAAAAAGGAATCAAGGAGATTATCCCAATTCATTTTCTCTACGTTCGACATGTTAAGGCTTTTCCCTATCTTAAGATCCCAAGTTGGGGTGTTGTTAAAATCTCCAGCCAAAATCCAAGATAAGGAGCTATAGTCTTGTAACCAAGATCTGATGTCTAGCCATAATTTTTATCTTTCTTTGGAGATAGTAGATGCATAAATGTTTATAATGCCAAATTGGGAGCCATCATGATCAAATATAACAGCGTGCCAGCATTTGCAAGGACTATTATAAACCAAGTTGTGATTAAGATTTTTCCACATAATAATGAGGCCACCCGAGGTTATTGTAGCATCTATCCATATAGAAGAAAATCCAGGGCCAATCCAGTTTGCAAGATTAGAACACTCAAAGTTTGGAAGCCTAAGCTCTTGCAATAAAGTAATGTCAGCCTGATATTCCCTAATTTGAGAGATAGCTCTCAACCTTTTAACAAGGCCTTTAATACGCCTAGGATTCCATGTCATGATCTTCATGACAGAAAAAGCAGGTAAGAAAGGTAAAAAAGGGGTAAAGAGAGCACTAAATAAGACTTCTGGATTGGCTTCTAGTAAATCTTTTGGATTGATGCCTAGTGTTAAGGGCTGGGGTATCAACCGGTAACACAGACTTCCTCATCTTAATTCCTTTTCTATTAGGCTTTGCACCTTTATGCTTAGATATCTCAGGATTAGACAAGAGATAAGAAATGGTCATCATCCCAGGAGTTAATAAAAGGAGAAGGATCTTTTTCTTTATTATTTTACTTTTCTATAACATCAGAGTCATTAGAGTGATGACAAGCCCAAAATTTTGACTCTCATTGTCTATTGAGTTGCTTGCATTAGGAATTGAATGTTCAACAAATTTGGAGAAAATGCATTAGTATTAGGACCACAGATGATTTTCTTTCCTTCTCTACCCTATAATATCTGTTACACAGTCAGAATTTTTTTCCCCAACTATATCTGCTTCTGTATTCATCTCTTTGTGAAAACCTTCCTTGCTCACTTGTCCATCCTGACTCAACTCAATGTCCACTTGTAACTCAGAAAGTTGTAAAGCAACAACTTCTGAAATTGAATTGATAATGTGGTGAGTTTTTGGAGAAGCAGAGAAATCAATAAGAGGAAGGGATTGAGGCAACATGTTGGCATTTGGAAGATGAGGACTGGGCAGAGGGTCAGGCTTATAGGGGGAATTATAGAGGGGTCAGAGATTATAGGTGAAGTTATTGGCTCTTCAGTCTCTGCATAAAACTCTGAATTTGAGTCAGTTAAAATATGAAACATATTGTTGCAGGTAATTTTAGTTGTAGAGTTGACATTGCTGGAGACAAGCTTGCCATTATTTTCAAGATCTGTATACTTTTCTTGAGAGACTGTGTTTTTGGAGGCTAAATCTTCCATAGAAATTTTCCCATTCTTCTTATTTTCCATAAGTAATGACTCTTCATTCTTTCTTGTTTGGGAGTTAATCCCAGGAGGATTAATTTTAATTCCAAGCTGAATATTCTTTTGAGAACCCTTGGAGGCTTTAGGTGCAGCCTTTTCATGATTAAAAGAAGCGTTTTCAGGATGCTCTTTCCAGGCTGCACATCTTACGGCATGGCAATCATTTGAAGGGAACCACCTTCTCTGTTCAGGAAGATTTGACCCCAGCACAGCTTTGCAGGCAGAAAGAAGAGCTATGTCGAGTGCGCGAGGCTCGCCTACAACGGAAATGGGCAGTGTATAGGGGAGGCCAGGCTATCATTCGGGATCAGTGGCCTGCTGATCCCTGGACAGTTTTGGCATAGCCACGGGCTCCTTGTTTTTTTTGGGTTGGTTCAGTTTCCTTTATTTGTGTGTTGTAACGGGGCTTAGACCCCATGTTCTGTTCTGTTTTTTTGGGCTTCGGGCCTCTGTTCTGTTAGGGCTTATGCCCCCTTTGTTTGTTCTGGTCCCATAACCCGATTGGGTTCCGTGGACGTTAAAAATTTCTTCCTTCCTTCCTTCCTTCCTTCCTTAGAGTCCTTGAGGATATTGTTCAAGGTCTTATGCAGATCAAATATGATAGGAGACTTCCCTTTTAACATCTTTCTGTTGTGATTTATGATCTCACTGTTTTCCAATAAATTGACAAGATTATTTGACTGAGTAGAGTTATCAATTGCTTTAGCTTTCTGTTGAAGGCCCCTTTGTTTAAGACCTTAATTCCATCAAGTGACTGAGTGAAATCATTGAAAACTTGAGAATTCTCTATATATGTTGGAATTCCTTGTTGAGCAGAAATCTGCCTCTACTCCCTTTTTTTTTTAATCCTTCTTTTGCTGCCATTTGATTTAACCCATACCGACAAATGATGTTGTGCTGATCTTGAGTCCACCAAATCCAACCTGTGTTCCTGATCATAGGTGCCAAACTTTCCATTCATTTTATCATTGACTTCTTTATTAGATATATTTTCAGAGCCTTTTCCAGTTGATGTACTGTTTTTGACCTTGTCATCCACAGTGTATTGATAGACTTTTGAAGGAAAGTGTCTGGAATTGCAATCTTGGCAAAATGTAGGTAAACCAACCCATCTACGCTAAAGATTAATTTGGTTACCAAAGAAATCTAGGAGAGGAATGGAGGTAGGCACAGATTTAGAGATGTCCAGTTGAATGTAACATTTAGGAGGTTTATAGAGTGAATATTCAGTGGAAATATAGGTTCCAATGGAATTAAAAATGGCTGAGAAGCAATCTTCATTCCAATATATGGGGTTAAACTCACTCATGCTAACAGAAGCAATGTAGAATTTCCCAAAGTCATTCAAAGAAAGCTGAGGGCTCTATTTCAGAAAAACCAACTGATAAATATCAAAAGTTGATCTGGCTGTCTTCAGAAGGAAATTGGCAGTTCAACCAAAAGATAGGGGTAATTGAGCCAGTAAATTGAGTTGATAGTGACACCTTTATGGAGTTTAAGAATATGGTCCCATAGATTATTAATTTTGACCAACTTTGTCAACATATATAATTACAGCAGTGGAAGAAAGGAGCTAATTCTGGAAGCAATTAGAGGAGAATTAAGTTTAATACCTCTAAACAGTTGAACACTTGGTTGAGTTCGAATTTGCAGGTTGTTTAGCTCCTCGGATAACTGCGGATCAGTGAGAACAGGTTGTGCTAGCCTTTGAATCCCATAAGAAATAGGGACCCCGTTAGCATTGAGGGTTGGTGCAATACCATTCGGACCTGCCTTGGAGAGATTATCCCAAGATGGAATATCTGAAGAGAAATGATGCATATCTTTGGAAAGAAAATTTAAATCAGCAAATTTAAGGACCATCGAAGGATTTTGGTGATAATTACTTAACTGGAAAAGAAGATCGGATCGATCAGCTGCAGGAAGGAGCATAAACTTATGAAGAAAAATAAGGGAATTTGCATTTAGGGTTTTTGAAGTATTCGGATTTTTTTTGGAATTTGGGTTTAGGGAAATTTGAGACATAATGAAAAAGCTCTGGATGAAATAAAAGAACGACAAAAGCAGAGGAAAAAAAAGAGGGGAAGGCAATGGAGAAAATGGAGAAAAGATCCTAAGGCAAAGAAATTAAAATTCAGCAAAGAAAGATAAAGAATTAAGGATTTTACCCATCAATTGCAATTGCAGATGCAGATATTCAATTCTTGCTTTCGAATTCACCCAATAGCTTCTCATTATATACTTTAAGTGTGATTCTGTGATCAATGTTTTCTCTGAACACCCCGAAGATACTTGTAGCAGGAATGTTTTTATGGCTAGGAAATTCTTCTAACCAGGACTCGATTATTTTAGATTCAAATTCAATGCAACTCGGGGAGGAGTATTCGATTTGAAATAGATCTTCTGGAAAGATCTGCTTATGAATTAAACTGTTTCAAAGATCAGAATCTTTTCCTTTAAGGAAACCACAGATAATGTTTTATTCCTGCCAGACAATTGTGAAGATTTGACTGTCCATGGGAAGCTATTTCATTCTAATACTAACCCTCTAGATGGGTAGCAAGCAATTGGCACAAGAATTCGATCAATCAGAGGCAATTAGGCTGATCTCGAGCAATTTTTTTCCAAAAAAGGGGGTTTAAACTGAAAAAACCGCCATTTTCAAGATAATAGGCGCTCGTTTCGACCGGACCTCTTACTATTTGACTCTTATTCTTTATGTGTTTTGATGTTCTTGCAATTTCTATTTTAGAAACAGAGTTTGTAGGAATTGATCTTGCGTATATGTTTTGTTCTTCTCCCTTTTAGTGTTAGTAGTTTGGATCTACCTTTTCTCGCTCGTAATCTCTTGCTCTTTTTTCCTTGCTTCTCTTGCATTAAGTTGTATCATTGAATCCTTATCTTCTATCGTAGTCTATGTTCGATCTTGGTCTTCAATGGGTATTGAGATTCAAGATAACCTCTTGTTGTTACTTTCTTGTCTTGGTCTTTAGAATTTGTCTAATCTTAGAGTTTAGAGTTGAGGTCACTAGGTTCTTTCTTTTTCTATTTCTTTTTTCAGCGTGGTTGTTGGTTGTACTGGTTTCTATTGAGTGTAACTAGGCTCTAGAAGTAGATTTATCTGCGTTTCAAGATAAGCAGATAAATTCGCTTCTTGAGGTTTGTTGGAAAGTCATGAAAAGGGAGGTTTATTTTGTGACGCATTATGGGCCCGCCAAATATGCTCAGGATCTTTCCTCATGATGCCACGTGCCATCCTGTATGCAACCTTTGTCATGTGCTTTTCAAATATTAGGACATCATTTTAGAGCTACAAGGTGGTTGTTTTCTTCCTCCTCCATTGGGTGTGCTCGTCCAAGAACGTGCCCATCCTTTAGAAGACTGTTTGGAGCATTTTTGCATGTCCAAGACCGTGAAAGGTTAGCGCATCTCATTTTTTATTGCTTTTGTTCCTTTTATATAGTGTGTTATCCCTACATGCTCTGTATATGCACAATAAATGTTGTTCCCTTACTTTTCGGCATGGATGACCCTTCCTTTAC
This sequence comes from Isoetes taiwanensis, assembly GCA_021234155.1. Taxonomy (NCBI): domain Eukaryota; kingdom Viridiplantae; phylum Streptophyta; class Lycopodiopsida; order Isoetales; family Isoetaceae; genus Isoetes; species Isoetes taiwanensis. Next base: position 7,227,839 of record JAJEKV010000018.1, read on the forward strand.
TTACTTTTGGTGGGCATGCATGTCCTTGCTTTTCTCTTATCTTTCTTTTGGACATCCATGTTGTTCACTAGTAGAGAAAACTTGAGAATATAGAACCCCCCTCCAAGCACTCTGAAGAAACATTCCAACGAGCTAAAGAACGTCGAAAACGGAATTCGAAAACAAAAGTTAGGCCAAGAAACCTATACTGCCACCCTTGAGCCCCTCAAATTAGGGGCCCATTTCTATAAATAGTATGCTTTATTAGTACATTTATTAAAGCTCTCTGAACAAGCTTTTTAACGAGATAAAAAAGGCCAAAAACGGAGCCTAGATGCAAAACTTATATCGAAAAAATGTATTCTGCCACCCCAGAGCCTCTAAAATTGGGTGGCCGCCAATTTGAACCAATTTTGCATCCCATTTATATAGATATTATGCTTGATTATTGTCTTTATCAACGTTCTCTAAACAATCTTTTCAATGAGCTAAAGAACACCGAAAATGGAGTCCGGATGCAAAAATTATGCCAAAAAGTCTATTCTGCCACCCCAAAACCTCTTAAATTGAGTGCCCGCCCACTTTGTGCCAAATTTGGAGACATTTGTGTAAATATAATGCCTGTTTTGGTGTCTTTCACAGTTCTCCGAGCAAGCTTTCCAACAAGCTAAAGAACGTCGAAAACGGAGTCTGGAGTTAAAAGTTATACTGAAAAGTTTATTCTACCAGCCTGGAGCTCTACAAATTGGGCGGTCGTCCAATTTGGCGGTCGCCCAATTTGAGGGGTTCGGGGATGGCAGAAGAGGACTTTTGCATTCAGACTATATTTTTTGGCGTTCTTTAGCTCACTAGAAAGTTGTTTCAGGGGGTTTTGATAAAGACAATCAATCATAATATTCATACTAATGGACTCCAAATTTGGCTCAAATTAGACGGCCTGCCCAGGGCAAGGGCAAGGTAACAACCCCAAGGCAAATTGGGCGCTCGCCTAGTTTGACCCTTGGCTGAAATTTTTTGCCATGCAAAGCAACACCCCCCAGGGCAAATTGGGTGCCCGCCTAATTTGGCTTTTGGGGAAAAACATTTTGCCATGCAAAGCAACACCCCCCGGGGCAAATTGGATGCCCCCCTAGTTTGGCTTTTGAGGAAAAACATTTTGCCATGCAAGGCAACAAACCCCAGAGCAAATTGGGCGCCCGTCCAGTTTGGCCATTGGGGAAAAACTTTTTGCCATGCAAGACTGCCCAAGGCAAATTTGGTGCCCACCTAGTTTGGCCCTTGGGGGAAAACTTTTTGCCATGCAAGGCAACATGGCCCAAAGCAAATTGGGCGCCCGCCCAGTTTGGCCCTTGGGGAAAAACTTTTTGCCATGCAAGGCAAGACCGCCCAAGGCAAATTGGGTGCCCGCCTAGTTTGGCCCTTGGGGGGGAACTTTTTGCCATGCAAAGCAACACCCCCCAGCAAATTGGGCGCCCGCCCAGTTTGGCTTTTGGGGAAAAACGTTTTGCCATGCAAGGCAACGCGCCCCAAAGCAAATTGGGAGCCGGCCCAGTTTGGCCCTTGGGGAAAAACTTTTTACCATGCAAGGCAAGACCCCCCAGGGAAAATTGGGCGCCCTGCCCAGTCTGGCCCTTGGGGAAAAACTTTTTGCTCTGCAAGCCAATACCTCCTGGGGCAAATTGGGCGCCCAGCTAGTTTGGCCCTTGGGGAAAAACGTTTTGCCATGCAAGGCAACACCCCCATGGCAAATTGGGCGCGGGCCCAATTTGGCCATTGGGGGAGAACTTTTTGCCATGCAAGGCAACATCCCCCCCCCCAAAAAAAAAATAAATAAATAAATAAAAAATAAAACTGGGAAAATTGGGCACCTTCTTAGTTTGGCCGTTGGGGAAAAATGTTTATCCATGCAAGGAAATAACTCCAAAGGCAAATTGAGTGCCTGGCCACTTTGGCCCTTGGAAGAATTTTTCTTTTGTCTTAGTATGTAGGTATTTAATTGGCCGTGTTTCTTTATTTGGCATAACCTTTTGTTCTAACCAAACTTTTACGGTTGTGCAGAATCAATGGCTACGAGAGTCTTGAGAGTCTTGACAGATCGAGAAGTCGGCTCCACATGAAGTAAAAGAATAGAGAAAAAAGTCATTGAGCTCCCGAGATTCATGGAGAGGATAGAAAGTACGAAAGATGATGCATAGCAAGCTCAAGCACAAATTGAAGAACCTGAAAAAGGTCTGCCAGATGAAAAACAACCTGACTCTTGAGAATTATTTGTTATCTATTCGATTAGTTCGGCATAGAAGTAACTCGAAATTGGGCGTCGGCTCAATTTCAAGCTTCATTACTCTACATTTAGTCATAATGTTATATGCTAATGAGTCATAATGTTATATGGTATGTTATATATAATGCTATATACATTTGTAAATGATATCTAATGAGTTGATTTTAGATGTTTGTCTCGCATCTTATGTTATTATTTTAAATTATGTGGTACTATACACCCCCTATTCTACATATTTACGAGCATTTGAGATATATATGGACTTACAAGAAGTCCATATATATTGAAACTATGCTTGTGCTTAATGTGAAGAGGACAATGTTGAGCTCGTTTGGGATGATCAAAGATGCTCAAGTGAAGGCTTTACAAATAGTCAAAAACATGACATGAATGTGGAGAATGTTGCTAAGGCAAGTGGTTGATAGAAGGAGGAACTTGGGATAAGAAGAAGCAGGCCTTTCAATGTGTTCTACAATGGCACGGGCATGAGCATGAACACGAGCCACAATGCATTTGTTGCATTGAATTTTAAATAGGTAGATTTATGTTGCCACTAACTACAATGCATGGATGTGCATGAAATTTTGTATACCAATGCCACTAACTACCATGTATGGATGTGCACTGCTTTTTGTATATTTACATGGTATAATGAAGCTTTTGTTGTTGCAACATACCTTCAATGTGGCACTGATCTGTGAAACAGTAGCCCCGTTTGAAATTCTGTCATTTGCAAGTACTGTTCTTGGAGATGTAAGAAGCTCTTGTACCATAACATTCATTTTGTCCACGTGTTTGGACCAAGACTTCTATTAGAAACTTGGTGAACATTTTCGCATTTTCCACAGGTAAGTTCCTTGACCTTATTTAAATTTGCAACCTTGTTTATTTGGATACCTTGACCTTATTTGATTTTGCAACCTTGTTTATTTGGAGAGCAAGACTTTGTAGACAACTTGTAACAAGTGTCTAAGAATCCTTGCTCTCACATACTAGTAGTGTGCATGGTTTACCTATGAATCCTTGCTCTCACATACTAATAGTGTGCATGGTTTGCTGCAAGGCGACGATGGGAATGACATGAAAATGTCATGAAGGTTCAAATCCTTGCAAGTTTGCAGCTGATGAGTGCATTTATTGTGTGCTATTCTCGGCAATGGCCTGTAACCAAGGCCAAACAAATGTTTGAGGTAAGCAAGTATTCGCCAAACAAATGTTTGAGGTAAGCTTAAGTATTGTCCTCGTATCTCCAATCTAAGCTTTTATGTGTACCAACTTATTTGTTTGAAGTAAGCTTAAGTCTCCAATCTCAGCTTTTATAATCTCAGCTTTTATGCGTACCAACTTGGGGCAAGATGATCCAACTCGTGACCAATGTCACCAACTAGAGGCCCTTGCCCCCACTAGGACGGTCACTAAGTCAAACACTTACATGATTTATATTGTTAATTTGGCGCACATGTTCGTATGCTTTTTATTGGCAGATTCGAAGAGGTCAAGTTTCTGGATCAAATGTAACAAAGTGTAACACTTCACCTTAGTAACATATAATTCAATAAAGAGCAGCATATTTTCTCATATCTGTATTTTCATAAGCATTCTAAATTTCTAAATTGCATTCTGTAGCTTCCATTGTTTTTGCAAAGATTTTGATATCTTACGAGTTTACCTCTCACCTCAATGCTAAAGCTTTCCTCCTGTTATCCTCTGCTGAATTATAGTTTTAAAACTCATGTGCCGTATCTAAGTATCTAGCTAACGTATCTTAAAAAGATACTTAGATACGTTAAATACCCTTATCTCCCGTATCTTCTTTAACCTTTGAACTATTTAGAAGGGCTAGCTGTCAATGTCACTGCAAGAACAGAACAATTTGAAGCATGCTACTGCCGAACGTCTCCGTATGACAGGAAGTGGAAAATGTGTTTTAAGCGTGAGGATTAAAATCAAAAGGCTATGCACTACCAGGTGAAGCAGGAATGGATGCACTAAGCGTACCTCCTTAGCTTCTGAAACAATTACCAGTAGTCTACAAATGAACGTGTGCCATTCTTAAAGTGATGGAGGCGAATAGTATCACTCACAGTAATTTCACTATCAACAAGCTTAGAAATAAACTTGGCAGCAAGATGACAATCAGAAAATATACGATTGTTTTTTATGATGCAAAGAGATTTTCCAGGAGGTGTATTTAAGAACCAAAATAAATATGCCCAAAACCTTTTCTTGTAGCCTAAGGAAGTAACAAGCTCTACTGTTTGACAAGGTGCCTCATTTATCAACAGCAAGAAAAATCTGCAAAACCACTTCAAGCTCTACTTGAGTGGAATAAACCTTGATGAATGTGTAGCACCAATTCCAGGGCGTCCATGCTTGACAGGTTTGTAGCTAATTGAAAACTCGGCCAAATAATGACCAATCATTTCAGGCTGTATGGAAAGAAATTCCATGTTAGAAGTATTTAAATACAGAACATATAGCAGAAACCAAAGAAAAGACAAGCATACCCTGATTTCAACTTGATTGAAAACCTTGCCATTATAGACTCCAATGACGCTTCCAATCATCTCTGGAACAATGATCATGTTTCGAAGATGTGTTCTCACTGGTTCAGGCTTTTCGCCAGGAGGAGCTTCACGTTTCTGCAAAAACAAGATAAAGTTCAAGAAATATATTTCCAGAACAGATTATTTCATTGTCACCGCACAAAAAGCTTTTGACGTGGGCTTCTTTTCCAAGATAAATAAATTAGTCTCCATTTCCAGAATTAAAACATGGAACGATCTTATCAAACTTAGGATGACAACATACTAATTAGAGCAAACAAAACTCTCCTTTTAAAAGAAGGTTTCTTGGGTTTATTATTTAAGATCACGTGACAAGGCCAGGAAGGTTAAGTCGTCATTTCAAGCATGGAACCATCTTAAGAAAATGATGATGACAACATATACTATAATTAAAGAAAAAATACTCTCCTTATCAAGTCAGAAAGGAGTTTTCTTGGGTTGGTTATTGAAGATGACGTACGCGGACAATAGAGCTATGTCTATCTTGCTAAATTAGAGAAAGGAGTCACATGCTTGGTAGAGAGACACCGAGGGGGGGGGAAATACACAGCATTTAAGAAAATCATACCGCTTTACGAAGCTTCTTAATAAGAGCCATTGGCTTTCTTTTTAGGCCGCGCTGAAACCTGCACAAGCAACAATTCTTAAGAAACTAACTACGGTGCAAACAAGCAGAAAGAAGGAAAATGAGCAATGACCTCCTTCGAGCACGCGCATGGAAGAGCTTGACAAGGTCATCCATGGACATGTCAAGCAAGGCATCTAGATCGACACCCCTAAACGTAAACTTCCTAAACGTTCTCTTCTTGGGCGCTCCAGGAACCTCCGTTTCGGGCTCCATCGTAGACGCAATTCCCAGAACCAGCAAGCAACCAAGCTCAACGAGGCCGCCGAACTGAGCCCTATCGAAACCCTAGGTAAATATATCGAAACCCTAGATTATATCGAACCGTAGATACTTCAAACATACAGATCGTATAAAATACTTCTTTTTGTATTGGTATGCTTAAGGTTGGGTGTCATGGAATATAGTTGAATTGACTTAATTTGATTTTTCATTAGGGCGGATTTGGGGTCTCAAAACAGCCTCCTATCAGCCATTCCACGTCATATTTCCGCTCCTTTTTTCCCATGCCACCTAGGATACCAAACTCTCATAATTACAGATTTGCTTGGAATATTCCCCGGAATAAGGGGGATCGCACATTCATGGCGCCATATGTATTTAATTCTGTTGGTTGTCAGACAGACTGATGCAACACGTGGCGCTTCTAAAATGCCACTTGCATTATAGCATCTGCAACTCATGACGGTGTCTCTTGGTTTGTCGGATACCAAGCGTCTTGGCGTCCGCCTTCTACATTTCAAAATTTGAATGTGTAGGTTGAAGCTTTGTATCGGTCGGACTTTCATTTTCGATTTTAGCTGCGCTATAACCGGGATCTTTACTTCATCCTAATACAAGGCTTCCCCCCCTACAATTCGAAATTTGAATTAAGCAATGTATAAAAGCATGGATTGTAGGAGAATGGACTTTTCGATTTCCATATGCACGTTGCAAATTTCAAAAAGCGAGGTTAGTATGCGGACGTTCGGCTCACCGGCGAATTATTTGGGGCATACAAATTGTACACCTTCATTTCACGTGCGTGCGATCCACGCATGATATAAAGTTGCTTGTTGTCAAATTAAACTTAAACACAAGTGAGGCTCGGCACTTACGTGGTTTTCTCGAGGAGAGTTTGGAGTGTTTTTTAAATCCCAATTATCGACATAGTGTGACGTAGCATCTTGGTATTAAATAGTATGTTAAATTCGAATTATATATTCGTGTTCATTTTCGGGTTAAACTCAAATCATATAGGTTTAGGAATAAGGTTAAAAAAGGAAGATATTGGATATTTAGGAATAAGGTTAAAAAGGAAGATATTGGATATGGCTCAAATTTCGAGACATGCACATAATGGCATGTAATGATGGTTGATAGGGCTGGAATTGAATCATTCCCTACGATTTTCACGTCTAATCCGACCTATATCTATTCCGACCTAGATTGGCGCCCATTCTCCCCCATTCTCCGCCCAATCTTCGCTAGATCCTTCACCCAATTTAAGCTAGTCCATCGCCATGAAGAGATCAGCTCACGGAAGAGCGGGAGGTGTCCTCCAAGAGGCACCTATTGCAATTTGGAAGAGGTGTTCCCTCCGGCCCAGCCCGCAGTTCTTGCTTTGAATGCTTAGATTCCTCGATTCCTCGATGAGAATGAGGAATCGAGAAGGAAATTCCGAAGCGAGGGAGTTCATCATAGGTGTTCTTGAAGGCTTTGGGAAGGAGATTCTTGAGAGAGAATGAGTGGTCTCTAGAAGGAGAAGAAGAAGATGATGATGAAGAAGATGAAACGAATCCGACTTCGAGGAGCTCATGGCGTTGCTAAATGGTACATGCATGTTTTCTTTCTTTTCTTAAGCATTCAACTAACGGTTATTTCTTATTTTTTTGTTTTGCAGATGGTAAAGCAGATGAATGAAATTTGTTAAGGCAGAGCACCTCTTTTTTTTTTCCTTGTTCTTAGCCTCCGGCTTAGCCTCCGACTTAGCCTCCGGCTTTAGCCTCCACTTGCCGCCCGACTTCTTACCATATTTTTGAATTTTCTAAAGCCTCCGGGTTTTTGTTGTGAATAGTTGAAGCCTCCGGGCATTTAAATTTACAAAATGATGTTCTGATGTAAAGCCATACGGCCATAAAAAAATTTTGAATGTAAAAAGTTTTTGCTTCTAATTCCATTTGAATACCTAACTTGTTTTTTTACTGTACATGTTTTGGTGCTTATAGGATTTGTGTATATGACAAGGGCAGCTAGTGTAGGCAATTGTGTGAATGGAGCTGAATTGGATGAATGTAGGCAATTGTATAAATTTTATGAATGGATGTGAATTGTATGGAAATATGCAATTTTATGATTGGTTTATACAAAGGGTTTATACATTCTTGAAGTACAAAGGTTATGGTGTTTGTGTTTAGATACCACTAATACAAGAAGTCTTTGACTACTTTTCACAACAGATTCCTTTAAAAATCTATTGCTATTTAAATTATAGCAAAAATGAGTCTTGAAACTCTTTAAGTAGTAGAAGAACTCTTTGACTAGTTATCCATTTGATGACTATTTTTTAAGAAAATATGATATGTGACATTCTTATATGCAAACATTCATAAAATTTATGAACATTGAAGGTCAAAGCCATCCTTGTTTAAAGAGGATTCGCCTGGCATGATCCTTGCGTAAAAAAGTAAATAGAAACACAAATATTGAACTTACAACTTAGCGTAAACAAATAGTATTTTAATAAACCAACACTTTACATACTAACACTTTACACTTTAAATATGATATTTCTTTCTTTCCTTTTACTTGAAAGCTATTTTTTTTTTCAAGATGGATCACACCAAGCGAATAATACATATGCAAAAAAAATGGACACACTAAATTCGCATGGTGTGATCCACTTTCTTATTTGTTGTCAAATTAAAATTAAACACAAGTACTCATTCCTATTTGTATCTAAAATGCTTTACCACTCTTAAGTACATAAGTCATTATCCCTTTTCAAAGAGCATATTATTTTTCAAGAAGGATCACAACAAGCTAATAATAGTACATATGCAACAAAAATGGAACACACTAAATTCGCATCGTGTGATCCACTTTCTTATTTGTTGTCAAATTAAAATTAAACAGAAGTACCCCTTCTCATTTAATGCTTTACCACCCTAAGTGCATAAAGTTATTAGTCCTTTTCAAAGAGCATATCTTTTTTTAAGAAGGATCACATCAAGCATTCTATTTGCATCTAAAATACTTTACCAACTCTAGTAGTACATAAAGCTATTAGCCTTTTTCAAAAAGCAAACACTTTATCAATAAATGAGCACGTCACATATCCACACTTAACTTCAAATAAGACACATATATATTTCTTTTATTAAAAGATAATCAAAGTAATTTTACTATAGGAAGTCATCTTTTTCCAAAAAGATCACACCAAACGAATTTTGTATAAGCTAAAAGGTTGGAATATACTAAATTCGCATGGTGTGATCCACTTTCTTGTTTGTTGTCAATAGATAATAACACCAAGTCCCTCATCAATAGTCTCCCATTTGCATATAAAATATGTATCATTCCAAGTTGTATTATGTTTTATGAACTAAACTTTTTCAAAGAGGGTCCCAAAGCAAAATACAAACACTTAATCAATAAGCCAACACTTTACCAACAACCAAAGCTTTATTAAATAAGATTTTTATGTTATTTTATCAAACCTAACAATGTTTCCATATGTGACACTTTGAGTTAACTGATCCAAAGGCTCATGAAAACGACATCTTTGGAGCTTTTGTGTCGTGGCATTAGTAAACACCTCTAATGGAGCAAATATTTTGTAACTCATTTTTTTAACAACCCTGGATGCACGTCTTATCAAACATTTCTTCATTGCAAGGACACCATTCTCATAAGGCTTGCACAATTCGCTTAAAAGAGGTCATGGGACGACTTTCAAGCTCGGCTCCCACAACTTTACAACGTAAAACTAGATGCCCATTGCCCTGAATGTATATCTTGGAAAAGCATGTCTCTTATGTCCATATGTTGGACAACAACGATGCTAGTAATGTCCATAGTCACCCTTCGTTAAGGATAGCATTCTCACCCACGAGCCTATGGATAGATATCCTTTCACCATCATGCCTTTATTGTTTTGTAAGTGATGAACTGCAGAAGCAATGTAGGAGTACTAGGAGCAATGATGGATGCAATTAGAGATACAGATCGGTCGTTGAATTGTAAGAATGAATGGCAGGGAGCAATACGATGAATGGGAAGAGCTGAAAAGTAGGAAAACTTCATAATGAAAATTTGGGTAGTAAAAACATGGCATGTAACATACGTTTGCTTGTCCGCACATCGCCTCGCCGTTGTTGCTTAACTCTATGCTCGCCCCGCAAAAACACTAACACTATTGGAGACTTGGATTCCAAATGAAGGTGGTTGGTGAATGTGGGCATGTGCACAGTAGGCGGGAAAAGTAGCCATTATTTTGGTCCGCGATATGATTTTCGAAAAATGCGGGCCATTAATGTGGTTGCAATGAATGCACAAACATGTCCTATGAAATTTTGCCATGTGGATGCCAAGTAAGCCTGCTCCTCTTTCTACTTGCCAACTAATACTGACTTTGGAAAAAAAATGCGCAAACATCATTGGTCACGAGAAATATGACGTGGAATTCTGGCATCCAAGATATGGGCCATTTTGAGACCCCAAATCTGCCCTAATGATTGTCCACAAAGACCAATCGGCCTCTGAGACCCAATCACGGAGCACAACAGACGTATTGCTGTCAGGATCAAAAAACCCCTACTCCGAAGTTATTTTGAGAGAAAAACCTTGAGCAGTAATAAAAATATTGACAAACTGTACAAATATACATCATGATATACGGTGGCATATGTCAAGGTAGTGTCTGAGGGCATATCTAAGTATGCATATCCATCACTTCTTGAAGATATAATCAGATGGGTACGCAAGTAGCGTTGCCCTCAAATGTGGAATTTATCTGTTGATAGTAATGTGTTGTTCAAGGGTGCTGGCGTCCCAAAGCTTGCTGAGGAAACAATCGCCAAGGTACTGCCTCAAGTTATGGCGATTCTCTTCTGTTCGCACTTGTATGCACTTGTGCTCTTGTACATTCCATTGGGCTAGCCACTGAGCTCTTTTTTTCCTTCCAGCAAGCTTTGAGGCGTTGTGGACCCATTGCCACAGTATACGCGAAGCTGGAGAGACGAGCATCCTCCATACTGACCATCTCTAAAAATAGACGAAGTGGCGATCAAGGGCCGCCCTTTGAAAAGGCGAAAAACATGTCCCATGTAGAAGAATCCTGATATGGGACTATGGATCACCCCTAGTGCTTGAGCTAGGAAGGCCTTATATACTCATCTAAATCATTTAAAGTGGGGTAAAAGCATGCTACGGTGTACCACTTTTGGAACCCTCAAAAGTACCAACACTGGGTACTTTTAAAACTGGTACTTTCTGTTTTTTCTTTCCATTAAAATCAATTGAAATTTTTTGAATTGAAGGTCAATAACATGCCAATCTATAGTACTAAAGGATAACAATACTATTAGAGACTAAAATAAATGAATTAACTCTCAAACTTATTTTTTATTGCGGCATTTATGGAGGTTCCCAGTACCTAGTGCTAGGTACTTTTTTGGGTAGTTTTGCACTCCCTAAAAAGTACTTTAGATGGTACACCCTAGCATGCTTTCACCCAGTGGCAATGGGCACCACTAGGCCCCGGACCTCAACCCCATAGAGAAGAACATGTTCCACTGGGACTTGAACAAGTGTGACTGATGGGCCCAGTCATCCAGCTCGGCTTTGTGAATGTTGTTGGTTGTTCTGCATTGCATACAATGCCTTCTAACAGACTGTCACTTGCAAAACCGGATGGAAGTGTCCCAGTGCCTAGTAGAAGGAAACTCTAAGCTCAAATACTTCTAGGGGAGTGTCATCTCTACATTTTACTCCAGTAAGTAAATGAGGCACGAGACATCCAAGTGGCATTGCATGTCTTCGAGGGTGTAAGCCAAGAGATCGACATCATCAGCACATATGAGATTTCTGGTGATTTGGTGCAAAAATTGAGCACTGGTCCCTCGATTTTTAGCAAGCCAACTTTCCAGCTAATCAATGTAGAGTCCAAACAGTGTTGGAGAATGAGGGCATCTCTAGCGAACCCCAATACTACTGTTGAATGGTTGGTTGATGAGTCCAACTTGTTTAAGCATGTCTCACATATCCCACATGGGTCCCTAACTGTGGCAGTCTTCCCCACAGCTTTTCTTGAGGCACAGCGTCAAAGGCCTTGGCAAAGTCGAAGAAACAGAAATACAGGTCTTGACGACAATTCTTGCTATCTTCAACCAAAGTTCACAGTGTGAAAATACGACTCGAATCCCGCATACATAATTGCTCACACATCTGCTGCCTCTACCCATCTCGTCTATCACTGCTCAAGAATGCGGGCCAGTTGCAAACATTGAGCTGACCATGATTGTTCGAAATTGGTTAGATAATGTGTGTCACCTGCTTTGTAGATGGGAATACCCCTACTAATGGTCCATTGTGAGAGGAAGCCTTCCCAGAATGCCTCGTTAAAAATGCAGTTAGGATCAGTACTATAAGGGACAAGCCCATTTGAGTAATTCTGCCTGCATGCCATCCAAGTTTGTTGCCTTTCCATTCGCAAGACATTGGAGGCCCTGAACAACAACAGCTTCTATGATTTTCAATGTCGTGCCTATCTGCATAGGTATTGCTACTCGAGCCCCCTGAGGATCATGCAGCTGCTGAAATTACTGCCCCTATTGCTCAGCAGCGATGTTCTTTCCTTTAGGTTGTTTAGGCTTTCCAAGTACTCTTCGCCAGAAGGTTCAGGGATGATGGTCCAGGAGATAGAATATTTTTCTCTGATGCTCTGCAATATACCTGGCTTTCTTACCATTGAGAAAAGTGTGGTACTATTTGACTGCGTGGGGGTGTGAAGCAGGATCCATGTCTGCTGGAGCAAGCATTTGAGTTCCTTGCACTCGCATCAAACCCACTGGTTACAAGGGAAGGTTGTGGTCAATGAGATTCTTTATGGGCAGGCCCCTTCCAAAACACGTCTCGACAACTCAATCACCTCAATTAGCCGGCCTCTTTATTACTGTAGTGTGGGAAACTGCAGAATCCCTCCGAGGTCATTTGTGAGCATCTGGGCATAGGTCTCTGCATGGTCATAATCTAGACGCAGTTGAGGCGCATGGGGAGCTACAGCACAGGGGGTTCGGATAGTCTACCAAACCAGCTACATATAAAGTGGTTGGTGGTCTGAGTCGACTTCTTCATCACTACTGTTCATGTAAATGCGGAAGTGGTTGACCAAATGCATAACCTGCTCTGTTACCAATACATAATCCACCATGCTGGATCCGCCCCCCTGCTTTTCCTGCAGGCAAGTGTAACTGCCCGAGGAGGGCCACTGTGCTAATCCATTTTAGATGACCAAGTGAAAGATGTTGCATATATGAAGCAACTGTCTACCAAAGGCATGACTAAATGGGTTCTATCATCTGATGTCCATGACCAAGTTGCCACTGTAGAGGGAGCTACAAGATGTCCTCTGCCAAAGCATCAAACTTTGTTAGCTGCTCTATCCCCGTCCGCACAATAAAGAACCCCCAATGACATGACGTGGCCCAACTACCTGTGCTATTGTATGTCATTATATAGATTGATATACAGGTCCATTCTATCCACATCTAAGTGACAGCTATAGAGAGTAGACTCTGCATATAAAAAGTAGCATGATGCCACAAAGGGGCAACTGCAATGTTATACTCAGATGCACATGTATAGATTGTGTCTATCTGTCTTATGTAGGGAGATAAACAGTGCCAGGCTTGTTCCATGGTAGGAGGCTATATCTCTATGTCCATGTTTGCCTGTGCAACAGTGGATGGTGTTGATACTCTGCCAAGTTTGGCAACCTGTGCCCCGCATGTTTTCAGGTTTCCATGAGAAAGATCAAATCTAAATGGAGTTGAGGCTATGTTCCTTCTGTGAGGGGAAGCCTCGGCAGTTCTAAGAGACCACATGCAAGTATAGTTCCTATTTACTTCTGGCAGATGTGGACTCCCGTGGAGCCGCAGCATGAGGACGTGATGCAAGAGCAGGTGCAGTGGGAGTAGGATTCGCAATAGAGGCTGCATCAGGAGTAGCAACATCATCACTAACTGTGCCAGGTGTAGCCACACCCCTGGAGCCCCGAGTGGCTGTAGCAACTCTGTGTATGGTGGCCGCAACCTCAGTATTGAGAGTTGGAACACCCACATCTTGCTCTGGACTAGTGTAGCGGCTCCGCCAACATGGCAGACGTTCCTGACACTTGTAAGCTCTTGTTGGTGTAGTTCATGCTGGCGTGGAGTGAGGTCATGGTATACATATAGTGCGGTGCCCTTGAGCCTCACACCCTGATGTATTGGGCAATGTGTACCAGAGCCTAGAACTGCATATCAGTGAGGACGCATGTCTGGAGTCACCCAATGAGGTCCTTTCTTGCTTCCTCAGGGAGGCCACGTACCACTATATTGTGGATCCTATGCCTCTGTTCTTGTTTGAGTGATGGCATCATACCTGCCATCCTTGCAAGCCTATAGCAAGTTGTTTATTTCTCACCCTTTGGAGGGGAGGGAACCGATTGGAGTGGTCGGGCGGAAGGTCTCCATCCATCCGCGGAGCTAGTTACCAATAGGTGCGGCAGTTTGCTTATCTTTCAGCTCATAGAGCTGAGAGCTTAGTTGTTGCTGGACCAATATCTTCCATGCCAACTCGTGCATAGAATCCTGTAGCTATCCATGAGCATCTGCATGGATGCCCTTGCCTTGTTGAGCTATAGTTGCACATTGCTCTTGCACATCTCGATCCCGCACAGTGGAGCTATGCTTCAATCTCTGCAATCTGGTGGCAACCGCAGTACCCCGAGTTGGTGAGGCTATTTCTAGTCTTCTGACCTTGTCTTGGACGGTTTGTATATGCCGGCTCTCCATTGTGATGGCCTGGGCTGCATGAGATCACCTCCTCGGCTTCTGTATGAAGGCAAGATATGGCGTCCCTAGTCTCCTGCTTAAATCATTCCCTGTCTCAGGGCATGGTGTTTATGCTGATAGATAGAGCGTCTAGATGGGCTTGAGATCAACAATGGCCGCTCTATCGTATGTCTCTCTATTAGGGCATGAACTTCAACCTTGCAAAAAGGATGAAAAACCAATAATCCAAGCTTCAATCTACTAGATCTATGCAATGCACAGCATAAAGACTCATAAACTCCATAGTTAGATCAATATAATATCCCTCTCATACACCGTCTTTATCTGTTTTCTCTCCCTGCTCAGATAGCACTCTCCTCTCTGATAGCCCAGGTACACAATGCATACATGCATATCTCCTCCACACGTGGATGTATGTACATACATATGTATATACCTCCTATATAAGACCATATATACGGTCTCCTATGCCACCCCAACAGTGGCGACCACAGTGGAAAAATGTGCCACTCCGTGGCGGAGAACCCACAATAGAATATACTAGTATGGTCCTTGGGACATGTCCCCAAATGACACCTTGACATATATGTTTATAAAAGAAATATAACCTCCTAAAAAAAACCAAATAAGGGTAACTACAGACCATTGGTTATATTAGCTTAAATGTTAAAATTTTAAGATAATCGAGTTCACTAGTTCATTTAAGAAAATTCTGTTAAAAATCGGGGGTTAATTTTTAACCCGATCGGTTATGTTAAAATTTAGGTTAACCGCTATTCACATATGATTTTGTTACACTAAATTTTAACAGTTTGTTAAAACTTTTAACCATTCATGTCCAAAATTTAGCCCTACCGTCGGAGCACGATTAGGGCTGTTAAATCTTCAGAGCTCAAAGGTCGCCAGCAACTCGGAGGTCGCCAACAGGTCGCAGGTCGCTAGCAGCAGGTTCGTCCATGGTCTCTGAGATTTTTCTTGCATTTTCTTTTGGCTCTTGCATTCCCTCTGTGCAAATGCTCATTCTATTTTGTGTTTACAATTTCTTTTCCTCTGTGAACCTTTGTGCTCTGTATCTTTGTATGCTCATTGCTTTTCTTCAGAGAATCTTTCTTGGATCAAAATTCTTCTTGCTTCTCCCAAAGCATTTTATTTTTGGAACAAAAATATTCTAGAAAAAACCCAGCAAGCTTTGTGTCCATTTTGTGCAAAATCCTTTGGTTATGCAAATTGGAATAAGAAGATGCTGCTACCCGAGATTCAGATTTTGCAAAATTAGCAATCCCAGCCACTTGGGCTAGAGCAAATTGGGATAAGAACATGCTGTTGTCCGAGATTCAGATTTTGCAATACTTGGACCAGAACGTCTGGATGTCTTGATTTTGCCATCACAAGCAGATCTCTTATTCTCCCTTCTTCTCTCAACATCATTTGTAATTTGTCTGAAGGAGCATTGACATAGATTAATAATGCAAACGCCTAGACCTCGCAAGATTCCTTATTTCCTTAAAGAATGAGAGACCAAAAACGTCTCATATATACATGCATCCCTGTATATCACTTTCACTGCTCAAGCCCCTTGCACTGTTGTGCAGGATCAACAGTCTTACCTTCAAAAATCTAGGGACATTGGTAACCGTTGTTATGCATGTCCAAATATGAGATGCACTGCAGAGAGTAAATTATTAACACTACATAGAAGGGAAATGAGGTACTGCAGAGAGTGAATTATTAACACTACATAGAAGGGACAGAGGAGCCTACATAGAATTGATGTGGTATTAAGGTATAATTCTTGTCTTTATCCTTTTTTTCGGTTTCCCTAGATTCTTTCTATTAATCACTTGATGTTCAATGCAGAAAATATGATGGAACATTATCATTGCATTGTAAAAAATATGATGGAATGTCGTTGTTGCACTGCAGAGCAGGGCTTTCCCCTTTTTGGATTTTGCTCTTCGTCTGTTACTGCTTTGCATTCAAGCAATATGATGGTGGAAATAAAGAGAATTGAAAAATAAAACTTCAGCTTGTTTATCTTGGTAATTCTTCTAGTTTACTTTGTCAATTCAGGATTGTTGACAAGGCAACGTCAAGATAAACTAATCTCAAACATTCCAGTTTGTTTAGAAATGATTCTAGGTGCTTATGTTTCTGCTCAGTTTCTCTATGACGTGTTCAGTTTGATGTGCAGATATGAAAAGTTAGCAGATCTGAAAAATGCAGAGCTGAGAAATGCAGTGTGATAAATTAGCAGATCTGAAAAATGCAGTATGATGAGTTAGCAATTTTGATAAGTTAGTAATGCAGATGGTCATTATATCTTAGTATGATAAATCAGCAATTTTCCAGATTTTTCTGATTCGCAATTCTCTTATCTGAAGCTTTGGTAAAGGATTTTCAATGGGAACCCTAGCAACGTATGATTAAATGTGCTTTAGGCTAGGCTTTTACTTGCACGCCATCTTATCAATATATGTAGTAACAAAAGACTACAATAGCTTTTCATATAATACACGTTCTCTTCATTTATTTCCGATTTTCAAAGCCATTGGAGTGCCCGATTTAAGACTTGTTAAATAAATAAGCTAAATGGATGCATCAAAGTGTGATTCTTTTGATTGAATATTGGTAAAATGAACAGTTTTCTGAAATATCTTAACAGATTTGTGTGCGAACGGGATTGTTAATAAATTTCGTTATGTTAAATGTTAATTTAACTAAACCTTAATTGCTCATGTGTGAATGCATACTTTAAACATTATATTAGGTTAAATGTCCACATGTCCAGTTGGATGCTGCCTAGTGGCGTGACGTTAAAATACTATCTATCTATCTATCTATATTAGCATTTACTGTTAGGGTGTTAACTTTTAAATTTAGTATAACGTAACCAATGGTGCGTAAGGTCCCTAACTGGTACAAAGCAAACTTGTCCAACTGTGACAAAACATAGCCTCTGTAATTGTGGCAAAATGTGAAAGCGGATATCTTGAGTTCTAGAGCTCTGTTTGACATGTACCATGGCTCCTTGAATTCGTAGCGCCGAAATGCATCTTTTGATGTAAGATAGATCCTATTTTATTGAACTGTGGCCCTCTATTTTTACAAAAAAAGACTTGTTGTAACCCCAAAAATGCTCCACCAATTCCCTGTAATTGGAGTTTGCCTTAGTTGAATTCCTTAGAATAGCAGTTCTCTTTCAAAATAAAGGCTTGAGGTCCTTTCCATTTATGAGATTAGTCAACAATTTCCCTTCTGGAATCATCAACCAACTTCAAC
Organism: Isoetes taiwanensis; assembly: GCA_021234155.1. Taxonomy (NCBI): domain Eukaryota; kingdom Viridiplantae; phylum Streptophyta; class Lycopodiopsida; order Isoetales; family Isoetaceae; genus Isoetes; species Isoetes taiwanensis. The sequence continues at coordinate 7,245,605 of JAJEKV010000018.1, forward strand.
CCTATCAAATAAGCATCTTCCAAATAGGAAAATGCTGACAACATGTAATAAAAATAAAAAGTGTGGCGAAAGAACAAACCACAGTCCAACAACCTGCTCAAATATTACTGCACTAGCATATCAATGTGGCAAATCTGATGTAACATAATAGAGATTGCTAAAGTGGCATATTCCAACTAATTTATTAATCTCAGATGGAGCAAATAAAACTTTATGAGCATCTTTGGCTACTGCACACTGAGATAAACTGCTCGTGTCCAATCTCCCATCCTTTATCACATAGTCATGCTCAAATTTACTCAACTCTTCCACACTTCCATGCTCAAACATGCACTGGACTGCTACAAAGCTGAGACATAGGTCTTAACCATTCAATGCACACTTCATTCATCAAATCATAAAAAATTAGCAATTTTGCTCATGGTTTAGTGCCAAATCATCAAAGGAGCAAATTTCTCCATTTGAGGCATGTAAAAGTCTTGCTCAACTGGTATATATGTCTCAAATCTGAAAGCCTCATAAAGAGGAATGTTGTTATAAGTGTCTCCAAATTCAAAAGCATGTAACATATCTTCAGAGTGGTCAAATGCTAAAATATCAATGCTTTCCACCTCTAGCTCACATAATAATGGTTCGCCATCATCCAAAAATATTTTCACATATGTGAAAAGTCTCAAACTCAAGGCTGCTCAAGCATCTATCACTTTCTTTCTCATAATGCTCAAAATTATCAATTTCACATAAAAAAACATGCCTAACCATGTGAGATGTGAATAGATTTACCTGATTTCTATTTGTCCCATCCATGCTTGATTTCAGAGGATGGTCTATAGTAATCAATTCTTCTTGATCTCCTTGAGAAATATTGATGTTCTTGACTGAATGTAATGATTGTGATGAATATGGTGAATGTGGTGACTCTAATGATTGTGGTGGCCCTAGATCCTTGGACTGCCAGGCTGGTGGCTCTGTTATACTCTTGTTTGTATCATTCAATAGAATTTGTTGGACTGAAATTTCTGATTTTCTCCTTCCTCCTAACTCTTGCAACAAATTAGGAGAATAATGCATCAATTGCTCAAGAGTAAATGTGATTTGAGTAGCTAAAGCTTGGCTGATCACATCATCTTCATTATGACCATCCTCCTCTACCATAGGAGGCATCAATATGGGCTGATTTTCTTCTATAGAATCAAACTGTTCTGTGGGTAGCACGTTGAATTGCACCTTCTTAGTAGGTGTTGACACCTTTAAGGCTGATCCCGTCAAAGTTGTTGGCAAAGATCTCTTAATCTTGTCCACTATCGGCACTACTCTTGGTTCTTGAACTACTCTTTGTGATCTTGTAACTGCATTTACTTCTCCAATCTTTTCTTCTTGCTGAAATGTGTCATTTTCCACTTCAACAAATCCACAATTCACTACTAATTTTGCCTTCTCTTGCTTCTTAAGTTCTGCAATAAGAGCAATAACTTGAGGATTTTCAATATACTTTGCATCTTGAATGCGAGCATCATTATTATTGGTGGATACTTATTGGTTGTCCATTCTAGTTTCCCATGAATTTTCCAACAAGTACTCTCATCATTCTTGAATTTCTCATATAACTTGCAATACAAATGAGCCTTACTTGGATACCATCCCTATTTTGGCTGCACCATTTGTGTGGAGGCCATTGGAGCTTGTTGGACCATGGGAGCTTGTGGCATCATTGGAACTTGTGGGATGAGAGTTGCTGCTTGTATTGGTTGAATAGGAATAGGTGGTGCTTGTTGCATTACAGCAAATACCGGATTAGCCCTCTCAAAGAATCTCTTCTCCCTACATTCTTGATCATTATGGCCCTTGATTTGACATCTTGAACAAAATTTCAGCAATCTACATGTGGTTTCAGAGTGTCCAATTGATCCATAGTACTCACAAGTAATAAACTGAACCTCCCTTGATTTCTCCCCTATTGTAAGCTTATAAACTTCCATTGCAATTTCCTCTTATTGCTTTATGCTTTGGAGCAGCAACTTCATGAATGTATCCTAGCTTGTCTTCCGCCTTGAGAGCAAACTTTTGTGGTTTCAATGATGTTATAGGTTGTTTAGCCTTTACCTTATGAGCAATATCTCATTTCAGCCCCTTTATATACCATTAAATATCCAGTTCATCATTTCTTGCAATCTTCTAATGAACTACGGCTTTGAGAACCACAATATACCGCTGATTATACTCCCTTATTGATTCATCTTCTTTTTGTGTAGAATTGGTCCACCTTTCCATAGTCTTATCCTTACCATGAACTTTTTGATAATTAACAATGAATGCTTCCTTCAATTCCTGATATATAATGGTATCTGGCTAAGTTTGTGCCCAATCCTCCACTGAATCTTGAAAAGAACTTTGAAACCAAAGCAAATAATCAGCCGCCAGAAATTTACATTGCTGGCAATATCTCTCAAACTTCACAATATGTTTCAAAGGATCTTGATCTATCATATCATCAAACTTTGGAATCCCCAATCGTCTGAAAACCCCACACCATCGGTGGCAATACAACCATCTCTGCCTCTATTGAGGTTCTTGAAATTGAAAAAACGAAATGGAATCTCCCTTTAACTTGAAAAACGAAATTGGATTACGAAATGGAATCTCCCTTTAATTTGAAAAATGAAATCGGATTACCTTCTGGATTAGTAAATGGAATTAGAACCTCTTGGATGTGAGAATTAGATCCCAAATCTGCTCCTAAATCTGAAAATACAATTTTGAGCCAGAATCTTGAGTCACTGGCCCCTTCTTGTGACGATGGAGGTTGGCAGTATATCTTCTTACTTCTATTGGGCATAAAACTATGCTTCCCTTGTCAAATTATACCCCCCAAATTAGTTACGGCAAAATCCCCTTCACACAAAGAAATTGCTCCTTGCTCAATGGTTTCGTTTTTGACCGACGATCACCAAGACAAATGGTAACAATCCTTTTTCCACTGGAAATTCTTGCCACACAATGGTCTATCAAGCACTGTGTCGCCAAATTGTTAGAGCCTGAACTCCAACCTTGCAAGAAGGATGAAAAACCAATAATCCAAGCTTCAATCTACTAGATCTATGCAATGCACAGCATAAAGACTCATAATCTCTATAGATAGATCAAGATAATATCCCTCTCATACACCGCCTCTCTCTCTATTTTCTCTCCCTGCTTAGATAACACTGTCCTCTCTGATAGCCCAGGTACACAATGCATACATGCATATCTCCTCTACGCGTGCATGTATGTACATACATTTGTATATACCTCCTATATACAACCATATATACGGTCTCCTATACTACTCCAACACTCTCTCAGAGTGTGCTAACTGAAGACCATCTCCAAGCTGTTATATGCAGGCCTCCATGCTAAAGGCACACTGCTTCTCTATGACCAATTGCTTTTTAAGCAGCTTAAGTGCGGCCTGGACTTCATTTGCCAGGCTAGCGATTCGAGTTATGTTGCCCTCTATCATTGTTTGAATCTGTTTCTAGAGCTCCCCTGATGCAAGGTTGGCATGGTATTGGGATGGAAGCGGCTTGTTGCTAAGCTTGAAAACCTGTCATATGTCTATCGGGCCACGTTTGTAGCCCGTGACTTGGTCCGTGCTTCTCGTTTCAGTGTGTACCTTCCAACTTTCCCTGTTGTATTTGGTCCGCGCAAAGGAGTGGCATCTATGTACTCTTTCAAGATCAACTTGGGAGCCATGTTTGCCTTTGGTGGGTCTGACTAGAAGTCGTTACCATCCACGTGCATTTCAACGGGGATGGAGGAGGGGACCTCGGAGGGGATCATAGCTATGGCTGGTTGGGATATAGGTTGTTTGATGATGCAAAAATGACGAGAGGACAGAGAAGTTGCTCAAAGATCATTTTAGATGCTTGGAATCCAAAACAGGAACTTAACAACATCATTCAAGCAAGTTTTTATGGCTCAATGCTCACTGTGGATGTTTAGAATCCAAAACGGAAACTCAAAAACGTCCTTCATGCAACCTTTCAGGGCAGACATAAATTATGGCAGAAATTTAAGGTAAAACAGAGAAGTTACTCGAAGTGCATTTCAGATGTCTGGAATCCAAAATGGAGGCTCAAAAAAGTCTTTCATGCAACTTCTTAAGGCTGACATGAATTAGAGCAAAACTTTAAGGCAAAGAAGCATGTTTTGGATACTTGGAATCTAAAATGAGGGCTCGAGAATGGCCTTTCGTGGAACTATTTGGGTCAAAGGGCTGAGAGGCTGGAGGTGTGGAGATAAAACCCTTGGTAAAACTGTAACCCTAAAGAGAGAAGGGAGGAAGGCTCTAGAAGGAGAGGGAGGAAGATGCTAAAGACATCTCTCGAACAATTGCACAGTGAGCTTTGAACAATGCAGATCTCTTCAGCAGATTATGGAATTCTATAGCTATACTATAGGAGTCTCTAGAGGCATCATAGCTAATGTTCTAAGGTTTCAGCAGCTGATATGGTATATGAGGTAACAATAGTGTTGAAATTCCAAGAAAAAGAGGGTAAAAACTGTGCAGAGCGTTCTGGAAAGCATATGCTGCCCTTTCACCAACTGGTTGGAAGGATTTACAGCTTAATGGAGGCACTTGGCTGATAACGGGAGTACTTGACTGATAACGGGGGCCTGACATGTCAGCATGTGTCTTTGGACGGCGTGCCGAGATGGTCTCCACATCAGCAATGCGCCCTTGCCTTCCCTGGATCAGTATTTGCTTTGCGAGGCAGCCAAGGGTGGCTACGAAGGGATTTGCCTGATGAAGGGGAGCCTGACACGTTATCACAGGTCTTGGATGGCGTGCCAAGATCATTTCCATGTCAGGAACAAATCCTTGGAGGAAGAAACCTCTAAGTGCCAGCATGCAACCCTCCCTAGGACTTGGTAGAAAAAAAGACCAAGTGTCACCCAAATATCGCTTGATTTATGCCCAATCGCGATCTCTTTCTTTTGCTAGTCAAACCCTACTGGTTTAAAATTTTGCTTGCTTTCTTCAGGTTAATTGGATTTTAGATCAAGAAGAATGGTTAGGGAATGAAATGCTGCTCAATTCTATGAAAGTATTAGGTCTGCAGTAAAAGCAGCCACTGCTTTCCCAGTCTTCATTCTTCCATTTTCAGCAAATGCAGATTCTCCATGTGCCATTAAGATTGCGACACAAAAATTGGCCTCTGATGGAATCACATATTCTATTTATCCTATTACAAGCTTTCACGACATTGAGGATTCAGAGCTATTAGTAGAGCAACATTAGGCTTTAGTAGTGTTGCTTCTAAACTGGAGCGTTGTTCGCGACCTAAGATCTCTGCTAAAGCTTAGAGCTATTTCAATTTTTATTATTGATAATCATAGAACTACCATCTTAATAGTATGAATGGGTATTGTACACTAAAGAAAATGAGGCTGAAACAGATATAATGTATAATCTTGATGTGGCTAGTCTTGTTATCTAATGAGATTTAACAACAAAATATGATCTTAAAGACGAAGATCAGGGTGAATTGCATGATGAATATGATATGGAAGAAACAAGAAAAAAGAGAAGGGATGGGGAAGATCATGAGAATGCTAGACGCTTAAAAGAGGCTATAAAAGAATGGGTGCATTAAAAGCGGAAACAGAACTGGCACCTTTCATGGAAAACCCACAGGGTATTTGCTGTTTGAGATTGCACTTGCCATGCACAAAAACTCAAATGAACTTTTTTTGGAAGGCTCCAGACTTTTCTAGGATAATATATGAAGAAGAACCTAGACTTATGCTTCTGAGGGAATGGGCACTTTATGATTCCAACAGTTTCTTCTTCATATGTTGCTACCAAGCTGAAGACATAGACAGAAGGTGGTTCAAAAAAGTTGAAATTGTTGTTAGCTCGTATGCAAATTGCATTAGCGGAATCCCAGCAGAAGCTTCAGTATATGAGTGGATACAAAGAAGATAATGAAGAGGGGGTTGAAGACATTTTCAACAGTTTATGGACTTTGAGAGCTGTACTATAAGACTTTCTACAGGGATCATGGCTATTGTTCTAAGGTCTCATCAGTTGATGTAGTATATGAGGTAATAGCAGTATTAGAATCTCAATGAGAAGAGGATAAAAACTTTGCAAATCAATTTCGGAAAGCATGTGTTGACTTTCACCAACTAATTGGAAGGATTTGTAGCTTAACAGTGGTATAAGGCTGATAACGAAGATTCTGACACTTTAACATAGGTCTTGGACAAAGTGCCGAGATGGTTTCCACGTCAGCAATGCAACCTTGCCCGTCGCATGCGCCTTGGGTGATAATAGGGGGCGTGGTAAGTCAGCATGAGGCATGGACAACGTGCCAAGATGGCTTCCACGATTCCCCGCGTGGCTGCCCAGGGCGGCTCTAGGTCCGTCACGCCTGCCTTGGCTGATAATTGGGGGTTTTGGCAGATGATTGGGGGCATGACACGTCATAGTAGGTCTTGGATGGCGTGTTAAGATGGTTTCCATGTCAGCAACAAATCCTTGATGGACGAAACCTCTAAGTGCCAGCTTGCAACCCTCCCACTTGGGAGAAAAATGATCAAGTGCCACGCAAATATTGCTTGGTTTATGGCCATTCGTAAAATCATGCCCATATCTTTTTTTTGCTATTCAGACTCTGTTGGTTTAAATTTACTTGGTTTCTTTAGTTTAATTGGATTTTAGATCAAGAAAAAATGCTTAGGAAACAAAGTGATGCTCAATTCTATGAAAGTATTGGGTCTGCAGCAAAAGCAGCCACCGCATTTCCAGTCTTCATTTTTCTATTTGCAGCTGATGCAGATTCGCCATGTGTTGTTAAGATTGCGACACAAAAATTAGCTTCTGATGGAATTAGATATTCTATTTATCCTATTACAAGCGTTCACAACATTGAGCATTCAGAGCTATTAGTAGAGCAGCATCATGCTTAATTGTTATTGCTTCTAAACTGGAGCACACAATTTATGACCTAAGACGTCTGCCAAAGCTTAGAGTTGTTTCAATTTTTGTTGTTGATAATCATAGACCTATTCATCTTAATAGTTTGAGTGACAATAACACATAAGTTGTGGTATTGTACATTAAAGAAGATGAGTCCAAAGTGGATCTGATGTATAATTTTGATGTGGCTCTAGTCTTGCTCTCTTTCGGCTCGAAGTTCCACTTTTGAAGATCACCTTGTGGATTTTCCATGAAGGGTACCACTTATGTTTCCTCTTTAGTGCACCCATACCTTTATAGCCTCTTTTAAGCGTCTAGCATTCTTTTCTTTTTCTTGTTTCTTCTACATCTTATTCATCGTGCGATTCATCTTGATCTTCATCTTCAAGATCAGGTTCTGTTGTTAAATCTGATTAGGTAGCAAGACTAGCCACATCAAGATTATACATTAGATCTGCTTCAACCTCATCTTCGTTAAAGTACAATACCACAACTTGTGTGTTATTGTCTCTCATACTATTAAGATGAATATGTCTATGATTATCAATAATAAAAATTGAAACAGCTCCAAGCTTTAGCAGAGATCTTAGGTCATGAACAACGTTCCAGTTTAGAAGCCACTAAAGTAGAGGCCAATTTTTGTATCACAATCTTAATAGCACATAGCGAATCTGCATCTGCTGGAAATGGAAGAATAAAGACTGGGAAAGCAGTGGCTGCTTTTACTGCAGACCTAATAGTTTCATCGAATTGGGCAGCATTTCATTCCCTAACCATTCTCCTTGATCTAAAATCCAATTAAGTTGAAGAAACCAAGCAAAATTTTAAACCAGCAGGGTTTGACTAGCAAAAGAAAGAGATCGCGATTGGGCATAAATCAAGCAGTATTTGGGTGGCACTTGGTCATTTTTTCTCCCTAGTCCTAGGAAGGTTGCAAGCTGGCACTTAGAGGTTTCTTCCTCCAAGGATTTGTTGCTGACGTGGAAACGATCTTGGCACGCCATCCAAGACCTGTGGTAACGTGTCAGGATCCTCATCATCAGCCAAATCCCCCCATTCTTAGCTAAGGCGGGCACAACAGGCCTAGAGCCACCCGAAGCTTCCCCGCAAGGCAAATACAGATCCAGGGAAGGCAAGGGCCCATTGCTAATATGGAAACCATCTCGGCATGCCGTCCAAGATACATGCTGATATGTCAGGCCCCCGTTATCAGTCAAGTACCCCCATTATCAGCCAATTGCCCCCATTAAGCTGCAAATCCTTTCAATTAGTTGGTGAAAGGGCAGTATAAGCTTTTCAGAATGATCTGCAGAGTTTTTACCCTCTTTTTCTTGGGATTCCAATCATTTTGAATCATCTTCTGTCCAGATCTTCAGCTTAGTAGCAATATATGAAGAAAAAAATATCGAATCATAAAGTGTCCATTCCCTCAGAAGCATAAGTCTAGGTTCATCTTCATATATTATCCTAGAGAAGTCTAGAGCCTTCACATTTGTACCATCTTTCAAAATAATTGTGGTTATCATCTGAAGATATTTTCAACTGATATTGCCCAATCTCCATGACCCCTGCCTGATATCTCTCATCTATGATCCTTTCATGAACAAATTGATCTGTTAATGACACATATGCCTTTCAAAAGAAGTTCATTTGTGTCCTTATGCATAGAATATGCAATCTCAAACAGCAAATACCCTGTGGGTTTTTATGAAAGGTGCCACTTCTATTTCCTCTTTTAGCATATCCATTCCTTTATAGCCTCTTCTAAGCATCTAGCACTCTCGTGATCCTCCCCATCTCTTCACCTTTTTCTTGTTTCTTCCGTATCACATTCATCATCTTATTCATCCCCATCTTCGTCTTCAAGATCAGGTTCTGTGGTTGTTAAATCTGATTAGATATCAAAACTAACCACATGAAAAATATACATTAGATTTGCTTCAGCCTCATCTTCTTTAGTGTACAATACCACAACTTGTGGTTTTTTTTTTTTTTGAAGGCAAGATATTTTAATTTATAATAAATATGGTATACAACCTTATTTATAAGCCTCTTAAAGGCTAGATGGAAAAAATTTGCACCACACCCAAAAAACAGGTGAGAGTTGTGACGTTCCGGCCACGATATCACGGTCCCGGGGCGTTATCTTTATCTTGCCACGCAGCATTACCGCCATCATCCCGACCGGCGTTGTCGCAGCCGGCGTTAAGCCAAAGTGGGTAGCCCCTAGGGGGCAACTCGCAAGGAGTGTGCATTAATTAATGTGCACATTTAACCATGTGCACATTTATCTAGGTGCACATTTTCCCATGTGGACACTTGGTGCCAAGTGGGCCATACCCAAGTGTGCAATTAATGTGCACATTTGCCAATATGCACATTAATGTGGGCACACCTTCCCATGTGGGCACTTTTTGCCACATAGTCATTAATGGCAAGTGGGCCCATTCCCAATTATCCCACATGCCCAAAGGGGATAATTGGAAACCCTAGCCCAACCCCCTTGTCTATTTAAGGTGGAGAGCCCTAACTTGCCCATTTTCGTTTCTAGGGTTTTAGAGCTCTGTTTTGGCTGCCTCAAGAGCCAAAACCGCATCCCAGACTTTGCCTGAGAGAATTGCACCATTAGTTTCCCTTGGTTCGAGCATTTCAGTAGGATGGTCGAACTCAGGTCAGGAGGAGCAACTCAAGGATCAGGTATTTAGGCAATTTAATAGTCTAAACCCCATTTCAGCCATCGAATCAGTAGGTTTAGCCTCTTAAATTGCCCATAGCAGCCCTCTAGATCTCTAGATAGCAGATTCTAACTAAAGAACCTAACTCTATGATGTAGATTAGATCTAGTTCTTTAGTTCTCTCATGAAGTATATGGATGATGTATCTCTATGAACTCCTTGTATTGGGAAGGGGGGGGAGACCTAAAGCTTTGTAGTTGATGCTCCTAGAGTAGCCTCTCTAGCACTGCTTTGTAGTTTCGGCTGTGTACAAGAACCACACCCGGTGGGGTGAAGGGGCCGGGGCTGGCTAAGAAGGAGGTTCATGTTCGACTCTTGAGCGATCCCTCCGGTGTGTAAGGCCTCACCGGGGATCATTGTGACTAGGTCACGATGGCTCACCACCGAAAAGCGGGTGAGGCATGGACTCGACACCCGGAAGTGGTGTACACTTTCCAGTGGGTTCGGTCCGAATCTGAGGGCGGTGGCCCTCTAGTCACCTTGAGTCGGCATGTAGATCTCTGGAGGGAGTGATCCCTTCACGCCCCATCGGGCGGGAAGATGAAACCCAAGAATAGCCCTTTTGGCTATGCATCCGGCGTGCTTCTGATCAGTCCCGACACTCTTGACCTACTACGCAAAGTGTGCACAGGGGCGGATGGAGTGGACAACCCAATGCCATGTTCTTATGCCCGCCCAAATCCATTGCCATGAATTACATGCGCAATGACCTCACGGAGACCCAAGCTTGTCACCATCCCCGTAATGCGAGCCTTGGGTAGGATTTCCTATGTGTTGTGCTGATCTTTGTCTATGCAGATATGTGGGAGACCATCCTTCGTGATGGTCATATGACGTTGATGTATGTACTACTGACATGTGTGTTTACGCTTCCGCAGCTAGGTAGGCCCTGAGGGAGACGGGGTAGAATGACCCCTTCACTCTTCCCACTGGGACTCGTTACGGGTGCAGTGATTGTGGAGGGCCCTGTATCAGTGTGGAGCTGGTATGGGGGATGAACTCCTGTTTGTATACGGTGCGGGCATCGTATACGAGTAGGGGACATCACAGTGGTATCAGAGCAATGTTCTTGGAGACCAAGAGCAAAGCACTGACCATGCTCCCAGTAGTACTAACTTGATAGGATTCTCAAGCCTCGAAGAATGGGAAAAAATTTTCTCATTTTTGTAGTATATGCTAAGCTAGTAACAGTTAAAGTGAATTAGTAACAGTTAAAGTGAATTAGTAATAGTTAAAGTCAAAAATTAGTGAGCCAAATAGGATGGTCTCCATTTTTGTAGTATATGCTAAGCTAGTAACAGTTAAAGTGAATTAGTAACAGTTAAAGTGAATTAGTAATAGTTAAAGTCAAAAATTAGTGAGCCAAATAGGATGGTCTCACACGTCGCGCCAGGACAGATTTTGAACATCTCAAAACACATGCAAAAAACAACGCGGTGAGACATTGAACCGAAAAACAGTTTTAAAAGTCAAAAATTTTAGAAAAGTAACTTGAGACATTGATCTGAAAACAGTTTAAAAAAAGTCAAAAATTTTAGAAAAGTAACTTGGTAATTTCAATGAAAACAGTTTAAAAAAAGTCAAAAAGTTTAAAAAAGTAACTTGGTAATTTGAATGAAAACAGTTTTAAAAAAGTCAAAAATTTTAGAAAAGTAACTTGGTAATTTGAATCTCAGCCTAGGAATTAGCTAGATTAGCTTTTCAATCTATTTAAACCTCATCTTAAAAGAATTCCCACAGTAGCAGGAATTGAACCTCCCACCCACAAGGTTGAACCCCTCCAAACCCCCCCGTGCCAACCACTGAGGGCGGGCATCGTTTGTGTTTGAATTATAATTCTTAATTAGATTTAAGCTTTAATAATGTTGGATAATATTAATTGCCAAGCCTTAGACTTAGAACCAAGACCCTTAAGCTAGATAGAGACAGCATCTTGATAGACACCAAGCCTCCGATCGACATGACGCGCACCAAACAGACCGCTCGACTCCCTCGACAAAGTAAAACAGCCCGAGAGGCCAAGGAGGTCAAGGAAACAAGAAGAGGAGAGGGCGAACGAGAGGCGGGAGGCCGGGGGTCAAGAAGCAACAGAGCGTTTCAACATTTTGAAGACTCAACAGCTCGCCGCGATTACCGCCAAAGGGAGTAACTCTAATGAAGAAAGATATGCACTTAGCCGGTCATATCAAAGGCGAGCCTTATTAATTTAAGTAAATGATAAAATTTGTTTAATACAAAGTGTTTTAGAGTAAATTATAAGTGTATAAAGTTACTTAATTAAGTTGAGTTAGTAAGTTTTAGCTTTTGTTTTAGTCAAAACAGACATCCTAGGCCAATTTGAGAGGATGTCTCACACGTCGCCGGAGACGAAAAATGAAAAGTTCATTATCGGTGCAGGCGCAACGCAGAGACCATCTTTGTGAGACCATGCCCCAAAAGTGCCCAAAATTGCTCCAAATCGACCAAATAAAGGGGTCCATTCTGCCTAACTTCGGCGAGATAAGTGCGATTAGACCCTTATATCACCCAAATTGGACAAGTTTAACCCATTTTGAGCCAATGTCTCACCGTCGCGCCGGGGACGGATAATGAAAATCTCATTTTCGGGCTGGGCGCAATGTGTGAACCTCAAATTTTGAACCTCCATAACTTGAGCTCTGAGCTCCAAATCGCCTGAAATTTGTTGCGTTAGGACCCGTTAGACAGCCTAGAATCCATTTATGACCTCAAATTAGGATAGAAATGTCAAACCCCATCTCAAAATGACCAGAATTGCTCCATTAGTACCTCGCAAGTATTGCTCTCAGCTCGAATCTGATGCCTTACTCCTAGATAGAAGTGCCCAAGAACACCCCTTTGTTATAGTCATCTAGACCTCAGCATAGCAACCCAAGTCCAACTCTTCGTACATCACCTCTGCTCATGCCCAAGGCGTAAACCCTGACCTAATTCTGTGTCCTTCTAATAGAGTTTGACTTATATAGCCGCCACATTGACACTCCCTATTGCCAACATACCTAGAAAGGAGCTAGAGTCTAGAGCTGCCCAAGTCACTCCAGGTGTAGAGATTGGACTCCCCCAAACCAACTTTGCTAGGACCTTAGAGTATGCCTCAAACATCATGGAGGTCTTGCAAAACAAACCCTCATTTCATGCCATACCACACGTCCTAATGTCCATAGACTTGTAGATTATAGATATGTCTCCAGTAATGCTGCTCGAGCCATCTTGCTTGCTTATAGAGCCCAAAATGTTGTAGGAGAGCCCTTCAAGTAGACCCTTAGACTCTAGGATATCTGAAGCATTACTTTCGAGAAGGGGGGGCGAGCCACGAGAAGAGCTAGAGGCAACTTCTTGAAGACATCAAGGTCCCACCGATGTGTAGACATGATAAGGAGAGGAGACCGAAAAGGCGGACCCAAAAAGAGGGAAGCACAACGACAAACACCTCAACCGACAAACGAGTAGAACAGGACACCACCGGCCTACCATCAATCTTCATCAAATGGGAAGAATATTTAGTAACCAATGGCATCAAGAATTTTCTAGATGTCAACCGCCTCGCTACTACCACGACGAGGTCACATCGAAAAAGAGGATCTCGGCGCCTTCACCGACTCGACGCACATGAGTTTCAAATGGAAGAATGCAAGGCAGCAAAATATAGGTGCAGGAAGACGTTAGACATCGATGCCGCGTTAGCATCACGAGCTAGGGCCAGAGGGCATAATCTTCCGTCGAGGAGAGAAGTCATGGCGACACAGGAGTGTATAGAAACCGGAGGGAAGACCACCACGACCTTGCAGCCAGCAGCTCAAGCGAACGTCATGCAACGTCAACAAAAGGAGCAACCAAGCTAAGCAACAACAAATCACCTAAGGCTGACCCGGACGACTTCCGGCTCCTTGCACCCGGAAGAACTTTCATCGGTTCCAAAAGTAGGAGACCATGAGGGGAGGAGACGATCTGAGGGAAGGAACATCTCCCGACTTGAAGGCCTCTATCAAATTAGGGGCAAGATAAAGGAGGAGAATATTCTGCTTTCGAACAAAATTCCGGACACGTAAACACCTAGAAACCAAAGGAAGGGACTGACTTTACTACGTCGACCAAGGTGCGAGACTCGAATGGTTAGGACCCAAAGGACGGAGGAGATGACCTAGCCAGCAGGTACAAATCACGCAAAGGTGACCAGAAGGAGCTATGGTAGGTGCAATGGAGATGACCACACTTCCAGGCACAGGAGAGGTACCTCAGAATGAAGCAAAGCCCAAGCAACAGGAGTCGCACTCAGAAATTCAACCTGCGGAGGAATGACAATGCCTGCCTACCAACCATGATCTCAGAGCTTCGAAGACATTGAAGGATGCCCAACTGCAACAACTAGGTGATCCTACTCAAGCGATCAACGGCACCGCACATCGGCAACCCTGCAACGACACACCGCATGTAGCGACGTTGAGCGGTCACCGCATTCCTTACGACGGACATACACATTAAGGAGGAGCATCTCTTTCAAGGGATCAGATCGACGAACACTCTTCCCAACTGGAGGTGACGAGCTCGGATCAGACATGAAGCTCAACAATAGTAGCAGCATCTCAAGGAATCCCGGAGTCAACCAGAACAAAGAAGATGCAGCAAAACCGAAGAATCAAACGCGATCGAGGAGGGGAAACCCTAAAGGAGTATAAACATTTAAGTAGATATTCGTAGTTGTTTTGAAAAAGTGGATGAATTAAAAAAATCCCAATGTAAATGCGTATATGTCTATTGTATATCTCGGGTGCTCACAGATATAGTGGAGAAACATGAGTTTAAAGTCATGTTTTACGGATTTAGCGCTTAGATCAGGAAGCTCCTTCACTTCGACTACTAAAGGAGGAAGCAAGGAAGCACAACTATAGCCCAAGATCAAAATGGAAGAGCAAGTACGAGGGAGAACGACCAGAGGCCAAGCAAACCTTCAACTCCAAACACTTCGGGAAGTGCCCTCAAGTAGAAGACCGCTCGTCCACCCAATGTCAGGATAAGAGACAACGCCGATCATATGAAGATCATCAACGCGGCACCAGGACATCGTCAGGGCGCAACACTACCCTTGTAGCAGTAGCAGCACTTGACGAACTTATGAGACGAGTGGCCTCAACAATAGAAGGAGGAATGACCCGACATCAACGAGCCAACTAAGAAGGCAACATCTCGACGACCATAATTCCACCTTGTGGTAATATAGGGTGATGCGCTATGACACGCGTATTAGATGGAGATGCACTTACAAATGGCACCGCGACGAGGAGACATACCTCCAACAACTAGGTGATGGCGTCGTCAGGTACTCCACCAGTAATTGGAAGAGAAGAAGCTGATCATATCTCCGACATGTGGCACGTCAAACGCCCAAGGTAGAAGCATTCGACACCTTAACGACAAGGATAACAACTGAAGCACCTTTGGCAAAAAGAGAGTTCAAGATAATAGCCAGGCTATTCAACGACAAGAGTATATCTAAGGCAGGTACTTCTTCAACTCAAGGGTCAAGCTGCGCAGATATAAGGATCCATCACCCCGACAACATAGCCAGCAGAGAGGAGAGCCATGATGTTTTACTTGCCAGAGAGATCGACATGCATAGAGGGACAAAGGTCAGGAACTGAAAGCTGGAGAGGTGCTAGCAACCGACTTCTTCCACGAGCTTCCTAGAGGCAACAGGAGGATCAAAACTGACGAGCACAATCAAAGCCACCGGAAGGTACCTCAAGACAAGAAGACGGCATAGCGTTGTGGAACGTGACAACGTCCAAGCCATGTGATCGAGGGGATCAAACAAGGAAGTTTGGAAGCTCGACGGAGAAGCAACTAGGCGAGGCGAGCCGATGACTTGCACGTGGACTTGCATGCAACTTGGTGAACCCAAGGATGGACGATTCAAAGGACAACTGCAGAAGAGAACAACTCCAGAGGAGTATAGCCAAAGGAATCGCGCACAACCTCAAGAGACGTCTCCAAATAGCTTCAAGTATCATGAAGGGGGGAACAATTACCGCCCGAGAACAGGATCAGGAAGCAGACCGAAATGTCGAAGCATCAACGACCAGCACACCTTTAGTTAGAATGTGATGCAAAGCATGTTGTGCCGTAGCCGACAAACATCGGAGGGCCCAAGTATATCAACAAGTTACCCCGGAGTACGAACTGACGTACAAATAGGAGGATATAGATCGTCAACACCATTGCACTGGGAGGAATACCGATGACATCGCCAAGGAGTAGGTGTGCAACTCGAAGGGAGGCACAAGGGGGACCTAATAGCTCTAGTAGTAATTGTAATTATGTAAGCTATATGTGTTGCATGTATAGTTCCCTTGTTATTCCTTCCCTCCCATAGCGTAACCGATCAAAGGAAGAGATATCAGGCAATTTGCAGGGGTGAAGCAATCAACATCCTCAACACTCTTCGGGCAACACGATAACGACAAGAGGACTCGACGTATGAGACATCGATGGAGTCGAAGAAACAATATCGGACACAGAGTCGTCCTTTAGCTGCCAAGACAAAGAGTTCAAGCTGAAAGATCTTCTTCAACGGCGCCACCTTCAGGCTTTTGAAAAGCGGCATGGAAGATTTCAAGTGATCAACTACACCATCAAGCCACCAGCAATGAGAGGCTTCTAACGAACAAAGTCAACCTCTACATCAAAGAGGAGCCACCGTCAAGGAGACTGAAGTATCGAGTGACTCGGGAGAACGTTACCTTGCGGCTTCAAGCAGGCAACGAGTGGATGAGCTTCTAGCAAGCTCAAGCACCTAAGGCCATGGGGCCTAGTAGGTTAAATGAAGAGATGGTAACATCCATGTTGGGATTAGAAGGCATTTCCAGATTTTCTCGCTGAAAGGATCGCCCCAATATTGAGCTAAGCGTCAAGATTGGGAAGGAAATGCATAGGAGTAGCTATAATTATACACGATTGTTAACAAACATCCAATGTATTGAAACCACTTGGTGAGATTGATCTCCTCGCTAAGAAGGAATCATTACTAGGATAATTGTTGACCATGTATAAATCTAGCACCTCCAAAGAATAATCCAACCGAAAGAAAAGAAGTAATCTAACAAGTCCGGCCAACTTGTTACGATGACATCAATTCGATTGGTAGGAATATTCCAAGAGTTTAACTAACTAAGAAAGGGGGAATCTCTAGAATATAAAAGAATAGTACATGTAAGGTACATCTAAAATAAGAATTATAGTAATCAAATAGTCTTTTGAGCCAAAAGGAATTGTCGTCATGACAAAACCATGTGGTTTAGAATTGTTCTAACTAAGTAGGTAACCCATAACTATATTGAAATAAATGATAATATAATATGTGCACCCATCTTAGGTGGTTATATATGTTAGCTAAGGCTAGTAAATTAATGCGCTAAGTAAGAAGCGTATAACCTCTTAAGGAAGGAAGGAAGGAAGGAAGGTACTTTTATCGTCCACGGAGACCAATCGGTCTATGGGACCCAATACAAAAACGCAGCAAGCGGATTACTGCCCGGATTAAAAAACCCCCGCCCCGAAGGGTTTTCGAGGAAAAACCGTGGCAACAATCAGCCTGGCGACAAACCGCATGCTAATCATATAAAATGCGAAAACATCCCAATATATACTGATCATGCACCACCCGTAGTGCCTAGTCACGGACAACGGTAAGGGAGCAAATGTGACCTCGCAGGTCCAGTACCTCCTGGATGTATGACCCCAGGGCACGTACTGACGGTGTGTTCATCAGCAAATGCAAGGGCACGTCCGGCCGTACTAAGGGAGCGTATCGGCCCCGGATCGGCCGAACACCGGGCAACTCGGAAAGTGTGAGACTCATCCTCAATGGCACCCGTTTGGCGGCAGCGACAGAGCACATCTGGCGGGGGCTCCCAATCCACCGCCGTCTCGATCACGCGAAGATGGTGGGCACACATCGCGAATGGAGGCAATGAGTGCTGCGGCTTTTTCGAGCGGTAGGGAGCGCGGTAGAGGCATGGGCCCGGGCTAACTTTCTGGGGTTGATGTGCTCCTTGTAATGGGCCATTTTGACTGCTCTAGAGCAATGGGGTCCCGAGGCTTGCCAAGAAACAAGCATCTAGGTACTCCCGCTGTTTGTCACGATCGACCCATTGCGCCCGGTATGCCGCATCACATTGCTCACTGCCGCGTTCCATCTGGCGAACCAGCGATCTCTCTTACCCCTCCAACAGGCCCTAAGCCGCTGCGGACTCATGGCCACGATGTAAGCCCGAGTCGCGGGGAGCGAGCATCACCCATAGTAACCACTTTAGAAAATGAGACGATGTGTCTATCAAGGGCTGCCGGCGCGGCAAGAATCCGATTTCTGCGGCCCAGAATCCGATAGGGGATAGGGAAGGTTTCACCCAAGTGCCCGTGCCAAAAATGCCTTATACACTTTGCTCCAAGTCATTCCAGTGTCGCCAAAGGCGACCGGGCCCCAAACCTCGACCCGTCTGGAAGGGCGGGCTCGACCGATTGCGGAACATATGTGACCCGATGGCCCCAATCATATAGCTCTGCACGGTGATTTGTTGCATGGCATAAAGCGCTTTCCGGCCTGTACCACCATAGCGGATAGACGCCTCCCGCCAGAGGCGAGGGGAACTCCACCCCTAGGTACTTGTAGGTGGGCGTGGCGTCCCACAGTACCGTCCCCGATATGTGAGTCACGAGGAGGCATGGGGTGGCGGAAAAGGATATGAGAACCACCCTGGTCTTGGCGGATTGACGCAGCGCATGTCACGTAGCGACAAAATGTGTCTAGGGCATCCGGGTGAGGCTTTGCGCATAGCTTCTGGGGTGTGGGCCAGCAGGCCAACATCGTCCGCATAGATGAGCTGGCGGATGACCTGGTGCAAAAGCTGTATGCCATCCCCCCCATGCTCAGTAAGCCAGGGCTCTAACTGATCAATGTAGAGGCCAAAAAGTGTTGGCGAGAGGGGGCAACCCTGCCGGACCCCGATACTACTGGTGAATGCTTGGCCCGTCGGCTGCATCCTGCCAAAACAACTCTCATACAACCTGTATATGGCATTCTGCACAGGCAGCGGGAGCCCCAGTTGACGCAGTCTAGCCCACAGCTTTTCCCGGGGGACCGTATCAAAAGCCTTTGCGAAGTCCACAAAGCAGCAATACAAGTCCAGCCGATGATTCCGGCTGTCTTCAATCAGTGCCCGCAGCGTAAAGATATGGTCAATCGTTGAGTGGCGGGGTCGAAAGCCTGCCTGTGTGAGGGCTCGCACATCCGCTGCCTCCGCCCAGCGGGTCAACTGCTGCTCGAGAATGCCAGCCAACAGTTTGGCAAATACTGAACTGACCATGATCGTCCGGTAATTGGCCGGACAGTGTGGGTCGCCCGCCTTGTGAATGGGAACAACCCTGCTTGTGGTCCATTGTCGGGGGAAACCCTCCTGCAATGCTCTGTTGAACAGGGTAGTGAGGACCGGCACAAGCGGCTGCCCTGCCCACTTGAGTAACTCGGCCTGCATACCATCGAGGTCAGCTGCCTTCCCATTAGCTAGCCGTTGCAGGCCCTCCTCAACATCCTCGTCCACGAGAACCAATGGGGGGCCATCCTGTGGGGGTATGGGCGTACGCGTCCCTGGCGGGTCATAGAGCTGCTGCAAGTACTGTTCCCACTGCCCGGGTGTGATGTCCCCTGTAGGCTGGGCTGGCCTTCGAAGCACTCTGCGCCAAAAGGTTCGAGGATGAGTGTCCAGCAGGCCGAACATCTCCCCCTGATGCTTGGCAATAGATATGACGTTGCGTACAACGTCATTGAAGGGGTGCAGGACCATTTTCTTTTCGAAGAAAGTGGGAGGGCTCAATCTTATGATTGAACGTACTTGCATCGAATTGACCGATCCGTCGAATAGAGTTCACTCCGGCAATGGCCGAAGCGAATAGAGCGTAAGATAGATAGATAGATAGCTCAGGAGGCCTTCAACGTGCGAGACCGACGTAGCAGCTAACTACACCAATGAAGTGGAGCAAAACTATGGGAGCAATGCAACGACCAAGTCATCTCCAAAATTACTCGATGCCGGCTCAATGGGTGGATGCGTTCTAGCCTTAGGTAAGGTGTGCGCATGTATTATAAGCTTTAATGTGTCTTATTGATAAGTTAAATATAATAACTGCATAGAAATTGTTGTACGTATATGTATCATAGGGAAATAAGTTAAATAACAACGGTAATGTGAGGTAGCATGTTAATTAATCCTTCGCAAGGATGCAATTCCTTCCAAGGATAGCTATATGACCTCGGGGTCCTTATAAATATAAATAGAAAATAGAATTCGGATATACTTAAGTGCATCTTAGGGATATACTTCCAAGGGTAATGCAGGACCCAAGGAAGAGAATAAGAAGCACATCTAATTCTTGTGTATGATAATTAAAACCTTGTCTATGATACAATAGGTCTAAATCAGGGTTATTGTTTAAATAATCGCAATCTAAAAGTCATTAAATATTGCAAAGCTTAGAGTAAATATAATTGTACTATCGGAAGTAATGTATCCGATACTATGATAATGTTAATTCATAAATATTACCTTAGGGTAATTATAAGTCGTATTTAATTAAAGTGGGACTCATTCCATTCCCACTTTTTTTCGGAACCCTGTTATTTTACACAGAAAGGAGCAACCCGACCCGAAAACTGTCCTTAATTCGAATTTTTGTCTGAAACTGTGCATCCAAGCTTTCTCCCAGTTTTCTTGGATATCGAGTCGAGTCCCTGTTTTGGGGCTTATTTGTCATTCAAAATAAGAGTTTTTCGCGTGAGGGTGAATTCCTTTACCAAGACTTTTTGGCTCTATTTTCTTAGGTGGGTAGACAAGAGATCATAAATTCCAACAAAAATTAAGCAAATTGTTTACTTAATCACCAAAAAATACTAGTTTTGAGATACCTTATATTTATAAATGGGCTCATTACAATATACATTACAGTGGGTGAAGAGACCATAGTGGTCGTATTATCACAATGATTACACCCTCTTCACACATGAACCACCTACTGCAAACGGCGCGTGGAGCTCTGTCCAAGTCACGGAGCAACTTACAGACGATAGAAATTTGTATGAGGAGTTCCTTCATAGGCCACGTGCTTGTATGTCCAACTGATGTCACCACCCTATTCTCGGCATCTTTCTTCAATGAACTGGTCTTTTCATTGCTCCCAAGCATGTACTATCTGGTCGAGATAAGGACTGCAAAAGACAAAATCAAGTTAGTCAAGTGATGCTACATGCAGAAAAAATAAAATAAAACACAGTTCTTAGGGCCATTATTGGAAAATACAGGCCTGAGAGCCTTTCTCGACTCGCGAGTCGAGAAAGGCAGCTCAAAGCGAAAAAACGCAAGTTTTAGGGGTCAGAAGGCCTTTCTCGACTCGCGAGTCGAGAAAGGCAGCTCAAAGCGAAAAACGCAGCTTTTAGGGGTCAGAAGGCCTTTCTCGACTCGCGAGTTGAGAAAGGCGGGTTCAAAAAAAAAACACAGTTTTTAGGGTCGAGGAAGGCCTTTCGACTTCGCGAGTTGAAAAGCAAACTCGCAAACGCAGCTTTTAGGGGTTCGAAAGGCCTTTCTCGACTCGCGAGTCGAGAAAGGCGACTTCAGTAAAAAAGGCAATTTCAAGGGCCAGAGATTATTTTTGCGGAGCATCATTTTATCTATCTATCCATCTAATTTTCCACCATAGTTTATTATTCTATCACACATTAGTACTTTATACTACCACAATTAGTATTAGCACACATTAGCATTTTTATACATTAGTACACATTAGTATTAGCACACAATTAGCACATAATTAGTACTTTATACTACCACAATTAGTATTAGCACACATTAGCATTTTTATACATTAGTACACATTAGTATTAGCACACATTAGTTTTAGCACACATTAGTATTAGCACACATTTAATGTGTGCTAATTAGCACACATTTAATGTGTTAAATTTTTCCCTTAGAATAAGAATATATGCCTAGAAAACACGGAGGAGGGGGCCTCCAAAAAGAGGAGAGCACCTCTAAAAATGTCAAGGAAATGGAAAGGGAGGGGCAAAAAAAAAAAGTGCAAAATGTGACCTCCACATTAAAGTGGGGCCACCCCAAAAATTTGAAAAAAGGGGCAGAGTGTACTTTCTTTTTTAACGTATTATTTTACCCTTTTTTTTCTAATACCCCGCCTTTTTTTCCTGCCCATGGTTGAATTTTAAAATTTGGTACATACCTTTGAGACGAAAATCCTTTGTACCAGTAGGACTCTTTGTTTCCGGAAGAAGCTCCATAGCCATAGCTTCCACCGGAGTTGGACCCGCAACCAAAAGCTTCACTGTTGCAAATAAGCCACCTTTTATACTCCTTCCTTTTATACCTCCTGTTCTTTTCCTCTGACGCGTTTTGCCCTTATCTGACTTGCTGAGTGTAACCTCTCAAACCGATCGATTAAACCGGTGCTTCATTCACAGCTATGGAGAGTCCGCTACAGAATCGAAGGGTTCCTTGAAAATCAGACTGGAAGGAAAGAATCGAGCAGATTGAGCAAAAGAAGGAACCATTACAGAATCGAAGGGTTCCTTGAAAATCAGAAGAATCAGAAAGAATCGATCAGATTGAGCAAAAGAATTGAGCAGATTGAGCAAAAGAAGGTAAGATCTGCTTAAGTTTTTCTGCTCTGATGTTGCTTTGATTTTTGCTCCGACTTCTGCCCGATCTGCTTAGAACTCTATGCTTTTTGTCTGTCCACACTTCAAATCCCCTGTTCTTCAAAGATTTTGGGGGAAATGCAGGGCTCATTCCTGGAGCGCATCAACACTTGCAAAATCGCTGTGGGCAATGACATCCTTATTTGGTGCCTGGTACAATGACATTTTCCCTATCTGCGACATGTTCTTAAGGCTGTTATCCTCTCCGAACTATCTCTGGAAATGCAAGCATAGAGATAGCCGCTTGCAGAAAAGCATAGAGACATGCCATGAGCAGAAAAGCGGCGAGAAAATTTGCCATTTTTACCTTGGTCGCCATAGCTGGATCCTGCCGAATGTCTCCTATCAAATGCTTGTGGTAGCACCACATACGATTCCACTTGTTTTTCAGCACACATTAAAGGGCACCGTGACTTACCTGCTATATGGCTGGCGCTGCTTCTTCAACTCATTGATGGCGCACTTTCTGCGAAGCGATTGAGTGCACATCTATTCTTTGTAGAATTTCTCTGGTCTGACAATTTCTGGTCTTCAGTTTGCTTTGCTGGTTCAATATTATTGCAGTAGTGCACTACAAGTAGCTTTTCTTCCCGTTTATTGCCGTTTATCTCCTGTTCAAGGGGTATGGTACCACGAATCCTACTCAAGTCGGCCACGAATTAACCCTAGTAAAAAAATTAGATTGTAATTATATTTGATTAAAAAAATTTCATTGTAATTATTAATACTTATATATTTATTTAATAATAATAATTATTATTATTATTTTATTTTATTTTTATTATTATTTTGGAGGAGGTGGGGGAAGACCCTTGCCCCCCTTTGCCCCTCCCTCTCCTCCTTTGCCCCTTTTGCTCTTCTCTACCCTCCCCTCCTCGTTTGCCTCTTTGCTCTCTCTCCCCGCCCCTTCCCTCCCCCTCCCCCCTTTCCCTCCTCCTCCTTCCAACGTATCCCCCCCCCCTCCTTTGCCCTTTTTCTCTCCTCTCCCCTCCTCTTCTTCCAACTTAGCGCCTTCCCTCTTCTTCCAACTTAGCCCCTTCCCTCTTCAACTTTGTGGGCCCCTCCTTCTCCTCCTACCCTTCTCCTTATCAAGGTGTGCCCCATCTCCCTCCCCCTGAGATTCGAGAAAAATTCCCAAAATTCCCAAAATTCGAGATTTGTCCCTTTAATTAAATACGACTTTTATGTTAATCACATGCATTAAAGGAGCCAGTAAAAATCGGCTCAGACATGTCGATTTGTGTAGATTAATTCTATGTGTAGTTAAGATTAGTCTACGCATGCAACCGATGCTAGGTATGGATTGCATGCGTTGTAACCGATGATGAGACCGCTACAGTGATCTCTAGGGCGTGGTGTAATGTCGATGTAGGCATGACCGCGTTTCCGCTTGGATGAGTGGAAGGTAGATTAGAAAGTCTACTTCTGTTCCACGGAAGTAGACGACCTCGAGAGAAAGGAGGTCATTGAGGAATGCATTGATAGGAAAAGCACCTCTAGCCCCATATATGCTTTGATAGGAGGAATCTGGCCTTCACGCCCCATATACGGGAAGGACCTATCCTCCACGCTGGGCAACTAGGGTGTAGGCATGAGCGGCATATAGGCATATAGGCGCTGTCTCCACGGCCATAATGGAAGATTCACCCTCTTCCTACGCCGGGAGATTAGCCATGCATCCATGTAGATAGGTGGGGTGGTCACCATATAACCAAAATTTTATTAATAAGTAATAATAGGTAGTGTCGACCTGCAGGCCAATAGAGCGCTCCGGAGGGCAAGGAGGTCGAACTACGAAGGCTTGCAACACAAACCTTAGAAGTGTAAATTTGGTATGAAATTGATAAACTTTGATAAACTTAAATGTTGTATTAAGTAAGGTTAATAATTACCTTGCGTGGATTAAGTTATGATGTGATAAGTTAATTGGATAATGAAATAGTACAGTAATGTCTTAAACATTACCTTAGAGTAATTCTAATAATTAAGATAGTAAGCATGTAATTATAGATATTATAAAATTAATGCAGGATTTTAAGGTGCGAAGACTTGCAACACAAATTTTGTTGGAATGTGTTGCAAGGAATGAAGAGTACCTTAAGTAATAATTGTATATGAAAGTGTTAAATTGTGATAAAGTAAATGTTGTGATAACGGAGACTAATAAGTACCTTGTTTAATAGAAGTTACGTAGTGACAAGTTAGTTGATAATGTAAGGGCGTAATAATGCTTTAAAAATATTACCTTAAGGTAATCTTAATAAATGTGTAAGTATTATAGTAGTATATCGTATGCATCAGGTTGATTGCAGGTTAGGAAGATTCCAAGGTGGGGAGACCCACGATGATGCGGACAACATCATTTCAAGGTGGGGAGAATGTGACGTTCGGCCACGATTATCACGGTCCCGGGGCGATATATCTTTATCTTTGCCTCGCCACGCAGCGTTACACGCCATCCCGACTGACGTGTACGCCGACGTGTAGCCAAGTGGGTAGCCCCTAGGGGCAACTTCATAAGGGAGTATGCATTAATTAATGTGCACATTTAACCATGTGCACATTTATCTAGGTGCACATTTTCCCATGTGGACACTTGGTGCCAAGTGGGCCATACCCAAGTGTGCAATTAATGTGCACATTTGCCAATATGCACATTAATGTGGGCACACCTTCCCATGTGGGCACTTTTTGCCACATAGTCATTAATGGCAAGTGGGCCCATTCCCAATTATCCCACATGCCCAAAGGGGATAATTGGAAACCCTAGCCCAACCCCCTTGTCTATTTAAGGTGGAGAGCCCTAACTTGCCCATTTTCGTTTTTAGGGTTTTAGAGCTCTGTTTTGGCTGCCTCAAGAGCCAAAACCGCCTCCCAGACTCTGTCTGAGAGAATTGCACCATTAGTTTCCCTTGGTTCGAGCATTTCAGCCAGATAGTCAGAACTTCGGTCGGGAGGAGCAACTCAAGGATCGGTATTTAGGCAATTTAATAGTCTAAACCCCATTTCAGCCATCGAATCAGTAGGTTTAGCCTCTTAAATTGCCCATAGCAGCCCTCTAGATCTCTAGATAGCAGATTCTAACTAAAGAACCTAACTCTATGATGTAGATTAGATCTAGTTCTTTAGTTCTCTGTGAAGTATATGGATGATGTATCTCTATGAACTCCTTGTATTGGGAAGGGGGGTAGAGACCTAAAGCTTTGTAGTTGATGCTCCTAGAGTAGCCTCTCTAGCACAATCAGAGTTTAGGCTTTGTGTTACAAGAACCACATCAGTTTGTGGGTGAAGGGGCCGGGACCGGGCTAAGAAGGAGGTTCATGTTCGACTCTTGAACGATCCCTCCGGTGTGTAAGGCCCTACCGGGATCATTGTGACTAGGTCCGATGGCTCACCACCGAAAAGCGGGTGAGGCATGGACTCGACACCCGTGAAGTGGTGTACACTTTCCAGTGGGTTCACCGAATCTGAGTGCAAAGGGCCCTCTAGTCACCTTGAGTCAGCATGTAGATCTCTGGAGGGAGTGATCCCTTCCTGCCCCATCGGAACTGGGAAGATGAAACCCAGGAATAGCCCTTTTGGCTATGCATCCGTGAACTCTGATCGTGTCCCGACACTCTTGACCTACTCGCAAAGTGTGCACGAGGGAGGGGCGGATGGAGTGGACAACCCAATGCCATGTTCTTATGCCCGGCCAAATCCATTGCCATGAATTACATGCGCAATGACCTCACGGAGACCCAAGCTTGTCGGTCCATCCCCATTATGCGAGCCTTGGGTAGGATTTCCTATGTGTTGTGCTGATCTTTGTCTATGCAGATATGTGGGAGACCATCCTTCGTGATGGTCATATGACGTTGATGTATGTACTACTGACATGTGTGTTTACGCTTCCGCAGCTAGGTAGGCCCTGAGGGAGACGGGGTAGAATGACCCCTTCACTCTTCCCACTGGGACTCGTTACGGGTGCAGTGATTGTGGAGGGCCCTGTATCAGTGTGGAGCTGGTATGGGGGATGAACTCCTGTTTGTATACGGTGCGGGCATCGTATACGAGTAGGGGACGTCACAAGAGTGGGGCGCTAACTAACTTAGTACTAAAATTAGAGTAGCTCTACATCTTCTTTGCCACATCTGATACTATTAGCGGACTCACGTCCAGCCTTCTTCTCAACATGCAGCAAATACTAAAGGAGCAAGTCTACATCCTTTCCGCCCATTAGCTGTGTCTCACTCCTCCCTGTAGTTCGGGTGTCAAAAATCCCTTATGGATTGAATAGAATTAAGCCATGAACAGCCTAGATTGGGAGCTAAACCAGATGCATGTTCTTCCAATTCAAATGAAAATCAAAGGACCGTGCAGGAGCTGAGGCCATCTGAAGCTTCTACTCCGAAAGATGCAAGCACAAAAAGAATTGAGGTAGCAAACTTCATCCCGCGCGCTAACTTGGACCTGGACTACCATCCTCCATAGAAGTACTAGAAGAGGCTACGCACTCTGTCTTCCTACTATGCAAGGATTCTCACAAGGCCTGCCCTAAAGGGTACTCTGCTTGCTCCTCTGCACCTCTCTTGTCCCAGCATAAGCCCCAAACACACTGACCCCGAATTTTGGTCCACAGTTGTTTTTTTCTTGTACGGAAGTGTTGTTTTATGCCAAAAACAACATCAAAATGACCCCAAAAGTCCACGTGGTCCGTTTATCCGGATTTGCACAAAGAGACAGTGGTTTTTGGCAAAAAAATCCCACGGTGGTTTTTCTGGCACTTTTTTGTTTTTTTGTCAACGTGTCCTTTTTTGTCAGTGTTGTTTTTACCGAACTTTTTCGACGTGTGGTTTTTTCCTTGACTGTTGTTTTTTAAGGAGTTACGTGTTGTTTGTCTTCCAAATAACACGTGTAGGTTTAAATATTAGTACTCGTGGAAAAGTGATAAAAGACCGTTCTTTTTCCCTTTTCTATGTGTGTGTTTTTTTTTATCTACTTGTAGTTTTTAACGAAACCATGAATTGTTTTGCTTCAGGTTTAGATATTACTACATGTGAAAAATAAAATTACAACATCAAAGTAAGATGGTTTTATAAAAATGTACATGATATTTAACGAAATACTATATGTGTTACTTAAATCCAGCTATTGCTTTTAATGCTCTTAACTATTGTTTTTCTAAAATAAGGACATATAGAAAAGAATGATTATAACACATATTGTTTCTAATGCGTATTTTGACCAATTAAATATCGACACGTGGCATATTTTTAAAATAAAAAAAAACTATTATTTTAACCAATCATATACTAACACACACGTGGCATACATTTAAACAAAAAAAACATGCCTTCCAAATTTAATTTAAAATAAGAAAGCCTTTGGGAATCGAACCCAAACAAGTCCATACGGCAATTCAAATACCAACGTTAGATTAAAACATTGAATAGATTAAAACATTGAATATTGAATGATTGCGTTCAAAACATTAAAACATTAAAGTAATCATTAAGACTCAAACAATTTTCTTGTATAAGGTTCAAAGCATGAAGTAAAACAAGTAAATTTAATGTTTAAGGTTCAACACATTAAATTAATGTGATTTCAATGGTTAAAGTTGAAAACAATATAGCCACCGTATTAAATTCAAGTTCTTGTCGCCTGAAGAGGGTAATGCAACCACAGGCTTCTTTGTTTTTTTCGGTTCCAAGAGCCCTGAAAATCCAATTTAAAAAGGATGAGAAATGCACGTGATAAAGAAAATGGAAAAAAATAGATTTCGTTGCTTACTTCATTTCACGGCATCAATTGCTCCAGTAAAAGGGTATTTTACCTCATCCATCAGTGTTTGCTTAAAAATATCTGGAAGAATCACATCAATATGAGGCCAGGAAGAGGAGTTTCAGGAATCTGGCATAGCAGATGGATATATAAAATAGATAAGGATTTATCAGGAGGAGCTGAGGGGCAATGGCCATCTCCTACTGCTCCTCAAGGTTGAAATTGATAGTGATGAGAAAGGCACAGAAACTGGTAAACAAAGATGGGGTTGGGGCTGGGGCCTTAGGTTTCATAGACATGCAAATGGCAAAGGCAAATCACGGAATCTGAAAAAAAAAAGCTTACCTGATAATGACAAACAGAAGGGGGTTAGAGTAGTGATGGTTAGTGAGATGAAAAAACAAATTTTGAAGCGGCATCTGGAGATGCCAAACAAATGTGACTTTGAGCTGTATACTTGGGCTATGTAAACTGTGACAGGAGCTGTCTATGATTTCCAAGCAGCCATCATATTGTTTCCTGTCTATGATTTCCAAGCAGCCATCAGAATCGAACTGTCCAATATCGCCCATATAAAACCAGTGCATCAAAAAGCAAGAAGGAAGAAGTAAGAAGTGAGCCTGCGATAAAAAAAGCCAGTAAGCACTACGACAAAGCTTAAAAATAATATAAAGCAATCTTGTATTTACCTGGATGCCATGCTCGAGACAATAAAGCTCCCAGCAAGCTTTGCCGACCACCCATTTCTGCTTTTTGGCGAAGCTTCGTCTTCTACAGTGACAGATTTCAGCGCAAATAGATGCAAGGTCGGGCTGAGCTGCTTCGTTTTTGACAAATTGATAGGTTTTTTCTGTGCAGGGCTTGAAATGAAGGGTCAAAAGGAATCGATTGATCAGATCTAAAGGAGGAGATGAGGAAGCAGGTGATCTAGCTGATCTACGTGCAGGAGATCGTGATCTTGGTGCTGGGGACCTAGACCTGGATGCAGAAACTCTTTCTGGAGAACCTGAAGACTTCCTGCGAGGAGATCTATCCCTCTTTCTTCTGGGCGATGGCGATCTTCTGGGTGATGGGGATCTCGATTTCCTTGGCGACAAAGACCTGCTTCTGCCACGCCCACTAGACCTATGTTTCTGTTTCGGCGAAGCAGACCTTTTGGGTGAACTATCCGATCTTGGACTTCTTGAATGCCTCTTAACAGACCTTAGATTCTCTGGCGACCGTGGTTTTTCTGGCGACCTGGATCCAGGCCGATCCTGGGCATGCTGCAACTGCTTTGGTTCCCAAACACCAAGGGAGCTTTGGTTTGGGGAATCAAGGAATGCTGCCGGATTCGCCGCTGAGCTTCGTCGTCGCCATAGCCATAGAAAGAATAACATGGGAAACGACCATCGCCATAGCTGCCGATCGCCATAGCCGTAGCACAAGGAAAGCGGCGCAAGGAAAGGGGCCAGGCGGGAAAGAAGGGAAAGAAACACAAGCTGGCCCCAACCAATAGGATGATACAACCTGGATCAAAATCCAGGCCGTTCATCTCGGCCCATCTCGGCCATTGAATGGTTTTTACATTTATCAAAATATTAATTTGTTACATGGGTCCTAAATGTACACATAATTTTTTTTGGGGGATAATGGTGAGGCAGGTTGAGGCAGAGGACCGAGAGCCCTTTGTGGTGGCACCATCGGAGCATTTTGCCATGCAATGGCCTGAGGCATATAAATTATGGCCTTTTTTTTTTTTTTTGACAAACATAAAAAGGGATAGGTGAAGTAACTTCAGTTGACCACTATGGATGAAAGCATGCTAGGGTGTACCATATAAATTACCTTTTAGGGAGTCCAAAACTACCCAGAAAAGTACCCAGTACTGGGTACTAGGAACTCGCACAAATGTCTCAATAAACAATAAGTTTGCGAGTTAGTTCATTCATTTTAGTCTTCAATGTATTGTTATCCTTTAATACTATAGGTTGACATGTTATTGACCTTCAATTCAAAAAATTTCAATTGATTTTAATGGAAAGAAAACTATGAAAGTACCAGATTCAAAAGTACCCAGTGTAGGTACTTTTGAGGGTTCCAAAAGTGGTACACCGTAGCATGCTTTCACCCTATGTTTTCGGTGGCAGTCACCTCCGCTGGAACAATTGCTCCATCTGGCTCACTAATATTCCACAAAATTTTGTAAATATAGGTATAATGATCTATATAACCCGCCAAATTTCTAGCACTTGATCTGCCGGAATTTATTGGGATACATCACTCCACAAGGGTTCACTATTTTATAGTCAAATCTGGGATCTCGGATAGTAAGCATCCCACAATCTGCAAATGTTGGCATGGAATATGATGATGTGGCACTTCAACCGTTGACATGTCATGTCGAGAGTAAGCAAGACCAACTAGGCTCCAAAATGCCACGCGGACTCCAACCCTGCACTGCAAGTAGCACAACCGCATGCCAAGGACCAGCAGAAAGCAGCTTTGCAAGTTCCATTAATAATGTAACCTTCTAGTCACCACTCCAGCCATTCTTCAGTCATAGTCTACAACGTTTCTGGGGTCTATACAAGTGATTTTCCTAGTAATCCTTTAACTACATATGACTACACTGGTTTATAGCTTGACATCTCTAGTTTGGCATATGTAAATCGTACCAAGGTCACAAAAATCCCTTATGGATCTAATGCTCAGATTGTAATCTTAGAAATCATCAATTTCCAAGTTAAAGCCCACCCCTTTCGCTTGCATGGTCATGACTTTTATGGGGTGATATGACAACGTTTGGGCAACATGTCAAGATATGAGGCATTTTTGCAAGAAATGGATAACATAAGAAATAGGACAACTTTTTAGGGTTTTTGTATAGGGATTTTGCAAGGACAAAACAAAGGAAACTTTAAGAACTTAGAGCAATTTTTTGTTACCTTTTGTTGGCATGTGCATGATGATGTGGCATGCCATTGGTGACATGTCATGCCAAGTAAGCAATGCCAACTTTTGACTAGACCAAAAATAAAAT
The DNA here is from genome assembly GCA_021234155.1 of Isoetes taiwanensis. Taxonomy (NCBI): domain Eukaryota; kingdom Viridiplantae; phylum Streptophyta; class Lycopodiopsida; order Isoetales; family Isoetaceae; genus Isoetes; species Isoetes taiwanensis. Next base: position 7,276,864 of record JAJEKV010000018.1, read on the forward strand.
AAAAATGTGCAACTCTGGTGATGTGGCTGGTGACATGGCAAGATATGGGTGATGTGGACATGATGATGACCCTATGCACACTCTCGGGCACGTTTGTCTCCATCCTAATGCAAAAAATATAGGGTTCACGTTATGGGCTGCTGCCTTGCCACAAGTGGTCATGATTTGGCAGCGCATGTCGTTACCCTTATGGCACCAAAAAATAGCATGGAAAAGATGATGTGGCACTCCAAGTGGTGACATCGCGATGCCAAGCAAGCAAGTTCAAGTTTTGACCGCAAAAATGAATATATGTACATCTTTTATCTTTTCATTGGGTGATGTTGGCAAATTTTGAATGACATGGCGAGATGTTGGTGACGTGGACGTGATGGCTAGGACTTTATGCAAGAAATATGACAACCTTTGGATTTTTTGGTAGAGGAGTTTGGCAAGGAGCCTAGGTGGCATGTTGGAGCCACCTTGGCATGTTGGAGCCTAGGTGGCATGTTGGAGCCACCTTGACATGTTGGAGCCTAGGTGGCATGTTGGAGCGTAGGTGGCATGTTGGAGCCACCTTGACATGTTGGAGCGTAGGTGGCATGTTGGAGCGTAGGTGGCATGTTGGAGCCTCACGTGGCATGTTGGAGCCAGTGTGGCATGTTGCGACCCTCGTGGCATGTTGGAGCTGATGGTGGCATATTTGAGCCACCTTGGCATGCTTGAACCTAGTTGGCATGTTGGAGCCACCTTGGCATGTTGGAGCCTAGGTGGCACGTTGGAGCCTAGGTGGCATGCTAGAGCTCACGAGGCATGTTGGAGCTCACGTGGCATGTTGGATCCACGTTGGCATGTAGGAGCCCGCGGGCATGTTGGGCCTAGGTGGCATGTTTGACCCATGGAGCCTACGTGGCATGTTGAAGCCATGGTGGCATGTTGGAGCCTAGGTGGCATATTTGAGCCACCTTGGCATGCTTGAGCCTAGGTGGCACGTTGGAGCCAACTTGGCATGTTGGAGCTCACGTGGTACGCTTGAGCCTAGGTGGCATGTTGGAGCCTAGGTGGCATGCTAGGTGGCATGTTGGAGCCCACGTGGCATGTTGGAGCCTAGGTGGCATGTTGGAGCTTAGGTGGCATGTTGGAGCCTAGTTGGCATGTTGGAGCCTACGTGGCATGTTGAACCTTGGTGGCATGTTGGAGCCTAGGTGGCATATTTGAACCACCGTGGCATGCTTGAGCCTAGGTGGCATGTTGGAGCCAACTTGGCATGTTGGAGCTCACGTGGCATGTTGGAGCCCAGGTGGCATGTTGGAGCCTAGGTGGCATGCTAGGTGGCATGTTGAAGCCCACGTGGCACGTTGGAGCGTAGGTGGCATGTTGGAGCCGAGGTGGCATGTTGGAGCCTACGTGGCATGGTGGCATGTTTGAGCCACCTTGGCACGCTTGAGCCTAGGTGGCATGTTGGAGCCACCTTGGCATGTTGGAGCCTAGGTGGCAAGTTGGAGCCTAGGTGGCATGTTTGAGCTCACGTGGCATGTTGGAGCCTAGGTGGTATGTTGGAGCCTACGTGGCATGTTGAAGCCTTGGTGGCATGTTGGAGCCTAGGTGGCATATTTGAGCCACCTTGGCATGCTTGAGCCTAGGTGGCACGTTGGAGCCAACTTGGCATGTTGGAGCTCACGTGGCATGTTGGAGCCCAGGTGGCATGTTGGAGCCTAGGTGGCATGTTGGAGCCTACGTGGCATGTTGGAGCCTAGGTGGCAAGTTTGAGCCACCTTGGCACGCTTGAGCCTAGGTGGCATGTTGGAGCCACCTTGGCATGTTGGAGCCTAGGTGGCATGTTGGAGCCTAGGTGGCACGTTGGAGCCTAGATGGCATGCTAGAGCTCACGAGGCATGTTGGAGCCTAGGTGGCATGTTGGAGCCTGCACGTGGCATGTTGAAGCCTTGGTGGCATGTTGGAGCCTAGGTGGCATATTTGAGCCACCTTGGCATGCTTGAGCCTAGGTGGCACGTTGGAGCCAACTTGGCATGTTGGAGCCTATGTGGCATGTTGGAGCCGGTGGCATGTTGGAGCCTAGGTGGCATGCTTGAGCCTAGGTGGCATGTTGGAGCCAACTTGGCATGTTGGAGCCTATGTGGCATGTTGGAGCCTAGGTGGCATGTTGGAGCCTAGGTGGCATGTTGAAGCCCACGTGGCATGTTGGAGCCTAGGTGGCATGTTGGAGCCTAGGTGGCATGTTGGAGCCTACGTGGCATGTTGGAGCCTAGGTGGCATGTTTGAGCCACCTTGGCACGCTTTTGAGCCTAGGTGGTGGTGTTGGAGCCACCTTGGCATGTTGGAGCCTAGGTGGCACGTTGGAGCCTAGGTGGCATGCTAGAGCTCACGAGGCATGTTGGAGCCTATGTGGCATGTTGGAGCTCACGTGGCATGTTGGAGAGGCCAGACCCCAGGAGACGGACATCACAAAGGTTACCGAGGCAGGCTTTCCTACTAGTGCTCCTCCGGGAGGGCAAATGCCAATGCCTCCCTTCTCGGAGCCCAGTTTTCCATCCGACCGTTGAATCCACTCTTCAAGTAACCTGCTTCAAGTAGGTTCAAAAAAATTCAAGATCTGTCTGAGAGAACATATCAAACCGCAAAGTGTCCTGCAGTCGACCATGTAGAATTTGTCGTTCGGGCAGTACAAAGGCTCCGGAATGGAGATTTGACTTCGCCATGTCGTCCGAAACAGCTAACAACAAGAGAATGGACATTTAGCGGCGGGTGGGCTTGCGGCGCTCGTGCGGCGTGGACGCCGCGAAATAACGCCACCATGCGGCGCCAACGCGACGTCACGCCGCAGACCGCCGCCGCGGCGCGGTGGTGCGGCGTCGACACCGCGGACGTGGCGGTCTGGCATGCCGTGGACGCTGGCGCCCGTGGGCGGCAGTGTCACGCCGTGGGCGCTATACGCCGCTGGTCGCATCACGGCATGCGGTGCTCGACGACGCATGCTGACGCCACATACCCGGTGTGCTTGGCCGGTGGACGGCAGTGTCTCGCCAGTGGATGTTTACGACGGACGCCGCATGCGGCGCCGTATATGTGACGTATGTGACGTATGTGTCGTATATGACACGCCAAGACGTATATATGACGTATGTGACGTATATATGACACGCCGAAGACGTATATGTGACGATATGACACGCCAAGATGTATATGTGACGATATGACACGCCGAAGACGTATATGTGACGTGGGTGGTGCATGTGACGTATATTTTTATATATCACGAAGGTTAATGGTTTTTAGGATTACAAATTCAATAGCCGCCCGATTGATACATGGCCTAAAAAGACTCGACGACCAACCCGCAAAATGCTTCATTTAAGCGTGTTACTGCGCATGCATCATCACGAGATATATGCTACCGCTTATAAATTGTTCATTATAAACCGACGTTGTTCTCGTGTCAAAATCTAGTTGTTCCAAGTTTACAATCCTTGAAGGTAACTTGACAATAGGCTTGTTGTCAATCATTGTTCTTTGAGAGAAAGAACAGATAAAGCCTTAAAATTTGTGCAAGAACACAAGAAAAATCCCACACTTTTACCTTTTGTCCGTAGAAGCATTATAGTGTTTAATATGACTTGCGTACCGCTTGTCCCGACGCGTCCCTAATGGCGATTCTAGGTTTAGGTCGATGGCGAATTTCTCAAACATAGCTGCTTACTCAAACATCCCCGGCAAAAGGGATTTATTGATTATTGACTGATTGATCTGTCCATATCAATGCGGCTTCATCAGGTCTTTCTGGAAGTAATCTTATCTCTAGATGTGAAAGAGAATGGTCATTTAGCGACGTGGGTTTGCGACGTCTGAATTACCTCCTTCATCTAGACTCTTCAGAAACCGAACTGCGGAAAAATGGTTTTTTTGGGGGCTTTGAGAGCTTGCAAGAGCTTGAAAAATATTGTCTGGAACTATATCAGCAAACCAAAGAAGCACATATGGATACGTCAATACAGGGGGAAGAAGGTTATGATCTAAAATCTCATGCTGGGTATACAAGTAATTCTAATGGCACTATGGAAGTTGAAAGATCAACATCAAGGTTGGAATCAGCAGCAATGCTTGAACTTGCAACTTTACCTGCCAAACGTCTGGATGATTTTGTGATATATGATGGTGGAGGAATTTGCGTTTCAATTGCACAAGTTCCATATGAAGCCGACCCCATTGATGAGGATTTTGAAAAGCCGAGATACTATGTGGCTACACCCGCTGATGGCCTTGTTTGGGAGATCCATACATGGAAAGTGGAATTGGAACATAGCTCGGCCGCTATGCCGCGAAGAGTATCTAAACCGCCACCGTTACCTTTGAAGTCTTCAAAGCGTAGCATGTCATGGTGCAAAGGAAAATGGGCTTCAGACGGAGCTTAGGGATCACAAGGCGGTTGAGCTTGTCGACATCGGCCGGGGTTCTTCACGAACACCCAATACCGGAAAAAAGACCTCTCTTACGCTCCTACATGCCAAAATCGATCCTTTGGTGCGCTTTTTAACGCCATGCTCGATTGTTTTAAACTTCATGACTCATGAACTTGTTCCGCTTTGAGCCCAAGATTTTTATGGGTTGTTCTTTGCATCGATTGTATGATCCGACAAATACAACATACAGCGAAAAAAAATCATGCGCTTTTTTCGAGAAATCTCTTAACCGCCTTTTTTAATTTCTTCATTATGGCCATTCCGAGGTTGTGGAGGCCGCCTTCTTGGACAAGTTTGTTCATCGAAAATCAAGAGAATTGTGGAGTTGGTTGAACCAAAATATTTTAATTGGTCATCTAGCAAAATGCTTTGGGAAGAAAATAAGTGTATTCTCTCAAGAACATTCATTCTAGAACTTTCTACAAAACATTCGAATTTTCTAGAAGGATTCCTTAGGCTCACCCAAGATTCTCTTATATTTTAAAACTTTTTAAAACTTTCTAGAACATTCTAGAACTTTCGTATATGTGACGTATGTGACATATGTGTCGTAGAAGGTCGCATGTTCCAGAAAGGCACCATCTTCATTGTGCCCTTAAGCCCCAAAGAAGCACATGAACTTTTAATGTGAGCATTTCTAATGGATTGAGCTTCATCCAGAATAATTCTAAACCACCTAATGTTCGACAGTGTGCCCCTTAGCCTGGGGGGCTGCTTCTTTTCATCCTCTTCGATGGTTTTCTCAGAATTCAACAAATGGTTCCATATGTAGTAAGCACAATGTCGTGGCTTACAAAATTCAACACAATTTATTCTTCTCTCGATCTTCATGGTATATGTACACGTATAGCTTGACGATGGTACTACTTTTCCCTTCAATTCATGTTCCCATTGTTTTTAAAGCGATTTAGGGCAAACAATCAAGGTGCAAACAATCGTGGGGTTGGCAAGGAGTATAGAAAATGATGCCGCCATCTTTAAGAGAGCTTGGATTCACGTTTGATACTGAGCCATGCGTGCCACAAAAGTTCAGCCTAGAGGATATTATGCTAGACACTCCACCAGATATTTCTGTGGTGGATCTAGTTGGCTCTCAAGATAGTGTAGATTGGTTAGATAAGAAAGTCCTTGAGACTGGCATTTCATTTCGTGCTTGTGCAACCAAGTGGGCAAATTGATTTGATAACCCATTCTCGCTTGATTTTTTTGTTTCAGCTCGTCATTCCAAAAATCAACGCAGAAGCACATTTGCCTTGCGATGGAATTGTGGAGAAAAAAAAAGATGAAAATCAATGCATGTGGAAATTTAGATACTGTTATTGGGATAGTTCCCAAAGTTATGTCTTCACAAAAGGCTGGAGCAGATTTGTCAAGGCAAAGAATTTGCAGGTGAATGATGTGGTTTCGCTTTTGAGAGAGATATCCAAGGTAAAAATTTTACATCAGGTGGGCTAAGGGATCCTTCACCGGTGCCGAAATTACAAAGTTGTTGATGCGAGATGCAACAGCCCTTCTTGCGTAAAGTTTTCAGTCGTTTGGAGTCGATATTTGGTATTGAAGCAACTTAAATTCTATCTTTGATATAACTATAATATGGTAGTTTTGAGCTCGATTAGCTCCCGGTTGATCCGTAATTTTTTGAGCTCGAAATTTAGCTTATAGTTGATCCGTAATTTTGAGGCAATCGCCTTATGTATATAAGCATGATGTAGAATACAAAAACCGGATATATGATATGATATAGATTTCGAAATCGCTTTTCAAAATGGAATTTGAAGATAAAAATATGAAGAAGATGAATATGATCGGGATGGATATCAAGAAGATGAATGCCAATGATGAATAAGGATATGACAATAATATTGCTTGTTTTAATTTATATAGGCCTATTTGTGCTATGGGTATTTTGAAAAGCGATGAATTTAGTGATGGACATGGAGTTGGAGATGGTTGATCCAGAATTTTTGAGCTCATAATTTAGCTTCGGTTGATCCGAGAAAGAGAAAAAGAAGGAATTAGAAATGACATATGGATTTACCCCTAGAATTTCTACAACGAAGATTGGGTAGTCAAAAGTGGAACTCCCATATCCTCACCCAACATCTTTAGAGAAGCAACAAAATGCAATCTGATGAGGAACTTGGTGTCCAAAGATAGTGGGAGAACTCTGCCGACGACTCCTTGCAAATCCAAGGCATTAATGTCCCATGTGTCAAAGCGTCCCGATCAAAATTTGCCTAAAAAAAATGCCATCGCCCACTGCATCGCTTTCCACGACAAATGTCACAAGAAATGTCGACCTGCCACGCAATTTGCTCTGTGGATGCAAATAATCAAGCTATGTTCAAAGCGCTTTGAGGTATGCGATTTTAGGTTGTTACACAAAACTTGCTCGATTTTAGGTTGCTCGTAATGATAGGTATACATAAATTTCATAACCGACAAAATGTCACGACAAATGTCACGACAAATGTCGACGTCGATGCGACGCCATGTGACATTACGTAACCTAAGACACGCCAAGACGTATCTGCGCCACGCGGTAATCGCTGTGTCGCATGTGACCTCGATTTTGACCGTTGACTATATCGTGATGCGACGTGGTCTACACGATTATGTATGACACGCCCCAGACAGATTTCGTTGTGTTGTACGCCAAGTCGGTAGGTGACTCCGCATGTGACCGCGTTGACACTGCCGCCGGGCGACGCCACGCCGTGATGCGACGCTACCCACCATTTCTATATAAACAACTTTTTCTCGGATTCATTGTTATTTTTCTTTTCGCTCCTCTTCCAAAATTTAGCTTTGGTGTTCTTCTTTTTAACCATATCTTATACTTGTTGTCGCCCTACATGGATCGCCATGGTCATCTAAGATGATCGACCTTTGGAGATGGCCGTGAGACAGATTGATGTTGTCTTACCACCGGGAGGCCGGATATGCGAACCGGCCACATGTAAGTTACTGATTCTTGTATTTAGTAGCCTAGACATATATAAACTAGGAGGACGTGTACTAAAGTAAAAAAAAACGCAGTGTTTTTGGTCAAGGACACCTGGCCGCCTCCACCTTGAGTGGAGAGGACCAGTGTGCCGGGCCCAAACTCACCTTCATACCTTACTAAGTACAATGTAGATTACAAAATTGAGGTGTCGCTAGTAGTCAAGGTCATATGTCGACTTCACCTTGAGTGGAGGGGACTCTATGTATCGGGGCTAGCTGCGTCTCCAAAAGATCTTTATTGAAATTGAAACTTATATAAGGGTCGTGCACTCGGGAAGGGCATGGTCGGCTTCACCTTGAGTGGAGAGGACTACGGTCCGGGGCCCAATTGGCCCATTTAGGATTTAGGGTTTAGGGTTTAGGGTTTAGGGTTTAGGGTTTAGGGTTTATACTACCATATATTGTATCTATCACGCACTGCTCAAACTATTGTGCAAAGATATAGTACTTACCTTTTGTAATTGGCGAGAGGGACAAAATAGTTTGCGATTGTAAAAGATGTATGGGGTGAAGAGATCGACTTAGAACGGTTGTTGAAGACCATCTGATAAGATTTGGTACATTTGAACAACCCACCAGATCTGATGCTCGTCATGGATATCAGGTTGGTATACAATTATTATTTGTTTTTTTTTTTTTTAAGAGTATCTCTCCCAATTCAAGTATATATTCAAGATGTTTATGATATCTAAATATGTAGGTAGATGATGCTGATGTCTCCTCCAAACTAGATGTGGATTTTGGTTTAATGTTGTCCATAGAGGCATATGAAATCAAGCAAAGAACCCGATTCATCAATAATGTGGATGGGTGCCGCTCAACGCTGAGTGTTCCCCTGCGTGAAAGAACACGAAGGGCTACAATCATGAGAACATTGCATGTGTCGCACATTTCCCAAGAACGCTTGGCCTCACTGCCCGAGCGTGAAATTCCTGAAGAATTGCAAAGATTAGTCCGACCCTTTGTTAGGCAATCATAAGACATTTGGCTTGTGGCCGCGACTTACCTATCCCTATGGATCAAGAATTTGCTTATTGGGGAAGAAGATACATCATTATGCGGAGTCGCATTTTGTCCGTAAGTGGATTCGCCTTATCTCCCAAGACGCCAGATAGAAGTGGAGCGAGATACCCACATTCCATTAATGCCATATGCAGTCCCGAAAGTAATGATTGGAAAACTTGGCAAACTTTGACTAAATATGCTTTACGATGAGGATTTATGGAATGAATTCCAATGTCGCTACCGATAGTCGGGGGGCATGTGATGAGGAGTTGAAGTTTATTGATGGTCGGCCGTGGGTTCATGGCAATATTGCAGGTTCATCAACAGCTCTATTGACAACCGTGAGCGATGCAATTGTGAATTTTTAGAGTGTCAAGGAGGGGAGGAAGATTTTTACAAGATCCGTAAAAGCGTATATATCATGGTGTGTGCTATTAAAAGCATAAACATTGGAGATGAGTTATTTATCAACTATCGCTATGATAGACCTCTCCCATTTGAGATGGAACAATAGTATTGTTGTACTAAAAAAAGGAATAAAGAGGTTTTTTTTTTTTTTTTTTTAATATGTTTTTGTCATTAAATGAGTCTATACAAATGGTTGTATGTATTTTATACTTATTACATTATTTGACATGATGGTTAATATGTTACTCTGCTTAATGAACTCATTCAGAGCGGTCTCCATCCCGATCCATTAGTTCTAAGTTACTGAGCAAAGGGAAACCTATAAATTAAATTGAATTTCAAGCGAGCGCAATAATATGAAGATATTGCGTCACGATCAATATGAAGAGGATGAAACTATTGATCAACCCGAGAACGGTCTTTATTGGACGCAGCCGATGCTCGATATGTTGCACGCCTTCAAGAATTACCCGATATTGATTTAGATGATGTCGAGGATGGTGGTGGAGAGGATATGGTAGAAGATGTTGGATACCCTTCGAGGATTGGTCGACCGACGATGACCCTATTGTTATCGAAGCGAAACGCAGTTATTTCTGCGTCTCGAACCTCTCGCTTATTGTCGGGCGTGCCGCTAATTCTCAATCTCCAAACCAAGTTCAAGTGGAGCAATGCAAGTGTTCTCGCCTATTGAGGTGACATACTTATCAAGTCTTTCTATCTTACCACCATCTCCATCTTTTATCTTACCACTCTTAGATGCTGTGTTATTGCATCTAGAAGATCCTTCCGGAGAAGAACAATATGCCTACCATGACGGATCTCAAGTTAAGAAAATGATTCAAGCGACCGCCTTGGTTATAAAGTCATACATGCATGTCCAAATGATTGTATGATCTTCTATCCCCTCGCGAGCATGAGAAGTCCACTCATTGTCTCGTATGTAATGAACCGAGATACGAAATGACCTAAAGGGAAAAACGGTACCTCGGCGGTTATTCGACACTTTCCAATAATCCCAAGGTATATGCATCACCACTTCTTACAAATAGTTGTAAATTCACTTATTTTGGGTACTTATATGTTGCCTATAATTTATTCTATAGGTTAAAGTTGATGTTCCGCTGCAAGACATTGGCTAGCCTAATGGACTTCACGGCTACACATGCATCTAGTGATGATGTGATGCGAGTCCCGGCGGCGGTGTAGCTTGGAAGCATGTCGATGCGACATGGCGACTTTGGAAAAGAACCACGTAACGTTTGTTTGGGCACCACCGATGGCGTAAACCCATATGGTACACAATCGATCGCATGGTCTACATGGCGGCTGATGATAGTGAACTACAACATACCCCCATGGTTGTTGATGAAGAGGGGCACATTATGATGACTTTATTGATACACGGGAAGAAAAACCAAGTAATTTAGATGTGTACCTAAGAATAATTGTGGATGAGTTACTCCCTTTGTGGAACACGGTGTATTCAGGTCTACGATGCCCATAAAAATGACGCTTTTAATCTTAGAGGTATACTATTGTGGACTATGCATGACTTTCCCTGGTTTGCCGAAAGTGTTCGGGTTTAAGACATCGGGCACTTCCCTTGCATGATATGTGGGGAAAAGTTGCAGCACCGCACTCTAAGCATCCAAGAAAGTAGTATACGAGGGTTTTAGGAAGTATTTGCCGCCACGCACCCCTTCGAAAAGCAAATACAGACAATTCCCGTGGCACCGTGAGACTATACGTAACCACCAAGCGCTGAACTACCATACGAGAATGGGGTGAGCGCTGGGATAAGAAGGAAGAGGGGAAAATCCGCAAGGGGAAAACCGTGGGGGGCACCTGCAGCTGAGGAGGTCGAGAGCTTCACCAGACAAAGGAGGATGAGGAATTATACAAAGGTGGCGAGGAAGCCATGAGGAGGAAAGTCTTTACCGCCAATATGAAAAGGAAGTCTGTTTTTTTATAGACTACCATATTGGACCGACCTACTGATTCAACACCTTTTAGACCCGATGCATATCTTCAAGAACGTGGGAAACTCTTTTATGGAAGCATGTATTTGGTCAAAAGACACAACAAATGCCGGGATGGACCTTAAGGTAAGTAATACAAAGAAAGAGGCATGGATCCGAGGTGAAGGGGCAACCACTTCCTCCGGCAAAATGGGTTATTGCTAGGGCTGACCATCGAGCTATTTATGATGATTTAAGGGCCCTTAGAACACCAACCCGTTACATGCAATCATTGGCGAACCGCATTCACAAGTAGTGGGGAGTCGACCGGTTTAAAGTCCCATGATCGGCATAAGTTCTTGCATGTAAGCAATTGAAGTCCACATATATATGCACTACTATAAAATGTAACCCATAACTTATATTTGGTGTTTGGATCATGCGCTTCTTCATGCCCCCGACCTTTAGGGGAGTTTTTAGACAAGGGACCATTGAGGCAATAAGTGCCCTATCAAAGGTCATAAGGTTGTTACCCATGTTGATTTAGTGCTCCCCGCCTATTTTATTTGTGGCTAAGTTTTTGTTTTGGACCTCATAGGTGGATGTGTAAAAAACTATACCGAAAAGACGAAAATTGAAGAGATGAAAGTGAAAATGGCAGAGGCATGTTGCTTGTTGGAGAAGGAGTTTCCTACGAGCTTTCTTGATACCAAACCCATCTTTTGGTACATCTTATTGAGGAAGTGGAGCTCGCTGAACCGCACATGCCGATGGATGTTTTTCTTGGAAAGGTTTATGAAGGTATTGAAGGATATGGTGCGCCAAAGAGCACGCCCCGAAGGTAGTATGGCGAGGGATGGCTTCATGCAAAGAGTCACTTTTCTATATGACGTATCATATTTCCGCCGTACATCCGTGATGCACCTCGCTATGGAGTGATGAAGGGGACGAGAAGATTGTGGGGTAGTGGCGGGAAGGCAATGGTATGCGAAGTCATTTCCCTGATATGATCATTAAGGTTAATCAATTTCTTCTTTACACCCGCACCAATGGCAAAATGGATTGCTCGTTATGAGAACGCAAAGGAAGAAATGGAAGAGAAGAGGCATGAATGGAGACGACATAATAGACGAGCCCCGTACCCTCGATGGATATGAACCCTGCTCGACAAGATGGAAAGAGAATGGGTACTACAGGGCTTTGACCGATGCATATCACAAGGGGGAGTATATTACATTTACGGAATGGGCATACGCACAAGGTGTCATGAAAAAAGGTAGTTGCAACAAATTATGTTGATGTCGAAATCGAGTATTTTCTTTTGATGTTATTGTATCTATTGACATTAATGGTGCTTTTTGACAAGATATATCTTACTCCCTCGATATGGTGGCATGGGACCCACTATCGCGGTGAGTTCTCTTGACATACACGGAAGACTTGTGATCATGAGTCATGGCATCATTCACGATGGAGTTTCAATCAAGTGTTGCCGATCGTAGAATCGCCGGAAGCCACCGGATTGGGTCGGGAGGTTAAAAGACTATAATGGAGGTGGATGTTGGTGGCAATTTTAAGACCTTCATATTCGATGTCCATTGGTTTGACCTTCAATTAAGGGGGCCGTGCCTACAAGAAAGTATGATAGAACAAGTGGCTTTTTCGCCGCCAACTCTAGCAAGATGTACCCTCGTAGTGAGACGCTTTGTCCTTCCGCATAAACCGCGAACAGTACACACACATACACATATCCACTTCAAAATTTAGACCATCAATATCAATCTCACGCCCAAATTTTCTTTGACCATTTTTTCTTTACCGACGCGACAAGACCCAACATGGTGGTTTATCATACAAACTACACCGAGGGGACGCCCAATATTCCAAGGTGTTGTGCTAGAGGAGTCAATAACGCCCCAAGAGCCCTCCGGCAGATCAAGGCATTCAAACTCACCGAAAACGAGCATCAAGAGGTTGGACCACTGTTCTCTCATGCAAAAGATCTTTACACCGATCAATTCCACGAAATACGATGTACTTCCGTGCATTTTAATACAAATGTTGGTAATGCTAACAATGACGACTTCTAGTTAGCACCCCAGAGGAGACGATCATTAAATTCTATATGTCAAATATTATGCACATCCTCGGTAATCCTTCTCATAGGCTATGTCTATTGGTCTTCGTGCAATAAAACCCATTCAATTCAATTCTTTTTTCCCCCCCCCTTTTGGTATACATTATATCGGAGGAATAAAGAACGGCCGGAACATGGGCTCAAAGAAGCCACATAGGCTCAAGCATTGCCTCTAGACTAGAACATGCAAAGAGTCTTCAATGGTATCTTAGTTACTTCCGATTTTCTAACCTTAAACCAAAGGCCACCACCAAGTTAACCCGATCATTGTTTAATTTGATGCTATCCACTAGCTTTACATTGTGGATCAACGCTCTACCTTCAAAACGTATAATAATAATGGTATTTTGTAGGGTGAACAAGTCCAAATACATAGAGAGTGAAGCATGAGGAGCCTATAGACGCTGAACGGTAGCGCAGCATTTCCTTAGGGTCAACATGCTACCTAGGTTCAAACAAGCCTCTTTAGGCTCAAGCATTGTCTAGGCTCAAACATGCCCCAAAGATCAAACATGTACACAACAAAAATAAAATAGTTAAACCACGCCGCTATAATTCAAATACGCCGCGATGATTTATTGACGCCGCAGAGAGATGCGACGCATAATGGGACGCTTAAAACACATTTTAGTTGGGTGAACATGAGTGGTCTTCCTCGGGTCACGTAATCCTGGTCCCCGTGGCAAGTCGACGCTCGAGTCCATTGGGCGAGCCAAATCGCAGCGCCCCGAGAGGGGAGGCGCCGCCCGGCCCCTGTGGCCTTGGGGAGAGGAAATTGGGCAAGCAGCTTCCCGGGATTTAGGGTCCGTGTTTCAAGGCCAACACCCCCACTCCATCGCCAAGTCACGCGCAAGGTCCCGCCCGACCGACAAGGGGAGAGGGCCTCCAAAACGAAAACCCCGTGGGCTGCCGTGTTCTAGAAGGGTTTGCGCTTTGGGGCCGAGACTTGGTCTCATGCACTTGGGACTCGCCGCCGAAGCCGCAGCCGGTGAATACGGAGCAAGGGGAACCGACGGAACGGAAGTTTGGGCCTCCTCCTCCGATGGGCAAGTAGAAGTCGGGGCGCTTTGGCAGGGCAAGACATTCATAAATTCGCAATTAATGCATTGTACCTAAAATAAATTCTGATTTTTGCCACCGAATCCTAATCCATTTCCAAACACAGCCCCAATTTTCTAAATTTTCGAGAAGGTCTAGGTCAAAGGGTTAAGATTAGAACGGCCGCGGCAGCCCGCTGCTGTAGGCAAACCGAAGCCGCACCCTTCCCCAAGTCAAACGAGGCCAGACCTTGCAACATCCCTCACAAGAGGGGAGAGTCCTGACCCCAAGAGGCGGGATCCAAAAAAGTTCCCGAGGCAGCTCTTCCCCCGGCAAAATACCCCCCTGGGCTCCACGCCACGACCACCCTCCCGAGCCCTGGGCCCCTATCCCACCGCTGATCCTCCGCTCGTGGGCCCCTTCGAAGGCCCAAAAGATTCCAGATCGGGTCCGAGAACTTGTCAAAAACCGCTGGGCGCCCCGAGGCCTGGCTTTGTAGAAACCGGGCAGTTGTCTTGTCGCCGCACCGGGAGGCTCCTAATGGCAAATCGACCCCCGCCAAATCGTCCCGAATGGCTAAATTACCCTAGGGAGCAAGTTACAAGGTCGGTTTTTGCAAAAAGAAAGAAAACACTCACGCCCCACGACAAGATCCCGCATCCACATCCTAGGCCAATTGACTACGAGTGTGATGGAAGTGAGCTACTTTGGCGCTTGGAGGTCGGGTGGTCTTCGCCACGAACTTGGTCCCCGTGGCAACGCCGACGCTCGAGTCCATTGGCGTAGTCAAATCGCAATTCCGAGAGGGAGGTCGCCCGGTCCGGCCCCCGTGGCCTTGGGGAGAGGAAATTCAAGCAGCAAACCGGGATTTTAGGGTCCGTTTCAGGCCAACACCCCCCACTCCATCGCCGTCACCGCCGCAAGGTCCCGCCCGACCGACATTAGGAGGGGCCTCCAAAACGTGAAACCCCGTGGGTTGCCGTGCTAGAAGGGTTTATGCTTTGGGGCCGGTGACTTGGTCTCAAGCACTTGGGACCTGGCCGGGAGCCGCAAATGAATAATACGGAGCAAGGGGAACCGACGAGCGGAGTTTGGGCCCCCTCCCTCCCGATGTGGCAGAAGAAGTCTCTGGGCGCTTTTGCAGCTGGCAAGACATTCATAAATTCGCAATTAATGCATTGTACCTAAAATAAATTTGATTTTTTTGCCACCGAACTTAATCCATTTCCAAAGACACGTTCCAATTTCTAAATTTTCTGAGAAGGTCTAGGTCAAAGGGTTAGTTAGAACGGCAAAGGAATGTGCCCAAGGGAGTATAACCGAGCCGCACCTTCCCCAAGTCAAACGAGGCCGACCTTTGCAGGATCCCTCACAAGAGGGAGAGTCCGAACCCCAAGAGGCGGATCCAAAAGTTCCCAGGCAGCCATCCCCGCAGCTAAATGAAGATAAAATGACGCAATGACCACCCCTCCCGGAGCGGTTGCTCCCCTATCCGGTTGCTGATGATCCGCTGTGGCCCTTCTTCGGAAGGCCCAAAAGATTCCGGATCGTCCGAGAATGCCCTTGTCAAACCGCTGGCGCCCCGAGGTCTACCTTGTAGAAACCGGGCAGTTGTCTTGTCGCTCGAACCGGGAGGTTCTAATGGCAAATCGACTTCGCCAAATCGTCCGAATGGCTAAAATTACCCTAGGGAGCAAGTTACAAGGTCGGTTTTGCAAAGAAAGAAACACCACGCCTTTCCACGACAAGAGATCCCGCATCCACATCCTAGGCCAATTGACTACGATTCTGATGGAAGTGAGCTACTTTTGGCGCTTCTTGAGGTCGGGTGGTCTTCGCCACGGGAACTTGGTTCCCTGTGGCAACGCCGACGCTCGAGTCCATTGGCGTAGTCAAATCGCGATTCCGGAGAGGGAGGTCGCCTCGGCCCGGCCCCAGGGCCTTGGGAGAGGAAATTCGGGGCAAGCAGCTTCCGGGGATTTTTAGGGTCCTGGTGCTCAAGGCCAACACCCCACTCCATCGCCAAGTCACGGCCAAGGGTCCCCCCGACCGGACAAGGAGAGGGCCTCCAAAACGTAAACCCCGGGGCTGCCGTGTTCTAGAAGGGTTTGGCGCTTTTGGGGGCCGGTAGACTTGGTCTGTGCACTGGGACTCCACGAAGAAGCCGCCGGTGAATAACACGAGCAAGGGGAACTGACGGAACGAGTTTGGGCCTGTCCTCCCTCCGATGTAAGGCAAGTAGAAGTCGGGGGCGCTTGGCAAAGGGCAAGACATTCATAAATTCAAGCAATTAATGCATTGTACCTAAAATAAATTCTGATTTTTTTGCCACCGATTCTAACCCATCTCCAAACACAACCCAATTTTCAAATTTTCTGAGAAGGTCTAGGTCAAAGGGTTAGCTAAGGTCAAAGGAATGGAGTTTGTGGGATCAAGTGGCAACCGGGGTTGACCCTGGCTCCCCGGAGTCAATACTTGGTCTAAGATTGCATTGAGAATATAAGCATCATAACCCATTAGAATGAAGATAAAAGTGATTAGCGCTTCCCGGCATGAATGAAGATAAATGATTACTTCTCCCGGAGTGCCTGCTCCCTATCCCACTGGGGATCCTCCGCCAAGGTTGCTTGTGATGAAGGCCCAAAGTTGTGTTTCCAGATCGGGCATATGGATAACTTGAATGCCCTTTGTTCAACGGATCGGCCCCAAAGCCGCAGACATGGATGGCATAATTAACTTGTAATGAATCAATTGGCAAGCAACTTTGTTTAGGTCCCAGAAAGGCCAAATTACCCCATGGAGCAAGATACAAGGTCCCACCAAAAAAAAACAGAGGGCCTCCAAACGTAAATCCCCGCATCCACATCCTGGCCAATTGACTACTTAGTGTTGGAAGTGAGCTTTGGGAGCCAAGGTGGTCTTCCTCGCCACGTAACTTGGTCCCCGTAGGGCAACGCCGACGCTCGGAGTCCATTGGCAGAGTCAAATCGCAGCTCCTGAGAGGGGAGGTCGCCTGCCCGGCCCCCGTGGCCTTGGGGAGAGGAAATTCCTCGGGCAAGCAGCCCTGGGATTTTAGGGTCCGTGCCAAGGCCAACACCCCCACTCCACGCCAAGTCACGCGCAAGGTCCCGCCCCTCCGGACAAGGAGAGGGCCTCCAAAACGAAACCCCGTGGGCTGCCGTGTTCTAGAAGGGTTTGGCGCTTTGGGGCCGGCACTTGGTCTGCTGCACTTGGGACCCCGCCGAGGAGCCGCAGCCGGTGAATACGAGCAAGGGGAACCGACGGAGCGAGTTTGGGCCTGTCCCCTCCCCGATGTGGCAAGTAGAAGCCTGGGGCTTTTGCAAAGGGCAAGACATTCATAAATTCCCAATTAATGCATTGTACCTAAAATAAATTCTGATTTTTGCCACCGAATCCTAATCCATTTCCAGCACACAGCCCAATTTTCTAAATTTTCTGAGAAGGTCTAGGTCAAAAGGTTAAGATTAGAATGAGTTCAGCAGCCCGCTGGGTGGGGCAACCGAAGCCGCACCCTTCCCCAAGTCAAACGGTGAGGCCAGACCTGGCAATCCCACAAGAGGGGGAGAGTCCCCACCCCAAGAGGCGGGATCCAAAAAGTTCCCCGAGGCGCCTTCTTCCCGGGCAAAAAGCTTCCCTGGGCCGCGACGCTTAATGACCACCCTCCCGAGCCCTGCTCCCCTATCCCACCGCTGATCCCTCCGCTCGGGGGCCCTTCGAAGGCCCAAAAGATTCCAGACGGGTCCGAGAACTTTGTCAAACCGCTGGGCGCCCCGAGGTCGGCCTTGTAGAAACCGCATTGTCTTGTCGCTCGCACCGGGAGGCTCCTAATGGCAAATCGACCCTCGCCAAATCGGGTCCTGAATGGCTTAAATTACCCTAGGGAGCAAGTTACAAGGTCGGTTTTGCAAAAGAAAGAAACACTCACGCCTCCACGACAAGATCCCGCATCCACATCCTAGGCCAATTGACTAATGAGTGTGATGGAAGTGAGCTACTTTGGCGCTTTTGAGGTCGGGTGGTCTTCGCCCACGGAACTTGGTCCCCGTGGCAACGCCGACGCTCTGGAGTCCATTGGCGAAGTCAAATCGCATTCCCGAGAGGGGGAGGTCGCCTGGCCCGGCCCCCTTGTGGCCTTGGGGAGAGGAAATTCGGCAAGCAGCCTCGGGATTTTAGGTCCGTGCTCGGGCTGCCAACACCCCCCACTCCATCGCCAAGTCACGCCGCAAGGTCCCCCCAACCGACAGAGAGGCCTCCAAAACGTAAAACCCCGTGGGGTTGCCGTGTTCTAGAAGGGTTTGCGCTTTTGGGGCCGAGACTTGGTCTGCTGCACTTGGGACCTGGGCCGAGGAAGCCGCAGCCGAGAATACGGAGCAAGGGGAACCGACGCAGCGGAGTTTGGGCCTGTCCTCCTCCCGCGTGGGCAAGTAGAAGTCGGGGGCGCTTTGGTGCTGGCAAGACATTCATAAATTCCTCGCAATTAATGCATTGTACGAAAATAAATTCTGATTTTTGCCACCTAGATTCCTAACCCATCTCCAAAGACACACCTAAATTTTCGAAATTTTCTGAGAAGGTCTAGGTCAAAGGGTTAGATAAATTAGAAAAAAGGAACGGAGCCCGCTGGGGCAAACCGAGGTGGCACCCTTCCCCAAGTCAAACGAGGCCAGACCTTTGCAGGATCCCTCACAAGAGGGGAGAGTCCCAACCCCAAGAGGAAGATCCAAAAAGTTCCCCGAGGCAGCCCTTCCCTACAAATGAAGCCCCCGGGGGGCCGCACGCTAATGACCACCTCCTAGTCTGGGTTGGGGGGTTAGATCGCTGATCCTCCATTCATGGGCCCTCTTCGAAAGGCCCAAAAAGATTCCAGATCGGCCCCGAGAACTTGTCAAAATCTGGGCGCCCCGAGGTCTAGACATGTAGAAACCGGGAAGTTGTCTTGTCGCCGCACCTGAGGCTCCTAATGGCAAATCGACCCCGCCAAATCGTCCGAATGGCTAAATTACCCTAGGGAGCAAGTTACAAGGTCGGTTTTGCAAAAGAAAGAAAACACTCACGCCTTCCACGACAAGATCCCGCATCCACATCCTAGGCCAATTGACTACGAAAGTGTGATGGAAGTGAGCTACTTTGGCGCTTCTTGAGGTCGGTGGTCTTCCTCGCCACTTTAACTTGGTCCCTGTGGCAACGCCGACGCTCGAGTCCATTGGCAGAGTCAAATCGCTAGCTCGAGAGGGGAGGTCGCCCGTCCGGCCCCCGTGGCCTTGGGGAGAGGAAATTCGGCAAGCAGCCCGGGGATTTTAGGGTCCGCGGCTCAAGGCCAAACACCCCCACTCCACGTCAAGTCACCAAGCCAAGGTCCCACCGACCGACAAGGAGAGGGCCTCCAAAACGAAACCCCGGTGGGCTGCCGTGTTCTAGAAGGGTTTGGCGCTTTGGGGCCGGTAGACTTGGTCTCGCTGCACTTGGGACCGGGCCGAGAAGCCGCAGCCGAGAATACGGAGCAAGGGGAACCGACGGAGCGGAGTTTGGGCCCGCCCTCCTCCGGCGTGGCAAGAAGTCTGGGGCTTTTGCAAAGGGGCAAGACATTCATAAATTCGCAATTAATGCATTGTACGGTAAAATAAATTCCTGATTTTTGCCACCTGGATTCCTAATCCATCTCCAAAGACACAGCCCAATTTTCTAAATTTTCTGAGAAGGTCTAGGTCAAAGGGTTAGATAGAACGGGCTCTGGGCAGCCCGCTGGTGGCAACCGAAGCCGGCACCCTTCCCCAAGTCAAACGAGGCCGACCTTGCAAGATCCTCCTCAAGAGAGGGAGAGAGTCCTGACCCCAAGAGGCGATCCAAAAGTTCCCAGGCAGCCCTTCCCCGCGCCGCCTCCTGGGTCGACGCTAATGACCACCCCTCCCGAGAGTCCTGCCTCCTATCCCACCGCTGATCCTCCGCTCAGGGCCCCTTCGGAAGGCCCAAAAGATTCCGTGATCGGGTCCCGAGAACTTGTCAAACCGCTGGGCGCCCCGAGGTCCACCTTGTAGAAACCGGCAGTTGTCTTGTCGCTCGCAACCGGGAGGTTCCTAATGGCAAATCGACTTCGCCAAATCGTCCGGAATGGGCGAAATTACCCTAGGGAGCAAGTTACAAGGTCGGTTTTGCAAAAGAAAGAAACACTCACGCCTCTCCACGACAAGATCCCGCATCCACATCCTAGGCCAATTGACTACGAAAGTGTGATGGAAGTGAGCTACTTTGGCTTTTTGGAGGTCGGGTGGTCTTCCGCCACGGAACTTGGTCCCTGTGGCAACGCCGACGCTCGAGTCCATTGGCAGAGTCAAATCGCACTCCGGAGAGGGGAGGTCGCCCGCCCGGCCCCGTGGCCTTGGGGAGAGGAAATTCGGGCAAGCAGCCTCGGGATTTTAGGGTCCGTGTCAAGGCCAACACCCCCACTCCACGCCAAGTCACTCGGCCAAGGTCCCGCCCGACCGGGACAGTGAGAGGGCCTCCAAAACGTAAAACCCCGTGGGCTGCCGTGTTCTAGAAGGGTTTGGCGCTTTGGGGGCCGGTGACTTGGTCTGCTGCACTTGGGACCCCGGCCGGGGAGCCGCAGCCGGAATACGAGCAAGGGGAACCGACGGAACGGAGTTTGGGCCCGCCCTCCTCCGGATGTGGCAAGTAGAAGTCGGGGGCTTTTGGCAGCTGGCAAGACATTCATAAATTCGCAATTAATGCATTGTACCTAAAATAAATTCTGATTTTTTTTACCACCCTGGATTCCTAACCCATTTCCAGCAAAGACACAGCCCAATTTTCTAAATTTTCTGAGAAGGTCTAGGTCAAAGGGTTAAGATAGAATCCGGGCAGCCCAAGAGTGGCAACCGAGATCCGCACCCTTCCCCAAGTCAAACGAGGCCAGGACCTTGCAGCCGATCCCTCACAAGAGGGGAGAGTCCCGACCCCAAGAGGCGGGATCCAAAAAGTTCCCCGAGGCAGCCCCTTCCTGGCAAGCCTCCGGGCTGCAGACGAAGATAAATGACCACCCTCCCTGAGCCCTGTTCCCTATCCCACCGCTGATCCTTCCTTGCTTGGGCCCTCTTCTGAAGGCCCAAAAGATTCCAGGACGGGTCCGAGAACTTGTCAAACCGCTGGGCCGCCCCGGAGGTCTATTTGAAACCGGCAAAGTTGTCTTGTCGCTCGGGCACCGAGGTTCCTAATGGCAAATCGACCCTAAATCGTCCGAATGGCGAAATTACCCTAGGAGCAAGTTACAAGGTCGGTTTTGCAAAAGAAAGAAACACTCACGCCTCCACGACAAGATATCCCGCATCCACATCCTAGGCCAATTGACTACGAGTGTGATGGAAGTGAGCTACTTTGGGCTTTGGAGGTCGGGTGGTCTTCCTGCCACGGAACTTGGTCCCCGTGGCAACGCCGACGCTCGAGTCCATTGGCGAGTCAAATCGCGATTCCGAGAGGGGAGGTCGCCCGGCCCGGCCCCCCGTGGCCTTGGGAGAGGAAATTCGGGCAAGCAGCCGGGATTTTAGGGTCCGTTCGGCGGCCAACACCCCCACTCCACGCCAAGTCACCTGCAAGGTCCCTACCGGACTGACAAGGAGAGGGCCTCCAAAACGAAACCCCGTGGGTTGCCGTGTTCTAGAAGGGTTTGGCGCTTTGGGGCCGAGACTTGGTCTGCTGCACTTGGGACCCGGCCGAAGCCGCAGCCGGTGAATACGGAGCAAGGGGAACTGACGGAACGGAGTTTGGGCCTGTCCTCCTCCCGATGTGGCAAGAGAAGTCGGGGCTTTGGCAAAGGGCAAGACATTCATAAATTCGCAATTAATGCATTGTACCTAAAATAAATTCTGATTTTTTTTTGCCACCGGAATCCTAATCCATTTCCAAAGACACAGCCCAATTTTCAAAATTTTCGAGAAGGTCTAGGTCAAAGGGTTAGCTATTAGAATCGGCCGGGCAGGCAGCCCGCTGTGGCAACCGAAGCCGCACCCTTCCCCAAGTCAAACGAGGCCAGACCTTGCAGTGGATCCCTCACAAGAGGGGAGAGTCCGGACCCCAAGAGGCGGGATCCAAAAGTTCCCGAGGCAGCCCTTCCTCGGCAAATGCCCTGGGCCGCACGCTAATGACCACCCCTCCCGAGCCCTGCCCCTATCCCACCGCTGATCCTCCGCTCAGGGCCCCTCTTCGAAGGCCCAAAAGATTCCGTGATCGGGTCCGAGAGAACTTGTCAAACCGCTGGGCCCCCCGAGGTCGGCCTTTGTAGAAACCGGGCAGGTCTTGTCGCTCGCACCGGGAGGTTCGAATGGCAAATCGACCGCCAAATCGTCCTAATGGCTAAATTACCCCAGGGAGCAAGTTACAAGGTCGGTTTTGCAAAAGAAAGAAACACTCACGCCTCCACGACAAGATCCCGCATCCACATCCTAGGCCAATTGACTACGAAGTGTGATGGAAGTGAGCTACTTTGGCGCTTCTTGAGGTCGGGTGGTCTTCTCGCCACCTTTAACTTGGTCCCTGTGGCAACGCCGACGCTCGAAATCCATTGGCGAGTCAAATCGCAATTCCGAGAGGGAGGTCGCCCGGCCCGGCCCCCGTGGCCTTGGGGAGAGGAAATTCGGGGCAAGCAGCCTTCCCGGGGATTTTAGGGTCCGCGGTTCAAGCCAACACCCCCACTCCACGCCAAGTCACGCAAGGTCCCGCCTCGACCGACAAGGAGAGGGCCTCCAAAACGTAAAACCCCGTGGGCTGCCGTGTTCTAGAAGGGTTTGCGCTTTGGGGCCGAGACTTGGTCTCAAGCACTTGGGACCCGGCCGAGGAGCCGCAGCCGGAGAATACGGAGCAAGGGGAACCGACGGAGCGAGTTTGGGCCTGTCCCTCCTCCCCGATGTGGCAAGTAGAAGTCTGGGGCTTTTTTGCTGGGCAAGACATTCATAAATTCGGCAATTAATGCATTGTACCTAAAATAAATTCTGATTTTTTGCCACCGATTCCTAACCCATCTCCAAAGACACAGCCCAATTTTCAAATTTTCTGAGAAGGTCTAGGTCAAAGGGTTAGCATTAGAACTGCCGGGCAGCCCGCTGTGGTGGCAACCGAGCCGCACCCTTCCCCAAGTCAAACGAGGCCGACCTTGGGTCCCCTCACAAGAGGGGAGAGTCCCACCCCAAGAGGCGGGATCCAAAAACGTTCCCAGGCAGCTCCTTCCCCGGCAGCCGCCTCCCTGGGTCGCACGCTTAATGACCACCCTCCCTGAGTCCTGCTCCCTATCCGGGGACCGCTGATCCTCCATTCAGGGGCCTCTTCGAAGGCCCAAAAGATTCCGTGATGGATTCCCGAGAACTTGTCAAACCCATGGAAGGCCCCGGAGGTCGGCCTTGTAGAAACCGGGCAGCCTTTGTCGCTCGGGCACCGGGAGGCTCCTAATGGCAAATCAACCCCCCCGCCAAATCGTCCTAATGGCTTAAATTACCCTAGGGAGCAAGTTACAAGGTCGGTTTTGCAAAAAGAAGAAACACTCACGCCTTCCACGACAAGATCCCCGCATCCACATCCTAGGCCAATTGACTACGAAAGTGTGATGGAAGTGAGCTACTTTGGCGCTTCTTGAGGTCGGGTGGTCTTCTGGCCACGAACTTGGTCCCCGTGGCAACGCCGACGCTCGAGTCCATTGGCGTGAGTCAAATCGCATTCCGGAGAGGGGAGGTCGCCCGTCCGGCCCCTCGTGGCCTTGGGGAGAGGAAATTCGGGCAAGCAGCCCGGGGATTTTAGGGTCCGTGTTCGGCCAACACCCCCCACCCACGCCAAGTCACGCGCGCAAGGTCCCCCGACCGACACAAGGAGAGGGCCTCCAAAACGTAAACCCAAGGGTTGCCGTGTTCTAGAAGGGTTTGGCGCTTTGGGGGCCGACTTGGTCTCGTTGCACTTGGGACCCGGCCGAAGCCGCAGCCGGTGAATACGGAGCAAGGGAACCGACGGAGCGAGTTTGGGCCCGTCCTCCTCCCGATGTGGCAAGTAGAAGTCGGGGCGCTTTTGCTGGCAAGACATTCATAAATTCGCAATTAATGCATTGTACGAAAATAAATTCTGATTTTTTGCCACCGGATTCCTAACCCATCTCCAAAGACACAGCCCAATTTTCGAAATTTTCTGAGAAGGTCTAGGTCAAAGGGTTAGCTAAGGTCAAAGGAATGGAGTTTGTGGGATCGCTTGTAATTGGGGTTGACCTTGGCTCACTGGACGCTATACTTGGTCTAAGATTGCATTGGACGTAAAACCCCGTGACTTGCCGATTCTAGAAGGGTTTTGTTTTGGTTTTTCGCGCCCCCAAAGCTATTTGACATGGATGGCATAACTAACTTGTAATGAACTCGTTTTGTTTCTAAAACAATTGTACCTTTGATGAAAGATTGCTTCATAGTTTCCAAGTGAAAAATTTTTAATGTGTCCGCACCGCCTTTGTTGCCCCCTCGGGTCAAAGACTCAAACACTTTTCGATGCACACTTTTTAGTTATGCATTTTATTGCATTTATGGTTTATAAATTCATAGTTAATGCATGGCATGGAATTAAATTATGGTTTTTGGTCACCGGCTTCCATGGTCATCACCAAAGATACAGAAAATTTCCAAAATTTTCTGATAAGGTCCGCACCTGCCCCTTAGTTAGAACGGTCCCGGGCAAGTCGCTGGGTTGGGCAAGCATGACCGCACCCTTCCCCAAGTCAAACAAGGCGACTTTGAATGGCCACCTCAAGAGGGAGAGTCCCGCCCCCGTGAGACGGACCCCCAAAATGTTCTCGAGGCAGCCGGCTGGTCTCGCACCGCCTCGGGGATCAGAGGCAAATGAACACCCTCCCCGGCTTCCCCTCCCGGTATCCGAAGTAGAATCCTCCGCTCAAGGATCCATTCAAAAATTCGCATAAAGCCTTGGGACAAAAATTAATGAGCTTCACATTAAAAAAAAAAGATGCAAAACAATAACGCCGCTTATAACAAAAATAGTTTGTGGGACGCCGGGTTGACCTTTGCGACGCTATATTTGGTCTAAGATTTGAAATAACGCCGCATAGAAGGGTTTTTGTTTTCTCGCCGCTAAAGCTATTTGCGACGGCATAACTAACTTTGTAAATATTTGAAAACAATTGCCTTGATGAAAGATTGCCGCTTTTTCCAAGGAAAAAAATTTTTTGCCCTACTTCTTCGAGGTTCTTGGGCGATTCGATGCACACTTAGTTATGCATTTTATTGCACCGGGTTTAAACTATTCTAAGGTTAGTATATCATGTTTTTTTAGATTGAATAGGTTTTTGATTGAATGGTGCATGCCCAACCTTCCTCTTTTTTTGGTTTCCTTTCCTTCCTTTTCGGTTTTGTTCTTGATTTTTTTTTCTTCCCATTCTTCCATGCCTCGCTCATTCTTCCTCCTTCTTCTTTTTTTCTCATGCTTCATTTCTTCCTCATTCTTCCTCATGCTTCATTTCTTCCTCCTTCTTCCATATGCTTCATTCTTTTCCCATTCTTTTTCTTCCCATATTTCTTCTTTTCCTCATTTCTTTTCTCATTCTTTTCTTCCCCATTCTTTCTCATTTCTTTCTTCCTCATGCTTTCATTCTTTATTCCCTCACTCTTTCTCATTCTTCCTCATTCTTTTCTCATTTCTTGCTTTCATTTCTTTTCAATATGCCTTCATTTCTTTTCATTTCTTTCTCATGCTTTTCATTTGTTTCTCATTTCCATTCTTTCTCATGCTTTCTCATTCCTCATTCTTTCCCCTCCCTTCCCTCATTTCTTTCTTTCTCTTCCCTTCCTTATTCTTCATTTTTTTTTCATTTCTTATTCTTCATTCTTTTTAATTTCATTTCTTCATTCTTCATTTGTTTTTTTATTCTTCACATTTCTTCCCTCACTTTCCATTCGGATCCTTTTCTTTTCCCTTCCCTTATTTCTTCCTTCCATTCTATTCCCTTCCCTTCTCTTATTTCCTCTTTTTTTCTTTCATTCTTTCTTGTTTCTTCTCTTATTTCTTCTATTCTATCCTTATTTTCTTTCTCTTCATGTTTTTTTCTTCTTTTGTTCTTATTCTTTTTCCTAATGCTTTGTTACTTCAAGGTGCTTTTCTATTACGATTTGGACCCCGACAGATCTTGTACACGCCCCTATTTTGGTAAGTAGTTGATCGTGACTTGCATTTTATTTTTATAGTTTTAAGTAGGTTAAAAAAAATGATGGAGTGGCTTTGTTCAAGGGCACCGGGCCTGGCCCCACCTAGAGTGGGGAGGACCATGTACCCTGTTCAAGTCCACTTTCACTACAATCATAAATGTTTCCTAGGTTAATGAGTGGCTTTGTTCAAGGGCACCTGGCCGGGCCCACCTAGAGTGGAGAGGACCACGCACTGTTCAAGTCCACTTCCGGCCCCACTTGTTATTTTTAGGTTTAAAATAAAATTGTAGTGGCTTGTTCAAGGGCACGGCCGGCCCACCTTTATGGGAGAGGACTAGGTGTCCGGGTCCAAGTCCACTTTTCTTCTCATTCTTAGGTAGATGTGGCTACCAAGAAGGACATGGTCGGCTCCCACCATGAAAGGGGGAGGACCGTGTGTTCGGGCCTTAGTTCACGCTTATTGTCGGGCTTAGCTAGAGGTAGCTAGGGCTAGGTTAAGTTAACAAGAATCGATGATTCCCTTCACACCCTGCAAGTTAGTTAAAAAAAAAAAAAGGTTAGGCTAACTTAATGTAGTACTAATTCACACTAAAAAGCGCTTGGTAAAAAATAACTTAACTAATTAACTAAATTATTTCAACATGTCTAGTTAAGTTAGTCAAAGGCATAAAAATTATATGTACAATTAACTAAACTTAAAGTGACCTCTATAGTGCTAATTTCTAATTTAGTTAATTTTTAGTTAATTTTGCTAACTAATCCCAACAAGGTGCTAAGATAAGTTTAGGTAGTGTTTTTGGTTAAAAAAAGTTAACTAAATTTTGGGACTATCTCGCTAACTAATTAACTAGTAATACTTAATGTAAATTGACCGTGGGTCCAATACCCTAATCTAACCTATTTAGTTTTTCTTGTTTCTTCTTCTTTTTTTTTCGCTTTTGGGGCTGGGGGGGTCTGATAAGGTATTAGTCGCCATAGGGCGGTTATAAGTAATGATTATATGGTCCGCATACATGTTTGATATTGTCGATATGTTGCATTTACTTTGTGCATGCTTGGCTTTTGTATTCATTATTTTGTTTTGTTTGTAGGCATAAAAATGGCCTCAAGAAGGACGTAGATGCTTAGTGAAATTAGGGCGATCCTCATCAATCACATATGCGCATTGCATCGAATCTTAACGACATATGCAAACCGATGATCGAATTAACCGCTTTGTAGCATCGCTGAGAAAGAATGCCTGGCCCCGAATTATGTGGGAGGTGGCCGTAGCATGAGTCCGAAGTTGGAAGATATGATGAGAAAGAACTTAAAGTCTTGGGTTTGCAACTCGAGCCGTAATTGAGGATGCTACTTTTGGTATAAAGTGCCACTTATGAGCCCCTATGCCGAGGCATACGTGGGACGATGGGCTAATTCGCGGGCGGCGCAAAGGTCCCACGAAAGATCACAAGATGGCCAAGAGCGCCCTCAATGATGAACATGTGAAGGAGTTAGATAGTCTTATCCATGGTGGGAGCTCTATTGGTGCAGGGGCTAGATTATCATTACATGCTCATGATAAATGTGTCGATTTATTGACAAAGATTCCCGTGGATGCCGCTGGAGTTGTAAAGTGCATTGGTAGTAAACAAGACCGCCGATATACCAAATCCGTGATCTTGGGAACCCCGTACTTTTAATCAAGATGATTATTATAATCGCATTGTGTGGAGAGGCCAAGATAGAGCTGCATCATGGTTGTTGGTCGACAAGTATATCCGCTTTCAAGAGCCCAAGTCCAAAGATTGGCCACACCCCTTGACTTGCCCCCTCGAGGTCTTTTTGTGGAGATGAGCCACAAAGACCAATGGTAGTCCCGCCATTCATGAATGGAGGAACCTTTGCACTATTTGACCATCTTCCCGAGCCAATTCTCTTCTTATAGGAGATGGTCAAATGCAATGCATAGTGCTCCAAGAAGGGCTGATATGAAGATAAGTGCGAGTGGAAAGCCAAAATGAGACTCGCGGTATAAGCACGCCCCGTAAATAGCTCTCGCCTTGCGTATGAGTCTATGCCATCCACGCCCCAGTTGGACACACACAAAGCTCAATTGCAAAAGGGTCAAACTCCATTTTGATGACTCCCTTTACAAATGTGTGGGTGGCTATTGGTGATTGGGACACGCCCTCCGCTTTTTGCAAGGAGCTTAATGCCCAAATTGAAGAGCCAAGTATACACTACAAGATGGAACCGTGGCATATCCTTGGTGGGAGAAGAGAGTTTTACATCATCATCGATGACCAAGCATCATGGGGCATGAGATATCCGGACATATATTCCCCGGGCTACATTTACTTAGATGCTCCTTGATTTTGTCCGTGCAATGCGGCTTATGGGGTTGTGTGTTGAGATAAACCCAACCCGATCGATACTCTAGCACATTGGACATCATCCAACATATGAAGGTCCAAATGATGATGGATAGAGAGCTGGTGCACATGGATCGCCCATCTATTGCTCGCCGTCGATGTGTTCAAAACAAAGCAGGGCTTTCTTCCCGATATAGTTGTGAGAGAGAGACGACATATGAAGTGTGGTGATCCACTTGAGATGGCTAAGCTAACCGTAAAATGCTTGCAAGAAGTGATTAATATAATTTTGTCTTCCTATTTGAGGCTTGTTGCAACCAATAAATGTTTTTAGTCAAAATTACTAATGAAAAAGTAATTTATTAATCAAAAAATTATTATTAATGGTAAATAAATTATTAATCATAACTTGTAGATAAAGTGTCGCTACAGACGCCAAACCCTAGGTTTTAGGTGCTACATCATCAAACCCTAGATTGTAAATGCCATGTGGCACAATCTAGGGTTTGATGATGTGGCACACGCAAGTTAGGGTTTGATGACATGGCACTTACTATGATGTGGCAATAGGAAGTCGCGACGCGACACAACCTAGGGTTTGATGATGTGCCACACGCAACGAGCCATGATGTGGCACTAAAAATGCCAATGGGATAATTTAGGGTTCTGTATGACATGATACATGGCCCGATAATATGGCAACCTAGAGTTCGATATGCACCCCATACCTATATACTGTAGATACTTTTCTAATATAAATAAGAAGATAAGAATATAAATTTAGGTATTTATTCAAAGACACTTGTTCAAAGCTTTTCTCTCGCTAATTCTCAAGCTATGTTCAAATTAATATATATAGTCATGGCGAGGCTCAATTCTTAGCGGTTTTCCTCATTGTGGCCCTTCTTTCACTGATGCAATATTCATGGCATTATGCCTCCCCTCCTCCCCTGGCCAAGACTGGCCAAGACTCGGCAGTAAGTCCCGCCGGGCTCATTAGTGGCACATTTCAACCATAAAAATACTATTTTTCATCTCTATGGTTTGTAAGTATCATTCTATTATTGCAACCAATATCATTCATGGTTATCAAATGTTTCTCTCACAATTTTTTTGATCTAGGTGTGCTTTTTTTCTACATGAATAGAGGTAATCGCAATCGCATCTTGAGAATGAGCAAGACGGCGGTAAGTATTTATATAGTTTTTATTATACGCTTTTACCCTCTAATTAGGTATGTGAGTTTATGCATGGAGTTTTAATTTGTTGTGTAGAGGAAAGGGACGAGTTTAGAGAAAAATAGGAGGAGGACTCCACGAGGTAGGGGCAATCGTGTCGATGTTCCTCCAAGACGCCAACCTCCACCTATCACTACACCAGCAGGTTTGGGTATTAAGATAGTTTTTTTATAAAAATAATAAATAAATGAATTGTTTTTGCATGATATTTGTGCTTCAGCAGCCCTCCCGCCCCCCCCCTTCCTCGCAAAACATGTCTCCCACCGAGAGACCAAATTAAAAGATATTTTGCCTCTTTGACACCAACGCCAGCTAGGCAGCCTCCCGCCCTATTCCCCAACCATATAGTGTTGATTATCGGCCTCCACGCTCTCGCGAATAATATTGAGAATGCTAGACGTAGGTATGGACTCCGCTCTAGGCAAGAGACGGAACAGATTTTTCTAATGCAAGGAACTTGGAGGAAGATTTCAACAGTAAATATATATCCACTACGCACTCAAACATTTCTTTGGTTGCAAAAGATGTTAAAGATGCTCATTCTCTCATTACTTCCCGTGTCAAGAAGTAGTGGAGCAACAGACCACAACGCTCAAGATCGCGACGATCATCACAGGTTCGATCCAAGAACATGGTCGCCACCGACTTGAGAGGGAAGGATCCCGACGACGCCCACGTCACCAAGAAGAGCCGCCCATTTCGCTTTGTTTTAGACACGTAAGTCTCATGGGTGAATTGGCCCCTAATATACCCGACTATCATATTAATAATAATTTTTGATGTAAGTTATGTGAACATATTATTTAAGATATCAACCTTAAATATTAGTACTTTGTCATCTAAATTTGTTGTTTTGTTCATTCTCTTCACTTAGAATACATTGTAAAGTGCTCAAAAGGTTCTTAATCGGACGGATATGTATATTGACTCGTGACATAAACACGCTTTTATATACCCACCATTTATGCTTCAGTGGACGCCTTCCTAAGAAGGATGATGAGGGAAGTGTCTTTTATACTACAATCGAGGGACGCTGGGTCACAAATAATATCTTCTCGCTTATGGCCTCCCCGCAGTATAGGGGAGTGGGCCTCGGTGCTTATGACCAACGCCAAATAGAGAGCCGCCAAAAATAAAATGAAACGAAGTTTCCCGTGAGATAGAAAAAGCAAAGGCGCGAACCGAAGAAGCTCACTTCGATGATGGGCGAAGCTTATAATGAAAAGGAGGTACATGACCTAGTCATAGTCTTGTTTTTATTATTTTGATATTATGCTGATCTATCGATGTATGTCAAAGGCACAATGTGGTCAAGGAACCGGGGCGTACTTTTATGAAAAAGAAGGAGGCGATTGGTCAAAAGTCCCTAAACCACTTAATCTCCACAAGGAAGATATCAAGGTATTTTTTTTTTTTTGTCATTCGCTCACTTTTAACTTGTGATAATGTTGTGTGCCTTGCAATCGATTGCATTCGAACGCAAAGGATCCGTAAAAAACATAGAGCTCTGACCGACAAAGCAACTAAAAGCACGCCAAAAGCCGCCTCATTTAATTCCCTGGCGGCCTGAAAGGGTTTCATTATAGATTCGTAAGAGCTATATTAGTTCACATTAATTTTAATAAGAACTTTAAATGTCACTAGCTAATACTCGCTATATTGTCATAGGAATATCTATACCGGTTTGCCCCCAGCAAAGCCAGGTACAAGTAGCCACCTTTAACGGAGTCATTATCCAGATCAACAGCTATACGACGAGGGAACTCTCCCACCATTGGAATGCGGGGTGCGCTTGTAGAAAATTATTATAATTCTATGAACTACATTAACGCCATATTCTTTTGGTTTTATATAGAAGCAAGCATGATATGAATGAAGGTCTAGAGCATGACATGGGGCTCTGGGCGGCGAGGGATTCAGAACGTCCGCCGAGAGCCATCCAATCGCAAACCGCAGCCCGGGCGGTTCGAGTATGCTTCTCTAACCACGCACTCTGGATGACTACTCCAATCGAACCGAGAGAGAGTAGCTCTAGGCTGTAAAAGGGTGGATACTCCTCTTAACGAAGTCTTTTGTGATTATTTAAAAATATAAATACAATTCACTTTTGTGATTATTTAAAAATATAAATATAAAAATAATTTTGTGACTATTTAAAAATATGAATATAAAAACACTTTTTGTGATTATTTAAAAATATTTTTATATTTATATTTTTATATAAATATTTTTTTATTTTTTTATTTTTTTCCTACACGCCGCGATGCGACGATCCACGCGGGCTTTTTGCCACGCGGGTTTTCTATACGCCGATTTTCGAATTTTCCACGCAGTATATTCCACGGGTCGTCACGCCGCATGCGACGCGACACGGGCTTTACGCGACGCGTATATTGCACGGTATATTCCACGCCGACGCGGTATATACCACGCACGGTCACGCCGCATGCGACGTATACACGGGCTTTACCAAGACGCCGCGGATTTTGGTGATGTTCCACGGTATATTCCACGGTATATTCCACGCGGTCACGCAGTTAGCGACGCCGCCCGCTAATGCCCGTGTCACGCTCAAGGCGATTGCCCGCTGACGTCAGCTTAACGCCAGATATGACGACGTTTATGCGCGACGACCGCAA
This sequence comes from Isoetes taiwanensis, assembly GCA_021234155.1. Classification (NCBI taxonomy): domain Eukaryota; kingdom Viridiplantae; phylum Streptophyta; class Lycopodiopsida; order Isoetales; family Isoetaceae; genus Isoetes; species Isoetes taiwanensis. Next base: position 7,309,298 of record JAJEKV010000018.1, read on the forward strand.
TCCACGTCAAGGCTGACGTTCCGGGCGACTTCGCCGATTTCCGCCGCAGACGCCGCTAGACCGCCGCTATCGGGCGCTGCTTAAATGCTCCCCTTTTTCCGTTGTGGAATCACGATTCGACGTGGAAATCAGCATTACGTAAATACTTAAGCAATGGGGAAAGCCCCGGAATTGATGGCATGCGTGCGTAATTGCTTAAGGGTTGTGGCCGCCCATAATAATTAAGGTCAATCACTTTCGCTCAACAAGCGCATTACGCGAAGGTTTCCACGCACGACCAACAGTTGTAGCTCGTTCTATCTATAAGGCGGACCTGCGATCGCCTACCCAATTACCGTAACAATCATGGTCGGGCCTCGGTTTGCAAAATTGCTTCATTGATTCTCGAAAGCGCCAGCTTGATTCGGCCGGGCGTAGGCAAGCAGAGATACGCGCCCCTCACCTGTGCGTGGATCTCGCAATCGACATCTCCAACCATTGACCACCTTCTACATTGGCGAAGCCTGCCAGGGCTACGCAGAACCGCCGGCCGTGATCTATATATTGTTGCTCGCGGATTTTGCAAAGGCATTTGACATCGCGGCTCTGAAAAACTTACGGGCAAGATTTCGCCATGGTACCGGGTTCCGTGACGGCAGTAATGCAAAGGTAATAAAGCTTTATGAAAGATGCTCTGCCTATTGGGTAAACCAACAAGCCAAATCCATTTGATAAGAGGTATCTAAGTTCGGCCAGATGCCCCTCTCCCAACATTGTTTGGCTTTACATTGATCAATTGGAGATGGGTTTCGCCGATAACGTGGGCGACTTGGCTCAATTTTCTACCTCTCGATCATCAGCGCTTAATATATAAATACGATGCGGACCTCCTACCTTTACACACCACAGACATGCAAACTTACATCCGATGCTCCGCCTCGACACATTTTATCGGGTTAATCGGGATATAGCGCTGGCCAATCCTGGCCAAGACTATGCGGTTTTCTATATCATCTTCACGATACCGAGGATCCTCCTTCCGCTATCAGGGCGAATGTGGAAGTAGCGATCCACATACAAATATTTGGGATGTAGGTGCTCCGCCTTACTACGATCGACACATCCATCGGGCATGAAGTTACGGCTATCGGAAAGCACTATATGCACGTAAAACAATAGTCATAGATGAAGTTGTATGATTGACCCATCACCAAGACTCGCTCAAAGTCTTAGTGGAGCCCTCATTCCTTTATAACGGTGGAAGTATGGGGCCCAAAGAGTATCCCTCGCTACTTGAATGATTCCCGGAGGTGCGTAAAGCCTCTTGGTACGAAAGTAGTGAAGTCCACAACCCATATCAAATTCCCATCGCAGAAACAGGATTCTGCCTCTTCGCTGTGAGGGCTTCCCTTGATCGCCACATTGTCTATTTTCGAGGGTGGTCAACATGGACTTATGCTCGCCTCCTGCAAAAACTAGCTTATATCATGGCAATGGGGCCACAACGCCTAAGGCCTCACTGGAGGGAAAAGAGAGCCTCCAATGGATGGCTAGATGGAAAAGTGGAGCACAGTGCATACATGCAACAGAGTGTGATCGGGGCCATAGCTTGAGGCATTATCTTGACGCTACTTCATCAGCGAAGCTTTCGATGCCTTGAACAGTCAAGACAAAGACACTACCAAATGCTTCACATAAATCCCACATTGGAACGAGGCCCACAATGCTACTCCGCTGCTAATCTACTTCTGCTCCATGAAAAGACGCACTCATTGCCTCCATTCTCAAGACAAGTACATCATCTTCGGTCTGAGACAAAAGTATGGATTTCACAGGAGCTTTCACGCCGACAGTTCAATAAAAGCCTAAAATGGGAGTCATTGAGGATGAATCTCATACCCTTCAAAGCTCAAAGATATGATCAAATCCTCGACGCCGCTTATGCCGAAGCGGTCGCCCGCCACCGCTACATGTGACATTATTGAGCACCGCGATCCGCATCTCTGGATGCTAGGATCATAATTCCCTTCGTGAGGTCATGGACATGGTGATCACGGCGTCCTCGCACGACTTGACATGTACATACACATTTATTTCATGATGATGTATACTTAGACATTGACAAAGATTCTTATTAATCGCCACTCGCTTTTCCTCGAAATCTCTTCGGCGTTAAGGTTTTAACCCTGACAAGAATAAGTTTGTCATTCTTCCTCGGGTCCTATAGGCCGATTGGTCTCAAGTGACTATAAAAACTATTCCCATTCTATTCTATTCTATTCTTTTGAAGAAACTTTGCGCAGCTGGCCGGCAAGTCTATGTACCATTTTGGATGGTTTCTCGGGTTTTAATCGATTAGCATAGGATCAGCTTCGAAGACATCCTTCATTACTCCATGGGGAACTTATGCAATGAAAAGGATGCTTTGGCTTACCGAATGCCCCCGCTACTTCGTAGAGCTTTCGCGGACACGCTCTTTGCAAACATGACTCGAAAGCAATCTGCATTTATCTCGATGATTTATGCCTAGGTAATCGATACAAGTGATCATATTTCGTGAGCTAACAAGGATATTTACATTGTGCTGCATGACTGAGTTAATCTTAAACCTAAAGAAGTGCATCTTTTTGGCATCCAAAGGCCGCCTTTTAGGCCATGAGGTTTCGCTTAAAGGCCTTCAAGTAGTCAAGAGAAGATCATAGCTTTAAAAAGCTTCAAACACCCGTGACAATTAAAGAAGTCAAGGGATTTATGGGAATGACTCCTCTTTCTTAAGGGTGTATGTGCCTAATTTCCTTGAATCTTATCAAATTCTGTATCTCTAAACCGACTAGAGTAGGCCAAGCTAGTAAAAGAGAAAGTAAATATAGGCCTTGTTTGGACTAGCAATGCAAATCGAACGAAGTACAACAA